>CM063501.1:86389425-86394425 GCA_032207245.1 Pardosa pseudoannulata | reverse complement strand
CGCGTGTACGAGTTCTCCGCGGCCCGAAGATGGATCCTGCGAAGAAAGGAAATAGAAATTGTAGTAATCTCTTTTAAGAACGAAAGAAAGATGCCAATAAATATAGCTTTATTCGCAGCAGACGGAAAGAACTTTAACGGCTGATAATTTACACCAACGCAAGCAATTTACATAAAAAACCTAGGTACTAAAAGGAAATGAAAGCAAGCTAGCGTATTTCGAAATGACGATTCTCAAACGATCTAAAGAATATGGTGATTTTCAGGCAGAAAAAGAAAAATGCCTGCAATTGTGAACCTGGGACATAAAAGTAGAAGAAACTATAACAGCAATCAGCGACTACCTGATAGGACTATATCTACTCACTGATCACCTTGATCTGGGCAAATATATAACGTTTCTGCAAGAGGTTCTGCTCAATTTATTAGAATATTTTGTTGCTTATCTCAGGTGGCGTATGTGGTTCCAGCTTAATAGCACTTCAGCCCCTTATTCGTAAGGATATGGCACTATTTTGATAATTGATTGGTCGAGGTTGTCTGCTGGTTTGACTACCAAGATCGCCTGACCTGTTGCGCCTTGAATTCTTATAATAGACACAACTGAGTGTCTGGTTTACTAGACTTCTTTTAACTCACTAGAAGAAGTACGTAAGATATTTGGCTATTGCTAGGGAGGTTCGCGATATACATAGAATATTCCAGAGCTTTCGCTCATCCCTTCTTACCTCCCGCTTTTCTTGCGTCATCGTTGGCCATATCCACATTCAGCAGTTATTGCACTTTATCTTCTAATTTTTTAATAATATATACGTTATTATTAGCTACCCTCTAATCCTCAGTTTTTCTGTGGCACACTCTGTAGCACGTGCGTTTGCATATCAACTTAGACCATGCATTCTTTGAGTAAACATGCTTGTACTGATGTGAACTATCACCTGATAATATTTTCTCAGTTTTGAAACCATCCTCTATAGCATTACATTCAAACTTTCCAGTCCTGATTTTCCGAAAATGTTTCACTATAAATCCTGTTTAGTTTATTAATATTTTGTTGTGTGTACTTAACATTGCACGTCGATATATATTTTCAGGATGTTTCTTTAAGTCAAAATTTATCTCTATGCTGAAAAATTCACAGATAACAAATTCATTCACTATCAGAAGTACTAAGTAATTCCTAGACCCCCCCCATTAAATTGTTGACAAGACGATACATCAGCTTTTTATTCTTCTACGATACACACTGCTATTCATTCATGATACTATGCTACTAGTTAGGTAGCTACTTACAAAAGACGAAAGCAGGCTCTTTCTTTTAATCAAGACACTATTGCTTAAAACACGTGCGCTGACAAAACGAAACAAAAGTTTAAATCCGATGAAAATCCTGTATAAATAGTCATTGAATGAACCATTCTTAACGCTTTAGTTCTCGTATTGCTTTATTTCACAGTTCATCTAATGGCATTCAAAAGAGACATAGCTGATACTTAGCTTTTATTTGGAGGGGAAGGATATTAAAGCTAAATAGTAGCTAACAATTGCCAAGTTTTAAAGGCATGGGTTTTTTAAAAACTTTGTATGTATATATATAATCTACATACTAGTGCTATTCATGTTTAATCTGCGATTGGATTGAATCGATGAGACTGAGTCTAGATTTGTTTCAACTTCAGTTCAAATTTGAGATTTTTATATCGTCTGTGTATCTCAGAAAACAGAGCAACAAATGAAGCGTTTTAATTCTTTTTCAAAGCTTCATTGTAATAAGTCAATACAAACGATTCCTTGATGGGTTTGTATAACTCATTCAAAATACCATTTAGTACCTCAAATATTTGTTACGAGCGTTTATTCTGAACACTTTTCGTACCATATATGCATATATACTTATATATTCCCTATATAATAATAGCTAAATTATCTGCCCGTCCGTCCTCGAATTTATGAAGCGGTTGGACCTGGAATGGATAGAGGCATCCATATCGAATACTTCATGAGTTAGGGTTAGCAAAATTCAAAGTCAGTAAAATTTATCTTCTCCTATTGATATGATTCTAAAATAAATCGGTATAAATATGCTTCATATCACAGTGAGAAATAATGTCGTCTTTAAAACGTTCGAAATCCACCCCTTCAAAAATAACATTTTTTTCCAGCATTATGACTTCATTCCTTTAACCATCCCATTTAATTATTTCTTATTTTAAGTTATTTAAATATCGTCTGTATTATTTTCATAAAATTGATCACTGAACTTAGGTATTACAAAAATAATTTTCCTTTATATTTGGCTTAAATAACATATTAGGTACATAAGTGATAGTTTTAAATTTAATCATCGATTATTTTTTGTTGCAATGAATATTTTGTCACTGGTATTAACAACAAATTCTATCTACGTTCAGGATGTATTGTAAATGACAGTTTCATTTCTTTACTTCCATTAATTACAGAGGCAAAAAAATTGGGAAGAAGGTAACGATAATTTCGACGTAGCTAACTTTGAATTATCTTTCTAAATGAATACAACGTGATTCTAAACTGCATTCACAGTATCGGGAGACTTTAAAGGAGTATGAAGATAAACAAATTATTGAGGGTGTACCAGATAATTCTCGACCAAATAACAAACCATTTTTTTACCTGCGTCATAGGGTACTTTGCAATTCTGGAAAATTAACAGTTTTACTGATCCCGTCATATGAAGGGCCATAGGCTAGTATACATACACATATAAGCATATATATATATATATATATATATATATATATATATATATGTTCATACACACATTTCTCTCTATTTACTTTTGTATGTGTGTGTGGGGCTGTAAATATGGTCTGTCTTAAAAGTATCCAACCTTGAACCAGCACAGTAGTCATGTTAGGGTGGTGCCACTATTCATAGTGGAAGAAGATAGTTTAATGCTCGAGCATGAATTTTTTGTCCACGTTTGAGTATGTTAGTCGTCGACTGCTGGTCGCTGAGGTGAAATGCTCGTCGCAATTTTGATTTATCATAAGATGACTGAAATGGTTCAGCAAAAGTACTGCCTCGAACTTTATCAAAAGCTTGGTTATTTTCAAAGCTAAACATTTTGTAATATTTAGCAAGCTTTTGGAGACGATGCTATGAGGGTAACACAAATCAAAAAGTGATTCAGCCGATTGATAAAGTATCACAAATCTATGGAGAGTGATCGGCGTTCGAGGAAGCCATAAACCACTCGAAATGCTGTCCGGAATCGTTGAAAGGATGGACATTCTCGTGATGAGCTATGGTAGTTTCAACGAACAAGGTATTGACGAAAGGTAGGAATCAGTAAAGCTTCTACACATTCAATCTTCTGCGATGGCTGGATTATGAGAGTGGCGTAGAAAATAATGGCCTAAGTTGCTATAGGCACAAAAACAACAAAACAATTCTATCTTGAAGTTGCAGAGTACCTGGTTGATAGAGTTTACAACAACACTGATCCAGAATCATCAGATGTGGCTCGTTATGACTTCTGGCTGTTCGCGAAATTGAAGAAGACATTGAAAGGATACTGTTTTGTGAGAAGAGATAAAGCAGAATGTGACTACGGCGATAACATCATTCCAAAATAAGCTTTTATCGGCATTGGAGGGATCAGTGGACTAAGTACTTAAAGGTGCAAGGAGCCTACTTTGAAGGGGACTAGTGTCCCAATCCCCTTACATAATTTTTTCTCTAGACCAAGGGTCAGATACTGTTTAAATAGCTCATATATATATATATATATATATATATATATATATATATATATATATATATATATATATATATATATATATATATACTCATATATATATATATATATATATATATATATATATATATATATATATGCATGCGTGCAAGTGATTGCTAATTTAATTTATTTATATAAATTATTTTTTAACTTTTAAATATTAAGGGAATTTTACCACAATATTTGTCATAGGTTAAATGCTTAGTATACCAGTAATAACCTAACAGGACTTAATATGGTTGATAAATTTTAATCCGTGTTGAGAGCTTAATATCTACGGATGATTACAGAATTAACCATTCGAGTGATAGTGATTAAAGGATTAACCCTTGTATAAAAGTTTTAGCTGAATAACCCAGTATCTTATACTTAACATAAATTTCGTCTAGGACATCCTATTACAATATAAAATTCATTACATAAAATTACTAGGCTAAGAACTACTGAAATGAAACTTATTACGAACTGAGAGAACGAGTTTAATCTGTATTCTACAGAACTATGATTAAATATTTTTATACTATAATATAAACCACGCTGGGATATACTATAATATATACCACGCTGGGAACAACTACAAAGACTCATATCAAGAACTGGTTTGGTTTTGGTTTTGGTTTGGAGTGCTACGGTCTACTTTTTGCAACACGAGGGCTAATGAGACCGGGACCTACTGCTTAAAGCCGATTCCAAACGGCTACGAACATCCATGCCAGTGTGGGATTCGAACCCACGAACTCCGGGTCCGAAGGCCAGCACCCTAACCATTCGGCCATCGTTCGGCTCATATCAAGAACTGAGAGAATAAGTTTAATCTGTATTCTACAGAACTAGGATTAAATATTTTCGCACTATAATTTAAACAGCTACTTTTTCAGAAATATATATTGCTTACAATGTATTGAATTTTAAAGAAAATTGACGACATCCTATTGCATACCACGCTGGGAACAACTACAAAGACTCATATCAAGAACTGAGAGAACAAGTTTAATATGTATTCTACAGAACTATGATTGAATATTTTCACACTATAATTTAAACAGCTACTTTTTCAGAAATTTATATTGCTTACAATGTATTGAATTTTTAAAAACATTGTCGGCATTCTGGTACCTACCATGCTAAAAAGACTCATTTCAAGAACCGAGAGAATAAGTTTAATCTGTATTCTACAGAACTAGGATTAAATATTTTCGCACTATAATTTAAACAGCTACTTT
>CM063501.1:86374425-86381925 GCA_032207245.1 Pardosa pseudoannulata | reverse complement strand
AATGAACACCGTGCTTAATTAAATTTAAAAGCTACGGCCATAACTTAATTACTCTATGAACTTGCATATTTAAATTTAAACATTCTAGAACTAGGTAGAAAAATTGTTTTTTCGAATGGTAAAATTATACTTTAAGTACAATGTTTAATATTCTGAAAAAAAAGGAACCTGATAGAAAACTATTTAGTTAATAAATGAATAAAAAGGAACAGTAGAGGTTTATTATTCAAATTATTAGAACTGTTTTTTTAAGTCTTACTAGTTTCAGTAGAAACGTTAATTAACCATAATTAACAGGAAAAAGAAAAAATTATCAATTAAATATTTTTAACAAATGGTATTAAGGTTATGAATATGCTGATGAGACTGGAATATAATGATTTTTTTTTAAATTACCCACACTAGAAAATGAATTTGTTAATCTTCTACGACTCTAAAATAATTTTATGCGCTACCCTCTATATTATAATGAAATTTTATACGTAACAGAGATGACCATATTTTAGAGTACCGCTTTAAATTTTATTTTTTTGCTGCAATCCCCAGTACGTGTTGCCAAATCCCATAAGCAATATTTAATAATTCAATTAACGTTTCCATCATCCAATTATTTACTTAATAACGAAGATTTCCCAAGATTAATAAACATACAAGGTTTTCCCCTGTTTTAATAATTTTACTAATGGCTTGTCATTTTCTTAATGGAAACAAATTAAATCAAAGGTATTAATGCAATTTCGCTCAGAAAATATAAACTTTATACTTAGCTATTGTATAAAATTGTATGTTTGCTTACTTAGCTTGGTTTCACATTAACAGAAAAAGGAAGTTTAGGTATATATTTATATAATAGTATCGTAAATATGAAAATCAAATAGAAATAGTATTATATGGTTTTAAGGTTTTCGAATTATGTTATACATAAACATTTTTACATTATCAATCCATTTACATTATCAAGAGCAATAATAAAATTAATAATGTCAAAACCAGTTTTTATTTGTCTAAATATTTCCAGAATCTATGTAGCAGACAAGAACATTCGGCTTCGTTTTCCTGTATATACCGTTATTTTTGTACCCACAAACAAACCATGTTATCACATTAACCCGTCCTAGCTTGGTTTTACATTAATAGAAGAGGAATTTTAGGTATATATTTATATAATAGTATCGTAAATATGAAAAATCAAATAGAAATAGTATTATATGGTTTTAAGGTTTTCGAATTATGTAATATATAAAAATTTTTACATTATAAAAAATGAAAACAGCAATAATAAAATTAATAATGTAAAAACTAGTTTTTATTTTCTAAATTTTTCCAGAATCTATGTAGTAGACAAGAACATTCGGCTTCGTTTTCCTGTTTATACTGTTATTTTTGTACCCACAAACAAACCATGTTGTCACACTAACCCGTACTAGCTTGGTTTTACATTAATAGAAGACGAAGTTTAGGTATATATTTATATAATAGTATCGTAAATATGAAAATCAAATAGAAATAGTATTATATGGTTTTAAGGTTTTCGAATTATGTTATACATAAACATTTTTACGTTATAAAAAAACGAAAAGAGCAATCACAAACAAATAATGTAAAAACTAGTTTTTATTTGTCTAAATTTTTCTAGAATCTATGTAGTAGACAAGAACATTCGGCTTCGTTTTCCTGTATATACCGTTATTTTTGTACCCACAAACAAACCATGTTGTCACACTAACCCGTACTAGCTTGGTTTTACATTAATAGAAGAGGAAGTTTAGGTATATATTTATATAATAGTATCGTAAATATGAAAAATCAAATAGAAATAGTATTATATGGTTTTAAGGTTTTCGAATTATGTTATATATAAACATTTTTACATTATAAAAAAATGAAAATAGCAATATAATAAAACTAATAATGTAAAAACTAGTTTTTATTTGTCTAAATTTTTCCAGAATCTATGTAGTAGACAAGAACATTCGGCTTCGTTTTCCTGTTTATACCGTTATTCTTGTACCCACAAACAAACCATGTTGCCACACTAACCCACCCGTACTAGTACGTGACCCACGCTCGAGTATCAATCGTCAGAAAACATACTAGTACGTGTCCCGCATACAATGTGTTAAAATGAGACACTATTAGATAAAAATTGAGTCATCCAAGTATATTTCTTAAAAATGCTTCTATTGCACAACATACCTAATTAATTTCTTTATTTAGAACTTGTATTAAAAAAAACTTGGTGTCGAAATTAACCCAAGATAAATATTATTCATATAATAATTATTTCCAGTTATACAATTTTTAGCAGCTGTTTTTTTTTTGCCGTTTCATGATATTACAATATCTATCACTCGAGAAAAGAAAACGTGTACCAGTTTTATGGCAAACCTATTAACCTCTAAAAACACGAGTTTTAAATTAGAAAAAACTAGTAAAATATGATTGACAGAAATGAATATATAGGTATAGTGTAAGTTTGTTTTGCAATTTCAGTTGATGGATGACTAGGGAGCAGGTAAGCGGTTAAAAGTTAAAAAAATTGTCATACAAAATGTAAATGAATTGATTACACATTTATTTTGCACGAGTGAGACACGTGCAAATTCATTACGGGTTAATAGAGAATCTCCTAAATTTTGAATAAGAAATGACTTAAAGTAACGCACCTAAACCATTTAGAAATTACTAATTCAGTAGAAAAAAATGTAAAACTGAAAATATTTTATTAAAAGTACAATAAGGTTGTGTAATTAAAAAAAAATACAAGTTTCAGTACAGTAAAGCGATTATGTTATTCAAAAAATGTTTTTTGATAATTTAGCGTATATATAACTTTATTTTTTCAGAACAAAAATACATTTTATGTTCAAGGTCGGATTTTATCCTTCTAAAATCCCTTGCCCCTTTAAAGTAATAATTTGAATCAATAAAATGGGTTGGATAGTTTAAGCATATTAAGGGTAAAAAGTCTTTTAAGGTAAGAAGCTATGCAACATTATCATCTGATCTTCACAAACATCCCCTATATAATAATAGCCTACGTTATCTGTCCGTCTGCCTCGAATTTATGAAGCCGTTCGACCTGGAATGGATAGAGGCATCCATATTGTATTCTTGATGAGTTAGGATTAGCAAAATTCAAAGTAAGTCTTTAAAACGTTCGACATCCACCCCTTTCCCGATTTTCGAGCATTTAATGCCATTATATGAAGCCCTATGTTCCCCGGTTAAGAGCAGGCGATTAAGTTTATCACATAATAAATAGGTAAAAATACAATTTTTTCGAGCATTGTGACGTCATTCCTTTAACCATCTCATTTAATAATTTCTTATTTTAAATTATTTAAATATCGTCTGCATTATTTTCTTACGTTTTATTGCTGAACTTAGATATTACGTAATTAATTTTGTTTTATATTTGGATTAAATAATAGATTAAGTACATATGTGATAATTTTAATCGATTATTTTTGTTGAAAGGTAATTCTTAGCCAAAAAAAACAAACCATTTTTTTTACCTGCGTTATTGGGTTCTTTACAATTCTGGAAAATTAAAAATTTTACTGATCCCATCATATAACGGGCTATATGCTACTTTTTTATAGTCATACACAATACACAATAACCCGAGAATGCTCGCGAGGGGTATGGCATACCCATCGACTAGAATTTAATCATCGATTATTTTTTCTTGCAATGAAAATTTTATCACCGGTATTAACAACAAATTCTTTTCCTAAAAGTCTAGGAATCTATTTTATGGACTAATAAATATCTAGAGTTTAAGTGATATATCTTTGAAAATTAAGAAGTTTGTTCATTTGTGTGTTTGTTTTTTATAAATAACCACACGGTTTGAAATCGATTCGCTAAATTTCGGACAACCAAAACCCCAAAAAGAAACCATTTTTTATCTACCTCAAAAGGTAATGTACAAGTCTGGAAAATTAAAAATTTTACTGATCCCGTCGTATGACGGGCTATATGCTAATTTTATATAATAGCAGATACTGGAAAATTTATTAGACTTCTTATAGAATGGACCTCTAGATCGTTGAAAAGCAAAACGATAAACATTAATTCTATAAACTGTTTTTAAGCTGTTCATAAAGACAGACCCTAAACATTTATAGGTTTTAAATAAAACTGTGTTATAGGAAAAATTTCGGTATTTCATTACCATTAAATATATTAAGTGATTTTCATGTATCGGTTAGAAAAGATTAAACAGTTTTAGCATCTGTAACTAACAATTTTTAGGGTTAAAAATATATTAACTTAGTGGTAATATATAATTAATTATAAGCGATTCGACAGATGTTCGAGCCTGGTAATGTTTCTTCAGTGAATTATTGTGAAACAGAACATGTGTACTTGAAAGACTAAGACAAAAGCCCCGAACTTAAAAGATTGTATCCTGAGAATTAAGAAGTTTGTTTGTTTGTGTGTTTGTTTTTTAAACAAAACGACACGGTTTGACTAAATGAATTCGGTGGGATTCTAAACTGCATTCACAGTATCGGGAGAATTTAAAGGAGTATGAAAATAAACAAATTATTGAGCGTGTACCAGATAAATCTCAGCCAAAAAACAAATAATTTGTTTTTATCATTCTCATAAAGGCTTTTACAATTCTGGAAAATTAAAAATTTTATTAATCCCATCATAGGATGGGCTATATCAGAGGTGGGCAAAAGCCGGCCCGCGTGCCGTATCCGGTCCTTTTGCTTACTTTATCCGGCCCGTTGAAAAATACTGCATGCAATTTTTTTAATCTCTTATATGCGATTTTGTTGAAACCAACAGTATTTGTATGCGTAGTGTACATATAAATAATGAAAAATATAGAAATAATAGAGAGTATTATAATTTGAACAGCTGTAACCATATCCCTACTTTAATGTATGCAACATACATACTCTCATAAAGCGTGTGGTCGGCTTACTACATAGAATTGAACGCGCACCCCTCTCACTCTTCGATTATTCTATTTTATCGAGCAATTCTATTTTAACGTTTGATGTTTGTCTTTTCTTTATAATTCTATTTACTATTATATTACTGTTATGCTGGTGCCAAAAGGAAGTGGGAACTATTGAACACATAATTTATCGTTGTGAATTGGTTAAAGATATTAGATCAAATTATTTTCCTATAAATTTTAATAATGTTACTTTGATTAACCTTTGTAATTCACCTAAGTCTCGTTCTGGTTTGTGTGCCATTATGGAATTTTTTGTCCAAAAATCCTTGGATTGAAAAGACGTTTGTTGTTATGTTTTTGGTTTGTTCTATCTAAATTGCTTAAATTATATACTTTAGTATTGATGTAAAAACTGTTATTTTAGTTTTGGCTTTTGGTACATGTTATGTTTGTATACTTTGCTATTATTTTATATTTTCTGTTATCATTGCTGTTATCTCAACTAATCTTAATAAAAAAAAAGAACTAAGTCTTTCCGAACACATTCGCGTTTTTTTAAATACAGTGCTTAAACTCTCCAATTAGCATATTTAACAATTTGTTTACTATTTTTCTGTGTTCCTTAAGTACTTTTCAGGATTGCTATCCAGACGACTTGTTATTATTCCCCGTATGGCGAAAGCTGGGTCGGGTGTAGAAGTAACTTACTATTATATTACCAAACTGTAATATAAATATAAAAATGTAATAACTATGATCAAAATAAAAAAAAATTTGTATCGTTAAGATATAAATAAATATCAAAATAAAATCTTTCGTTAACTGACTTATTTAATGACCATTAATTTAATATAATGGATCCTATTTCTTTAAAAATTTGATGACATATTTTACTGGGCAGAAATTGCTCGCATATACCCCTAAGTAAGACAATTTATTATTACTGTTATCTTTTATTAACTGTCAAATATCTCTGTCCAAATGCTTTAAAATGATACTTCTAGTGTTTTCGTCAAAAAAATTCAAACTCCACGCAAAACATACGCGTGGGCACAGCGTAATCGGTATAGTCCTCTGACCCGGGACACATTTTGAAAATTTCATTTTGGAGCGCGCTTAAAAGTATTTGCCCACCCCTGGGCTATATGCTGGTTTATATAATATTCAACGCACGGTAAATCAAGGAAGATTTTAAAAACCGACGGGAAAAACAGAATTTATAATCCCAACAACGGAAATATGCTAACTTCCGCTACCAAAACATCAAATGAATTCATGAAAGCTCTTTTGAAGTCGGCGGAACAGCAAATGCCAGCATTTCTAGGGTTCCGTAGCATTACGAGGTTGAAGGAATCGCAAAACAATTAAAATTCTCTCCCTAAATATGCAACTCAGCCCAAAATATGCCGCCAGATAAATTTTATACATAGGAACAACGCCAGAAACACGATATCCTCTCCAACTCAGCGATGCACTCGCATTAAATTCAACGCGAATCCCCAGGCTACAGAGTTTCTACAAATTCATAATATGCAGCAGTACTTCCCAGCCAATAATTGCATTCCTCCACGACGGACAGAGAGAGGTACGGACGGAGATAAATTTCGAATAATTAGGCTGGCATCGGATGGCGCCATTAGCGATAATAATTGACAACAATAACTGTCTATGGGTTTATCGCTCAAAACGGCTTAATCACGCCTGAAGGCATCCACTCGCTTTCTCTAGTCTTCAAGCCCGAAACTATCTCGCTAATTATGAAGGGGGTATTAATTGATTAAGTGCTGATCGTTTCGAGTAAATGGTGATTAAATCGAGATGAAAATGACGGAGTAAAAAATGGGAATATCGTGTGTGGGGAATTGGAGACGCTTTGATATCGTTTTAAAACGAAGTACTGCCCGATTTCGCATCTTACTAACGTCAAACAACTTCCCTAGAGGATCTGTATTAAATTAAGCTTGAAATTTTTTTTTCTAAGGACAAAAATTCATTGCTCTCCCGATACGATTTAAAAGGATTACACTAATAAGAAACCACTTATATAATCAATAGATACGTAATCTGATAACTAGACTCGAAAATGAGAATATTTGAAGAGAAACAGAGAAAATAACATTTAATTTCTGTAACTATTTCTGATAAATATGAATATAAAGTCATATATAGATACATATTGATATATATATATGTTATATGTATATATAGTGTACATACATAAGTATACATATACGTTTTCACTTTTATACATTCTTGCTCATATATATTTACATACATTCTTGCACATATATATTTACATACATTCTAACATCCACATAGAAACACACATACATACTATATATATCGATCATACATTTATGTATGCATATATGTGACTGTATGAGAGATATATATACACAAGCAGACAGTCTAACATACATATATACAGACTGACATATTTGTAGACTGAGGACATATTCACACATATGTGAATATGTCTCTGTACGTGAATATGTCTCACGCATATATGCGACTGTATGAGAGTTACATATACACAAGCAGACAGTCTGACATACATATATACATACTGACATATA
>CM063501.1:86364425-86371925 GCA_032207245.1 Pardosa pseudoannulata | reverse complement strand
GGCGATCTTTTTCATGTTTTTGCGTTTGGAATATCTGGAGCAAAACGTATTTTTATGAAAGCGATGCAAATAAAAAAATGAAATTTTTTGAAATTCTCCGTCACAGTTATTAAATAAAGCACAACTTGCTGGAAAGTATTATGTCATTTTTTATCATCTCCAACGAGATCTATTTTTCCTGGAATGTATATATGCAAGCTATTTCTCCTTGACATCGTAGAAGCAAAACATTCCATGTATCATACTTATTCTGGATGTAACAATTTTTCCTGAAATAAATGCTTCTTCTCCAATATTAACAAACAACGTTATTTTAATATGTTTTCCTTGAAGATTATTCTATATTTTCAAAAAATTTTGCAAGCCTTCTTTTACTCTTCAAGTTTTGATTCCACTTTTATTCAGACATCTGAGAGAGAAAAGATTCTAAGATGATTAGAATCGAATATCTTATTTTCGAAATGCTATTTCGGAATTTTGCAGAAGGAAAAAAATTTAAATGTATTTAGAGCAAAAATTTCTTTTTCATATCACAATATAGATAATTTTTTTAAAGAATAAAATTTCGTCAATAAACTTATCTGACGATCGTATGCTTTAACGAAGTAAAAAACATTTTTTTTCTATATTACATTCGTTTCTGAATAAATTCTCTGCCATGAAATCAAATTTTATTTTGTTTCTTTGAAAACTTTCCTTGCGATGCAAATGCAGGCTTATTTAGCCAATTTATAAATATTTAAAATCATGTTTCTTGGGATGTTTGTTGAAGGAATATTCTTCTAATTTCACGAAAATCTAAAAAATATTATTTTTAACGATCCTTACCGATATGCAAAACGGTTGCTTTTATGTAAAATAATTTATATAATATAGAATTTGAAAAAGTATTAAGAAATAAAATTAGGCTTTTAGAAAATTTATCATAATAACATAATTTATATAAATATGACGTGTAGTATGATCGTAGAAAGAAAGGAATGGAATGTTACTTATATCAAACCACCGGATATCTTTTTAGTTTTCAAAGTGCAATATTCAAACCTTTTTAGGTAACAATGCGTAGTTATGAAAAAATATGATGAATAAAGGAGATTTAGACTAAGAGTGCGAATTAAAGCTTTAATATTATAACAAAAAATTTATGAACATTGAAAAATATATTTAGTTTATCTGAAACTTCTCTGGTAGCTTAAGTATGCTGCTATTTAAGGGAAACCTATCAACTTATGGTAAACTTATTAAGTCATAAACTGATGAAAATTATAAAAAAATATAAAGCGAATGGTAAATAAATTTAAATTTAATAATAAAAGACATGAAGCATTGTTCTTCTACCTATTGCAGCTAAACATTCTCACACTCAGTAAAGTTTAAATTAGAAGTAGAAGATTAAAGGAAAAAATTAGAGTGGATTAGTTCTACACAGCTTACAAATAGAAATAATTGAGTCTAAATCAACTATATATTTTTCATCTGAATTGAAGGAATGAAAATTTCGATATAGGAGTTTAAAATTCTGGAAACTTCTTCTTCTCATGGAATACATAGAAGTTTAGAAACAACTTTTTGCAAACAAAGATATATAAAATCATCAAAGTTCAGTAGACAGTTTTAACTTCGGTAGAATAAATTTTCTGATATTCAAGCAAGCATTTCTTTATCAAAGCACATTTTCTAGGTAGTATAGTTACGATTCTATAAAATACATTAAACTCAATACTGCAATGGTTTGTAATGAGATTTTCAAAATCATCATTCGCATTAGGAGAATTATTCTTTTCTCAGAGGTTTTATTCCAAAATTAACATTTCTTGAAAAAATATCTACTGATAAAAAACAATTTCAACGTCCATGTCAGTATTTCTCAACACAAGTCATGAATACCATAAAAACAAGAAGATAAGTATTTCACATATTTATACACAGTCGCATGGAAAGTTGAGATTTATATAACGTATAGCACACGTGATTTCGCTATAAATTGTCTTTAAAGCTTTTCAAGGTTATTAGAGATATTCCAGTCTCGTTAAAGTATCTAATAAATCATTCATAACTCCACTTCGTAAAAAAGTATGGTACTTAATCAATCGATGTCCCATCATCCTTTGCGGTATTAAGGTATCCACCAAAGCACTTATTCCACCGAAAACAATGATATGCGCTCACCAAAATATACACCGAATTAATCACAATTTCACTTTCATCATTTAAATAAACCCTCATCCAAGAGAGATCAAATCACACATCCATCCGTATCAACTATCCTTCCGCATCTGACTTTTTTTTCTCACCCCAAATCTGCTCCAGAAGCTCAACAAGTACATCAACAGGTGGGATTTCACATCCAGGGCTGAAGGTTCAATTCACTAAAGGGGTCGCGTGCAGGTTCACGAAAGAGAGAAACGGTGATGATGATGATAATAAAAAAAAAATAATAATAAAAGTTAGTCGGAACGACACAAAAGTTTTTTGGAGGCTGTCCAAACGAAAAGTATGGGAGCAATTGAATACGATCCAGGGTTGTCGATGCTAACGAGGTTGGAAATCGCCAAGGTGTGTCGGTCGCCAAACAGAGAGGGGAAAATTTTCGTTTCAGGTCAACGCTTCGTGAGCTTTGAAATATGGGTCTGTTCACACAGAATGGGAAAATTTCAAGGAAGACCAGCAATGGACTTCCTTAATGGCGAAAGTGCGATTTTCGAAAGTCTGTCGTGCTGTTTGGGGGTATTTCTTATTTAGAAAACGAGACTGAATTAGTTCGGCGAATCTTCCGCAGGTCTTGGGTCTTCCTTCTTCCAATTCCGCAAAGAGGGGAAATCAGAATTTTTTTTGTTCGAAGAGTTCGTTCCCAGAAATTCTGCCCGGCCGTCAGAGATAAATATCAATTCTTTTTTTTCTTTCCCTTTATTTGTCTGATAAACGATGAAAGTAAACAACTGAGTCGCTTATGCGTGCGCACTCTGTCTACAGTAAATATATATAGTACGTAAAGGTGATACTGAACACAAAACAATAAGCAAACTATAATTACGATTATGCTTCAACGATTATTGATCGAAAATTATTGAAAGAATTTAAAAGAGAAAAAAAATAGAAGATCGGTAGGTCAGATATAAATATGGTTATTAAAATATTTCAAATCATGATTGCTTTGTGTAGAAATAGTAATATTAATATAAAGTTTTTTATAATACCATAAAGAAATTCTATAATGTTATGATTAATAAATAATTCTTATAAATAATTTTACAATATTATAAAATTTATTATGAAGGAAAGTATCGCACTAAACCCCTAAAACAATTTCTGAAATTCCTGACATACATACTAGTTTCTTAATAATGACAATAAGCGTTAAGGTAAATCTGATTTGACTGATATTATCATTAGTCCTACGGAATTCTTTATTGTATCAATGAAAAATCACCAAACAGTTATAGATTTATGGTATGAATAGTTAGATTTTAAGTTATTTTAATAAAGTCAACTTATCTCCTATTACAATACATAGTATGTTTATGTACGTAGTGTACACATAATATGGTGTGTAAAATTTAACTGTCTGTAATAAGAACTTGTCTAGAACAATATTTGATATGCCCCTACAGTTTTCTTACCAACTAGTTTTACTATATAATATATATATATATATATATATATATATATATATATATATATATATATATATATATATATATATATATATACTCACACACATTAATACACACATCTATGTATATATATATATATATATATATATATATATATATGTGTGTTGATGTTCAGACTAAAGAAATTTCTGCACACAAATAATGCATATATTTTGAACACTGAATGTATATATTTAAGAAATATTTTTAGAATTTAATATAAACTGAATTTTTAAAAATAATTTAAATATTAAACGCGGAAGAAATAATGGTAGTTCGGTTAAGTGAATTTAAGAGCTGATGCACTATTCAATATAATAATCACATAATAATACACCACGTGCGCACACAGAATTTTGACTTAACAGGGACGCTGAACAAATTAGAGAGTAACTACTTTACAAAATTCAATATATTATACTAAAATATAAGAAATAGAAAAGGTAACTGAAGTTGAAATTATATTTTAATTATTTTATTAATCATTTCTACCTTACACTTATTCGGTTAAAATGCATAAAAGAGTACTAAACCTAAAAAAATTAATATATACAGGTAATATAAATTGTAAATTAAAAATTATTTTTTTCCTTTGCCCTTTCATTGATTGTATCAGTTATAAATGCAACGATTTCGAGAGTATTTAATAAAGCTAAAGAGATATCCTTGCTCTATTGTGTTTCTAGATAGGTTTTCAGCTCTCATAATATTGAACGTTTATGTTGTGAGTTTATGGTGGGTTCATGCTCACTAATGAGCATGACTTGTAGTATACCTACATACATGTACATACATACATACATGCATACATACAAGCATGCATTCATAAACACCATACTTATACATATTTTTTTGTAATAAGAAAACAAACTATGAACCTCTTCATCTCTATAAGTAGTTTATCTATAATTTAAAAAAATATTTTATATTCAAATATTAATAACACATTGTATGCGGGACACGTACTAGTACGTTTTCTGACCATTGATACTTGAGCGAGGGTCACGTACTAGTACGGGTTAGTGTAACAACATGGTTTGTTTGTGGGTACAAAAATAACAGCATATACAGGAAAACGAAACCGAATGTTCTTGTCTACTACATAGATTCTGGAAAAATTTAGACAAATAAAAACTAGATTTTACATCAGTCGGTGCGGAACCACAGAACGGAAAGGTTGATTAAAAAAATCAATTTAGATTGAAAATTAGCTTTTTATTTATTCTTGCAAAAATGAAATTAATTATATATATATATATATATATATATATATATATGTTTATATTGTCTATTCATATATTTGTTTATATATTTCAATATAAAATACGAAAAGTTGGTTAAAAAATTAAATAATTTTCGATCTATTGAGATTTAACTGAATAACTAAATTTACGAGCAAAACGCCCGCTCCCGGTACAATTCCGCTTCGAAATGTACCCTCACACAATGTGTTAAGAGTTTTCAATTTGGGAAATACATTTACTTAAATATTTTAATTGAATGCAAGAAATGAAAAAAGAATGTAATTTATTCAAGTTTTACTCAAGCATACAACTGAATAAAGGCAAAATAATTTCTCTTAAAACACACTTGCTAATCGCAGAAAAAACCGGATTCCCAGTAGCTATACAGAAAATAGAATCCCAGCAAGGTTAGCTGCGACGACTTAACGATTAACGATAGCAGAGTCAAGGCTACTACATCTAAAGCACCGACACTACGACAAAGCATAACAATTTTCTTTTCGACTTCAACAGAGCATGGATGTTAGTTAACAATATATTGTTTGGTCGATTCTTGAGACTTTCTCCAAAGCCAGAAGAAAAAAAAAATATCAAGCGTGTCTGCGTAGGGATAACCCTGACGAATTCAGCGCATCACCAATTCGCTCAACTACTCAAATTAAGGCTGAAAATCTTTATCGTCTGAGAACAGCCATAATACATCAACAGATTAGGCTATTCATTCATTAACCCATTAACCCACAGAGTACGCATTAGACCAGAGTTATATAACTTGCAGTTTTTTTTTGTTGTTTTCTTAGATCGATGTTGCTTTTTCAGAGAACATAGATAACAATCTTATAATCACCGCCTTATAAATGTAGACTTACGAATTAAATAAAATATAACGAATTATGGGTTTACACAAATTAAATTATACTTCATTAGAATAACGAATTTCTACACACCTCTTCCCGAAGATTCAACTAAAATCAAACATAAAGGAAAAACATCCTCAAATTCTTTAATATAGTGATAGTGACGAACAACGAAGTAAAGAATATATTCGAATAATGCAGAGTAACGAATCATCAATAGCAAAAAAGAGAAAAAAAAAATAATACGGCCTTTTCGCCCGCATTTTCTTGGCGCCACTTGCGTCACGTGGTGAATAAACAATGACAATTTATTGCCGGTTCGCATATGTTCTGCGGGAATCAACACCAAATTATCATATATCTACAATTATTTATAGTTCTGTCATTTTGATCGACACGTTGATGTCGACAAACAAGAGTCACAAGAAGGAATATACTTTTTAAGCAGATACATCATGCCGATTAGATCTAATTATTTATTAATATTTTCCCCAATGCGGGACTTTTGCCTTTATTGAGCTACCTTAATAGCATTCACTGTACAAAACCTCTTCTTGTTATCTTTTTTATTGTGGGAGCACTATATAGGGAGGATAACTTTGCTTCCTATGAAGAGATAACACAATAACATCTAAGCTTTACATGGTAATCTAAATTAAGTTCATCGGGTGGGAGCATAATACGCTAACCACGTTATTGTTATACTTGACAGTACAGCTTTTACATACGACTAAAAATAAATCTCTTATTACATTGTGTGCGGGTATATTTCGCAGCGGAACTGTACCGAGAGCGTGTGTTTTGTGCGTAAATTTAGTTATTCAGGTAAATCTCAATAGTTCGAAAATTATTTTAATTTTTTAACCAACTTTTCTTATTTTATATTTAAATACATAAAACAAATATATAAATAGAAATATATAAATAAAAATCATAACATTTTTGTAAACAAAAAATATATTTTTTAGTGGATAAATTTATTATAGTATCGTAAATATGAAAAATCAAATTGTAATAATACTATATAGTTTCAATTTTTTCGAATTATGTTAAATATACACATTTTTACATTATAAATAAATGAAAAGAACAATCATAAAACTAATAATGTTTTACAGTGTGGTAACGTTCAAAGCATTTTCCTCTATGAAGAGGTACAAGGCAAAACCCGTAGTATAATGGTTCGTGAGTATGGTACACCGAGTATTATAGTGCGTGACAAGTTCAGTCATCAGAAAACGTACTAGTGAACTAGTACGTGTCCCGCATACAATGTATTAACATAAAATTTTTCTTTTTTATAAATAACATGCTATGTTACTTAAAATTACAGATAATTACCAATTTTCTTCTATATCTCAATTTTACATCTTAAAAATTATACAGGGTGCATAGACAAAATTCTCGTCAGTCAATTTTATCGCAACCTTTGATCTTAGACACATAATTTTAACTAGAAAAATGTTTCAATATATGTAAAATATTGCTTTTATGGTATTTTTAAATTAAACAATTCAAATTTGCGAAAATTACAAAAAACTAAATTTTTATACGTTTACATTACTATATCTACTATACTTTATCTTTACTAATATATTTAGTATAAACTGATAGTCATCCAAACAACCATAGCACAAAAAATTATACATCTCTGGGATAAAAAACAACCAACATATTTAGTTTCAAAAGTACAAGATTTTTTCCTCCTTCATTCAGGGGTCAGCTATAGATTTATTATTGTTTTCA
>CM063501.1:86347257-86359757 GCA_032207245.1 Pardosa pseudoannulata | reverse complement strand
TTCCGCTTTAAAACAGAATGATTCGAACAAACTCTAGGATTCGAACCCACGATTACTTACTAACCATTCCTCATCGGTTCATGCTATCTGAGGAATTACTCATAACTTCAGTGTTTTTCAAACTCAGACAGATTTTCATACCGGAACTTTCTCGAATAAACTCATTTTCTCGTCCTTTAAATCAGCTGCATTTGATGGTGTCAACAATACTTATTGATTTACTCAATTTACTTTTCTCATCAATCAATTTTTGGCTTTTAATGGGCACTTTTTCAACACAACAATGAACGGACTTTGCTTATAAGCCTTGGCTATCATCTTGTCCACATTTCAGATGGTGGACAATCATTAATTATTCGGTTAGCCCGAATATTTTTCTCTTGCTGTCTGAGGAATTACTCATAACTTCAGTGTTTTTCAAACTAAAGCATAGACACGTGTTCTATTATCTGAACTTTCTCGAATAAACTCATTTTCTCGTTCTTTAAATCAGCTTGGTTGAGTGTCAACAACACTTATTGATTTTACAACGATTTACTTATTCTAACATTCAACTCTACAATGGAGAACCTTCATTAGCTTTTAATGGGCCACTTTTTTACCAACACTGACAGATTTTCATACCGGAAGCAGAGAAAAATAAAAGCTTTTTATATGCTTGGCATTTTATCATCTTGTCCACATTTCAGATGGTGGACAATCATTAATTATTCGGTTAGCCCGAATATTTTTCTCTTGCTGTCTGAGGAATTACTCATAATTTCAGTGTTTTTCCCACTAAAGCATGGGCCCGTGTTCTATTATCTGAACTTTCTCGAATAAACTCATTTTCTCGTCTTTTAAATCAGCTTGGTTGAGTGTCAACAACACTTATTGATTTTACAACGATTTACTTAACATTCAACTTGCTACCGGAGTGATACTATAGGAAAAACTTATGACTTACAATTAACAAAAACACTTTTTTAATTCTACAACGAAGAACCTTCATTAGGTTTTCAGGATTTATTTTTTCAACCAAACGAATTTCATACAGGAAGTACAGAATGAGCTTTTAACACTCTCGCATTTCATGTCCAACATTCTGACGGAATTGTCATCAATAGTTAGCCCAAATATTTTTCTCACCTGTCTGAGGAATTACTCATAACTTAGTGTTTTCCCGAGTGTACGACTATTCTATTATGAACTTTCCGAATAAACTCATTTGCGTTTTGATGAATGGTGATAACACTTTTGAAGAAAACAAAATTTGTTTATAAACCTATTAAATAACTTTATATAAATAAATGTCAATACTGATTTCAATTACAAAATTATACTTTTATCAGATAAAACAAAATGAAATTTTGTTTATACATATGTTTTTTCAATTTGAAATTTAAAACAGTAATGAGAATACAAAATTTTAATAATCCTACCCTTTAATTCACACCTACTACATTTCACAATAAAATGAAAAAAACTTACCTTATATTTATGTAACGTATATTGAGTTTTCAGACATTGGAATTGTTTACATAATAAAAATAATTGATCAATTGTTGACTGTCTACAATTCTTTCTAAAACGCATTGATAAATCGTCGAACATAATTTTTTAAATCATTAGTGGTGTTGTACCCCACGTTTTAATATTTTCAATGCAATTCAGAAGATGAGAAATGTTTAACTGCGCTGCAGCATTGTGCTGACTCATATTTGATAACCTGTCATAACGATTTAAAATTTCTATATTTAGTTTTAATGTTAAATCATTTCGCTTCTTGGCTTCCATATAGACAAACTGCACGTAAGCGAGCAAGGCATAACATGTGAATACGCTCCTCCTCAGTTCCGAATAGAATGTGTTGCCTTCTGCTTATCTGACAACTATTGACCGGGGTTTGCGTATTTCTGAGAAATTCCAGGGACGTGTAATTTTCCACTCCTTTGTTTTTTCTCCTTTTCCCTATGAAGAAATTCTCGGAAATTAAAACAAAATAAAAAGATAATGGTTCATATTAAATACATTGTGAATATTCTTTGCCAGTTAAATGAGGTTCGAAAACTGATAACATAACTACATCCCATAAAGCGAATTTTAAACATACGAATGTTAAGAAAATCGGACCAATGATTTCAATAAAATATTGATAAATTAACCGCGATCAAATTAAGTGTCCACTGTATAACGTTTTCATACTAGCTTTAAGTCAGTAGTGTAACTTGAAAAGGTGAGAGGGAAATTTAGTTGAAAATGTGGAAATGATGTGAAAACAACGAAAATTAGTTAACGAACAACCACATTTTTGTATTGTTCTCACTTTTGAAATTCTCAAAACTGGTTTAAGTTTACATTGAAAGGATGCAGTATCTTTCGAAATAAAACGTTTTATTATAAACAGCCTGATTTTGATTCAATATAAAAAAAAGGTTCTGCTCTGATTAGAATAAAGTTCTCCCTAGGTCATTAATAAAAGTCTTACTTTATAAAATTTATTTAGTTTATTAAATGAGGACATATATAGAAAACAAAATTAACCCCTTAACGCACAGTTTTTTTTTTGTTTTTTTTTTATGAAAAGGCCAGCCAAAAAAAATCATTTTTTAATGTATAAAATACAATTTAGAACGTTGAATTTAGAAAAAAAATATATTGTATAGTTGAATAAGTAAGTGTTATAGCTTACAATCCCATGTAAATGATAAATACCAATAAAACGATTTTTTTTTTGCTTTCACATTGTTATTTTCGATTCTCGACTACATTCGAGTGTGAAAAATTACAGCAACATTAACCGCGATCAAATTAAGTGAGTGTCCACTTTTCGTTTTATACTAGCTCGGTTAAATCGAGTGTAACTTGAAAAGGTAAATTTAGTAAAAAATGTGGAAATCCACTGATAAAATAAAATCGTAAGTTATAACTCAATTTTTTATTCAAAAACTAATTATCTTTTTTTTTTATTCTGTGAAAATCAATTATATATTAATACAAGCTATATATTTTATTTTATAGATTGAGTATTAGTTTTTTTAAATTTTCAATTAAGAATTTTTAATTGTTTTAAATTCTGGAAAGAAAAAATTTTTACTTTACAGAATAATACTTTACTTTCATTTGAAAAAAAATTTAGTTTATAATATACATTTTTAAAAAGTTATCTTTCTGCATAATATAGCTTACATCCCATCTTAAATACAAAAATATTGGATTTCTCTTAATTTTTTTAGAGTGAAACTCGATTTTCAATAAACCAATTAAGTTAAAATTTAGAATAAAACACTGACTTTAACTCTCTGACACTAATTTCTTAGGTTTATTAAGTAAAGACAGATTTAATGATAAATAACACCATTGATTTGCAGACGAACTAAAAGCGATCCTCTATAAATCAGCATCTGATCAATGAATTTGAACGACCTGCCGAGTAATATTTCAGGTTTATTCATAATTTATGACTAATAAATACCTTGAAGCACATATTCAGATCATTCATTTCCGTGGAAATCAAATTGATTTACAGCGACTGAAGATCATTTTGAATCGAAAGTCATTCAGCATACGAAATCAGATAGGATAGCAAGTAGTCAACACAAGTATTTATGATTCAAGAGGTTGTATCGACTTCACCTATCGAATATGCTACTGATATGTGACATCTAGTTAAGTATTTGCATCTAGCCTCTTCGCTTCTAATGAAGTTATTAAATGAAGCTTCCCAGACAGGTAGTAATAAATTTAGTTAGATTAGCAATATAAACCACGAGTAACTTAGTAATTTTTTTTCTAATATTAAAGCTGGTATTGAAATGAATACTCCAGTAATATATCTTATTGAAAAAAAATTTAGTTAGATAATAAATATATTTAGTTAGATTAGCAATATAAACCACGAGTAACTTAGTAATTTTTTTTAATATTAAAGCTGGTATTGAAATGAATATTCCAGTAATATATATTATAGAAAAAAAAATTAGACAAAAAATAAATGTAGTTAAATTAGCAATATAAACCACGAGTAACTTAATAATTTTTTTTTCTAAAATTAAAGAAATTGGAAACTGGAAATTGAAATGAATATTACAGTAATATATTTTATTGAAAAAAATTTAGTTAGATAATAAATAAATTTAGTTAGATTACCAATATAAACCACGAGTAACTTAGTAATTTTTTTTTCTAAAGTTAAAGCTGGTATTGAAATGAATATTCCAGTAATATATTTTATTGAAAAAAAATTTAGTTAGATAATAAATAAATTTAGTTAGATTATCAATATAAACCACGAGTAACTTAGTAATTTATTTTCTAAAATTAAAGCTGTGAAATGAATATTCCAGAGATATATTTTATTGAAAAAATTTAGTTAGATAATAAATAAATTTAGTTAGGATATCCTATATAATCACGAGTAAATTAATAAATTTTTTTTTTTCTAAATAAAGCTGGAATTGAAATGAATATTCAGTTATATATTTTATGAAATAAATTTAGTTAGATTATAAATAAATTTAGTTAGATTAGCTATCACACCCCTCGAGTACCACAGTAATTTTTTTTCTAAAATTTCATGCTGGTATTGAAATGAATATTGAAGTAATATACTTTATTGAAAAAAAATTTAGTTAGATAATAAATAAATTTAGTTAGATTATCAATATAAACCACGAGTAACTTAATAATTTTTTTTTCTAAAGTTAAAGCTGGAAATTGAAATGAATATTACAGTAATATATTTTATTGAAAAAAATTTAGTTAGATAATAAATAAATTTAGTTAGATTACCAATATAAACCACGAGTAACTTAGTAATTTATTTTCTAAAATTAAAGCTGGTATTGAAATGAATATTCCAGTAATATATTTTATTGAAAAAAATTTAGATAATTTATAAATTTAGTTAAATTAGCAATATAAACCACGAGTAACTTAATAATTTTTTTCTAAAATTAAAGCTGTTGAAATGAATATTATATTTTATTAATATATAATTAAAAATTAGTTAGATAATAAATAAATTTATTAGAATATATAAACCACGAGTTACTTAGTAATTTATTTTCTAAAATTAAAGCTGGTATTGAAATGAATATTCCAGTAATATATTTTATTGAAAAAAATTTAGATAATTTATAAATTTAGTTAGATTAGCAATATAAACCACGAGTAACTTAGTAGTTTTTTTTTAAATTGAAGCTGGTATTGAAATCAATATTCCAGTAATATATTTTATTGAAAAAAATTTAGATAATAAATAAATTTAGTTAGATTACCAATATAAACCACGAGTAACTTAGTAGTTTTTTTTTAAATTGAAGCTGGTATTGAAATGTAATTCCAGTAATATATTTTATTGAAAAAAATGAGAACATTAAACTTATTTGCAATAACCAATGCATTTAATACAGTGATGAAAAAAATTCTAAAACATCTCTTTGTAGTATTTTAATTCAATTCAGTTGAAGTTTTTCTTTTATCTTTGAGAATTATTTGACAAGACCCTACGACAAATAAGTTCTACATTTTGTTTCCGTCATCCAAGTTGGTTTTTTTTCTCTTTCGGAAGAGGAAGTCAGCAAAATTTGGAGATTCAGGAGGTCATTTTTCATTTAGTTCCAAATACTCTTATCAAAAAGAATGAACGATTACTTTCAAGATAAATATTTTTAAAAGTATATTTGAGAACTTTCGTTTTCCATTTATTGAGATGAAACAAAGAATTGAAAACAGTTAAATCGTAAAACTAGGTCGTAGCGGTAAACCAAGGAAGGAAGTTTTGCGTATTAAAAATATCAGTTAGGGCAATTTAACAATGCATTTAGTTTGATGGTAAATTGATTTAGTAATATAAATCCCTTGTAAACTTAATAATAATAAAAATCTCGCGTAAACCTGATATATTTTCTGTCCTAAAATCATAGCCTTTATTAAAAAATTCTATTTTTTCTCATCCTATATACTTTTGAGGAAAAAAAACTTATTTGCAGTAACCAAGACATATAATACTACTGCAAAAAAGTTCTAGGCATTACTTTTGTTCAAATACTCAATTCGCTTCAGTTTAAAGTTTTATTTATTTTTTTTAAATCAATCCATTGTAAAGACCTACGGCAAATAAGTGCTGCTTTTTTGTGTCATCCCAGTTGGTTTCTTTTTTTATTTCAGAAAAGGAAGTCAGCAAAATTCGTAGAAAGAGTCGTAGAAAGTAATTTTTCCATCTCTTTTTCAGGTATTCTTATAAAATAGAATGAAATATAAAAAAAGATTTATACATATTTGTGAAAGTAATGTTACGTTGGACTAGAGTTTGAGAAAGAAAAAATTAAAACGCATGCACAAATAGGTCTTGATTAACCCTCCGAGTGGAACACATCTAGGAAAAAATTCTCCAAAATACGCTAATGTAAATGGCCAAAGAGTTTTATGATTTTTACCTTCAACCTTTGTCGACTAGAATGGAATATGGAAAACCCATCCTCGTTATTGTCCCTTTACTTCCGGTATAGATATATAACTAGATATTATAGATTGTTAATTTTTAATACACATAAAGCTCGTCAAGCCTGGAATATTATCCCATAAGAAATAATGGATTCTAAAAGTACAAATAAAAATATTTATTGAGAGAATTATTTATATTTTTTTACGAAAGTCATCCAAGATATTTAAAAGGTGCAATGAGAGATACATCTGTTACTGCAATAGAAATACTTTGAAATAGAGATTTACAAAGCCATAAAAAGCTATCAGCTTCTTTGTGCCTTAGGGGTAGGGTTGCATCTCTCAAGAAATGTCAGTGAAAGAGGGGTGCAGTTCCTAAACAATAGACCTGACCCTCCTACCTCAAAACTCCATGGGGTGAAAGCACTGGCAAAAATGAATATTACATCCATTTTTGGAGCGTTTTTGGAGGTCGAAAATTTTACGTTTTGAAGTTATTATAGGTTTGGCGGAACTGTACGTGTGAACCGCTTATAAGGTTAAACGATTTTATAAAATGAAATGCCTAAGGAATACAATTGGAATCATCATTTGTAGATACGGATGACTCCTCTGGATTCGGCGTCGGTCTTCAAATATGGCGTAGCTATTCCTTTTTTTTTGTGTCACTCCAAAATGTCTATCCCTCAAGTCGAGGATATCAGCAGCATTCAGCCTCTTCTCTCCTCTGGTAACAACCTTATCGTCTAAAAAAAATCAGACTTTCCTCGGAGAAAAAATAGGTGTCCACTCCCGAACGGAGGGGTCAGAATCCCGAAAAACCAACGGGACCTTCTATTGGCTAGGAGAAGTCTGAAGTTTCTTTTAGTTCAAACCGGTCCTGTTCAGTATGCCTTTGACGATTGGTTTGGTTTGGTTTGGTCTGGAGCGCTACCGTTGGAGGTCTACTGTTTTGCACACAAGGGCTAATGAGAAAAAATAAAGACAACAACTACCCATCAAAATGTTTCTCTCCAAGGTAAAGCCCCCGGCTCTAATGTCAGTGTCTCCAGCAGAAGATTCTTTGAGTGAGTCTAAAGCTTCTAAGATTGAGGTGACAGCCTTACCTTCGCCATCAACAAAAGACTCTTCGCCTCTCTCAGAAAGCGAAATTAATGCTTATTACTGTATAAACATTAATTTTGCTGATTAATGTTTATTACTGTATAAGGTTCTGTAATTAACCTTATAATTAGCACTGATAAGTTTAAGTACATACGTATACTGTTGTAATTTTTGTTTTAAATGTGTAAAGTGTAAATACTGTTTACATATTTAAAACATTCGTGTACCCGCATACACGAAAATTCGTAAGGGCAGATCCTACTTCACGGTTTTTCAGCTTTCGTGGAAAGTTCTGGTCCCCATTAACGCGAAAAACGAGGAATCACACTAACAACTACATCATAGAAAGTACATTGTTAAAGTTCCCGTAAATGATCTTGAAGAGATTTAAATAGACAATCCGGTGATCTCAGCCATTTGAAACAGAAAATACCGATATGCAGCTATATTATACAATCACACCATTTTTATATTATAAAGTGCAAGGTGTTAAATAAATTCTGCTTTTTATTCATCTTAATAAATGAGGAACGTAAAATCCTCGAATTATTTTTAAAAAAAAATATATCACGGATGTAATCTTTCAAGTTTTTAAATAAGATTACCTAAAATGAGATTAAAAAAAGGACTTCATGCGTTTCCAAATTTTGCCAATTTCCTCTTCCGAAAGGGAAGAAAAAGCTAACTGTAATAACATAATATGAAAGTATAGCTTAATTGCCGTCGGTCTTGACAGGAGGTTGATTTTGAAAAAAAAATTTCAATTGAATTCGGTATATCTATGAAAGAAGTTTTATAAAACTTTTTTCCCGCAGTATTAAATGTCTTGGTTATTGCAAAAAAATATTTATTGCAATTTTTGCGTCACAATTTTTAAATGAAATATTTTAAGAGAAATGTTTTTTGAAAATACCAGCTTTGAATTTAGATGGTTGGTTTTGGAGCACTAGGGTCTACTTTTTGCAACACGAGGGCTAATGAGACCGGGACCTACTGCTTAAAGCAGATTCCGAACGGTACGAACATCCATGCCATAGTGGGATTCGAACCTACGAACTCCGGTTCCGAAGGCTAGCACCCTAACCATTCGGCCATTGTTCGGCCGCTTTGAATTTAGAAAAGAAAATTAAAATCCCTCTTAACTTGGTATAATTTTTAATCTAAGTAAATTTATTATTACCTGCTAGGAAAGCTTAAATTAATAACTTACTTAAAAGCAAAGAGACGACATGTAAATACACAAACTAAACGTCATATATAACTAGCAAATTTCATAGGTGAAGTCAATGAAACTTGTGTCGACTTCTTGCTAACCTATCTGATTTCGTATTTCAAAAAACTTCAAGGGAAATTTTTCTTCAATGAAATATTTTATTAGAAATATTATATGTCAATAACAACTATGATTTTAGAAGAGTTAATATACTAAGTTTAACCGTGTAGTCTATATAACTAAATCAATTTGCCACCTAATTTTATTATTACTTGTTCACAAAGTTTAGATTAAATAACATGAAAATACTTAAATTAGACTTAGCATATTTGTTTTTTTTTTCAAGTGCTAACATCTTTGGTAGCTTAGGAACTATAAAAGGAAAGACTAGTCACTATATTGGTACCAAGAGCTTAATTGATGTTTAAACTAAGAAAAAAGGATATTAATTTAACCTTTCCTCCTAATTCCAATAGATACTTATGCATTATAAATCCATACATATTGAAAGTAAATGCTCTCATTTACTCACTCAGTCTCTCTAAGTACTGAGACTAGACTTACTGACTCACTGTAAATGTATGTATGTATGTGTATGTATATATATATATATATATATATATATATATATATATATATAAACATACATTTACAGTTATGTAATAATTACTTAAATACAGGTACTATCAAGTACTTAGTTAATAAAGTAAGAAAAAGTTTATTCATTTAACCTTTATGACTAATTACAATAGATACTTATGCATTATACATATATGCACATATACATGTTTCAAGCAGGTAATATTTTCTCCATTTCACTCTCATTCCCTCTCTTCTCTCCCTCCCTCCCCCCTCTTTCTCTCTCTGTCTATCTATCTACCTATCTATAAATATATATTTACAATTATATAATAATTACCTAAATACAGGCACTTGCCCAGTACTTAGTTAATTAACTAAGAAAAAAGGATATTCATTTAACCTTCACGACTGATTCGAATATATTCTCTCTCTCTCTCTCTCTGTGTGTGTGTGTGTGTGTGTATATATATATATATATATATATATATATATATATATATATATATATATATATATATATATATATATATATATATATATATATATATATATATGTCAGGTTTAAAAATGAGAGTTAAGAATTAAGCGAGTAATAATTAAAAATAGTTAGAACTCATTAAAGACAACATAATAGGCGAAAGACACACCCTCGAGTTGAACTATACAGAGTAAAAGAGCTGGTGCGGAAGTAGACACAGAAATTTAGCTTAGGTAGCAACGCCAAAAAAGCCAGTTCTGAGCAAACACGATCTGATAACATCCTCCACTCTTGTCGTGGCAAATTATGAGAACAAAGAATACCTAAATGGCATAGCTATGGACAGAAGGATTGCAATAAAGAAGTTTTTACGTATGAAATGAAATATGTCTTCCGTGTCTTAAATACTCGTCCATGTCATATATATATATATATATATATATATATATATATATATATATATATATATATATATAGCTATCTACAGTTATACAATAATTATTTAAATAGACAACTGCCTGCAGTTTTCCTTTTGCTTTTATAATGTATGAAAAGAATAAATTATTGTAAAATAGGATATATATATATATATATATATATATATATATATATATGCATTACCCATGAATATACACATATTACAATTAGGTAATACTCTTTATATATACATATATTATTTATAGTTTTATTACAATTGTGTAAACAGAGGCACGTACTTGAGTTTTCCCTTTGCGTTTATTGTGCATGAAATATAGGAGATATTTCAGTTGTTTTGACAACTACCTTTATAACTGGAGACAATAAAACTTTTTCAGCTTTCAATTCTCTGTCAACGACAACAGAAACGAAATCTTATCAATTTCCATCTATTTTTATTGAATTGTGTGCAATGAAATAAACTCTGAAAGGAGAACCTCTCAGAAAATGGAAGTTTAAATCGACGATATGACACTACAAAAGAGAGAAATTTCAGCAGTTTCTCAAATTACGGGTGAAATACTTTCCGAGTACTGCTAACAGAAGCGTAAAAAATAATGGGAAAGAAAAGCTTTTATTGCTGCATTCGATTATTCGAAATTGATATTTACTAAAATGTTATAAAATATGGAGCGCTGCTTACCCCCCTCCTCACCGAATACATAACAACATTTTTTGCCAATAAATGCATTTACCTCAAAATTGAATTTTACGCTTCGACTGTGACCGGAATCCGGAATCTGAAATTGAAAACAAGAGAAGAGGATTGTACTGTAGAGCCAAAGTAATTCGTCCCAGCTAAAAGTTTCATTTTTTTTTCTGTTCGAAAGAGAGCAAGAAAATATTTTCCCATTTTATGTTTTTGAGTCAGAATTGGCCTAAGCGTTTTATCTATGAAGTTTATAAGCCAAGTGGCAAAACTATGGATAATCCATTGGTTCATATCAATTTTGAAATTTAAAAAATTGCAATTTCACTTTCTTATTAATGATACAAGTTTTTAATATTTTTGGTAACCATAGTTTGTTGCCAATTTATGCATATTTGGTCAAGACGACCGAAATTGAAATACGAAGGCAATTCATAAAATTAAGATAATAAATCATCTAAGAAAAAGCATTAATTCACAAAATCAATTAATTCACAACATGATACACAATGTTAGTAAGTCACTGAACATACAGTAGAACCTCTTTTTAACGACCCCACGATACAACGACCCTTTCGTTAGAACGACCATTTTGAAAAGTCCCAATTATTTTACCATAGAAACAATTTTACTTTTGAATCATTACGGCGACAACAAGCATATTATTTTTCGTTAGAACGACAGCCAATTTTAGTTCACAGAACTCATGATCAAGTGGGTTATTTCTAAATTATTGTACTGTGATACAACTTCAAGAAACCTGTACTCCTCTCTTTGTGTTTGCTTAAAGGAGGAGAGGGGGCGTGAGAAAAAGGTGAGAACTAAATCTTCAATTATCTTTTGATGAGTTTGTTGCGGTAGACGAAACTTTACAGTGCTGCGGAGAAAATTTGAATGAGGACGATTTTATTGCCCTTATTACCGGAATTGAAGAAATCTGCGATTCCGACGATGGAGAAGAAATCGTCCAAGCTTTTGAAAAAGTGAATGAAAAAGAAGCGTTCAATGCAATCAATGTCTTACGTAAATATTTTGGAAGGACAATTTAATTCTGAAGATTTCCTTCAAAATCTAACGGATATGGAATCAGTGATAACGAAAGTTCCCAAATGAACTTGAAACAGGCGTCGATCAAAGACTTTTTTCCAAAAATTCAGTAATGGAAATACATATAAATAGAAGTGTATGTACTGCTGTATCATTTCTTTGCTCAATTTTTTTTTATTATTTTTCAATTCGTTACAACGATCATATGATGTTGGTCCCACAGGGGTCGTTATACCGAAGTTCTACTGTAATACTTCTTCCCATAGACATTGTGGATATTGAAGCATTTGTACTATAGGTGTACAAATATATCAAAATTGGCATAGATGAAATCAGAATCCAGATTGTGCTAGTTTTTTAAACTAAGGAATTGTTCCAAAATAATAATATAAGTGCTTTTTATGATATACAAAGACATGGAAATTATTTTATGTGATATTGAGGTATGTTGGGGGAGGAGCTGTTCCAGTAGCTTCCATTGGAAATGCATCCTTTTTAAGTGAACTGATTCAGGAGGAAAATAT
>CM063501.1:86324757-86339757 GCA_032207245.1 Pardosa pseudoannulata | reverse complement strand
ATATATATGCACATATATATTCAAAACTATTCTTTGGGTTAACTTACAAAAATCATATATTTTACTTCTAATTAAAAATTGATTTTACTATACTTAAAAGGGTATTTTATATTAAATAAATATAATAATTTTTTACATAAAACTTCAGTACTTGTGACTATTTTTTCCACATTATCCATTCCGTTTTTCTCCTGATTCATGTGAACATCATAGGTTAGAACATTACAAACATTATCAATAATATCACGAAATATCTTATAGTGCTTGCACTGAAATTCTATATTTGAGGTATGTATTGCCATTTTTGCAATCGATGTGAATCTACTGCAAAAATATGAGTAAATATATCAAAAATTTATTTTGATCACATTTGGGGTAACGCGTTCTTTTATGATATTTTTACACACGAGAAAATATAAATTCATAGACCAGAATTTGTCTTACAACCCCCTCTGAAACAGAACAAATTAAAAAAAATTAAAAAAAGAGCTAGAGAGAGACAGCGAATGAGGCAGCAAGCCAGACGTTTCAACTCTTTAATGCCGAAGCGTTGCCATTTTGAGATGAAATAATGATTTTTGACTCTCTCTCTCTAAAATTAGGAGAAAAGAGAGGAAAATGCAGGGGTTTTTTTTCTCGAGAGAGAGAGTGAAGGAAAAAAAATATGTTCATCCATGTGTGGGATGCGGATAAATCTGATGTTCTTTTAGGTTTGCTTCTGCGTCGACTTAAAAGCCCTGCTCGAAAATGGATTCAGACGATGAGAGAAGTCAATTCCGTGGTAGGGGTGGGGAAAGTTTGTACATCGGAATAGTTTTTGGGGATTTTTTTTAATTCCTTCTTCTATTTGTTTTAATATACATTTGAAAACTAGGTGAAAATATTTCGAATAAAGGTACAGAATTCAAAGACAGAGAAACCGAGATATATTATCAAAATAGAGAAATCTAAAAATTTATAGGAAATACTGGAGAGGAAAATTTTGTTTAATAGTGAGCAAATAAATATATTCATGTAGAATGTTTGTAGAATATAAATATATTCAGTATTTATGCTGAAATTCATTCACTTTCTCTCTATCTCACTGACTGACCGACCGACCGACCGACTTATTTACTCACACACTTACTCACTCACTCACTCACTCAATCTCTCAATCTCTCTCGCTCGCTCATTCGGACACACACACACACACACATCATACATATACACTGTGCACTATATATAAATATTAAATCACACATATAAGTGCGTGTGTGTCAAATTTTGAAGAATAAATTTAAGTTTAGTTTGACCATATTTTGAAACTCACTCACTTCTCGGAATGATGTGTGGATGTGTGACTACGTAACCTATTTAAATACGAGATAAAGCCGCGTCCGCCAGTCAAATATCACAGTTCTTAGCAGTTGACTCCGCTTTAAGATGACGCCGCTTGTTTCAGCGTTTTGGAGCTCAGTTAGCTAACAGTTATCGCAGGTTATTAACCTGATATATATACACTGTCTACCAATAAGTATTTGGACACCTATACAAATGACGATATCTGAAGTCCTGAGGTACGTCATGGCTTCCGCCGGTATACATCGTGTAAGAAACATCATCGGCATTAGTCGCATGCAAGATGCCGCGCAGTTCGGAGCTCTCTGATTTCGAGAAAGGTATAATTATCGGGTATCACAAATGTGGCTGATCCTTAGGGGACATATCTAGCTATCTGAAGTACCCAAAATCGACAGTGGCCTATGTTATTAAAAAGTGGGAGGTGAGCGGTGATTGTCGGAATGTGCTCCGAGTCGGCAAACTAACGAAACTGGGAGATAGAGACCGACGAGTACTGACCGACAAGTGAAGACAAATTCGGAAGAACCGCACCCAACCGATGGCTCTCATCCGCGAAGTGTTTCAACAGGCATCCGGGAGTATTGTTTCAATGAATACCATCCGTAAGGAAGCACATCTGCTTGATTATCACGGTCGTGCTGCTGCCCATTAGTCTTTGATCACAAAGTCCAACCACGCTGCTCGGTTAATGTGGTGCAAAGCGCATCGAAATTGGACCACAGATCAGTGGAAACGGGTTTTTTGGAGCGACAATCAAGGTTCACCCTTTACCGTTCAGATGGCAAGGTCTGGGTCTAGCGTCTGTCTGGAGAACGTCTCCAGAATGCATTGTACCAACAGTCAAGTTCGGTGGAGGTGGAATTATGGTCTGGAGGTGTTTCTCCTGGTATGGACTGGGACCCTTGGTCCCCATTCATGGTAAGCTCAACGCCTATGCCTACTGCACTATTTTGGATAACAATGTACTTCCTACGTTGTGGCAGTTTTACGGTTTGGACCCCTTTTACTTTCAGGACGAAAATGCCAGTTGTCATGTTTCTAAGTTAACCAAGGCTTGGTATGGGGCCAATGGAGTATTTCACTGAATGGACTGGCCTGCCCAATGCCCAGACCTGAACCCTAACGAAAACCTCTGGGACGCGTTGTATAGACGAATTAAGGGGTGCACTACCTGTGTAAAATTGGTGAAGGAACTTGTATGCTTACTCCAAGCCAAGTGGAAGACAATACCACTAGCTGTAATACAGACTTGTGGAAAGTATGCCCTGGAGGGTTCACGATGTAATTGCCTCTCGGGAGGCTCTACTAACTATTGATTTTAAATAAAGTTAGTTTTATTTTTCTATCACATGTATCCAAATACTTATTGGTAGACAGTGTATATATATATATATATATATATATATATATATATATATATATATATATATATATATATATATACAATATTAATAATATTTTTATCCTAAAAACTCAACTAACGTAATTATGTTCCGCGTAAGGTTGACCACCTAACCGGAAGATATGCTTCGCATCCCAGGGCTCTTTTTATCGGAAACGGAGATACCATATGGAGAACCATAGGCCCTAGCCCCCTAGGAGCTGCTGCACCTAGGAGTCATGTTTTTAATTATGTCTATCTCAAAATAATTTTCTATCTATTCTATCCTTTCCTAGCATCTTTTTCTAGCAACCTTGGTGAATATCTTTCTTTTTCCTATTACATGTCGTACACGAACGCTTCTTTGGGCAGTTTTTATGTTCTCCGAACGAGGAATCTAGATGTGCAGAGTTTATGCGGTCGTTTTGGGACACCCTGTATATAACTGAAAGTTTAAGCAATTCGATTTTGTTCTATTAAACAATGATTCAATTACTTCAAAAATGCGAAAATTTTGTAAAGGTTAATTATATTACAAGTACTAGATTCATTAGTTATAATCTCCTTATGATGTTTTCACAGCTCTTTTTTAATTTACAAATGCGTTGGTAGTTGCCGAATACATTTACCCCGTCTTCCCACATACGTCACAGATGTATTTTCGTTGAGTTTATTTTCTTTAAAATATGAAGCTGCTTGGGAAATATATCTACAGAGTATTTACAACGCTTTTTGACTGAAACTGTTTCTCAAATAGCTTGTCTCTAGGAACAACTTTTTTCCCTGCTGTTACGTATATTTTCAAGTGCAAACATTTTGGTGTACTGTGTCTTCCAGTTTTTTTTAAGAATGGTAGGTGTGCTAACTTAATTACAAATATCGGCAATTTATAAAATCCAGATATCTTGATCCAGATAACTGCTTGATTCCCCAATCTTGTCAAATAGCCGTAAAACTGTCAGTTAGTCCCATTGAGTGTAACATCATGCTATTAGAACAAAGATTATTTCGCTCTATATAAATTTTACAAAATTTAATGATAAATTTTATGCAAAACATGCATTTTATGATTATATCTAAAGTTTACTTTACCTGAAGATCTCAAGATATTCTTCAAACGGATTTCATTTAACAGCACATTTTAACAGGAATTAATATTAAATTTAAATTTACTCTAATATTAATATTTTAAATTAAAATTCTTTTATTTATTAAAATTTTATTATTTCATTTATTATTTTAAAGTTTAAAGTTTAACGTTACTTATATTTTAAAGTTTATTTATTTTTTCTGGATATGATATTATTGAGGGATACTTCATCGCTAAATGAAGGTTTTCAAATCTATTTTTGTTTATTATAAAAGCTTTTATACAAAATGCTTTTTTTATACAGACGCAGAATTTTATATGATAATAATGATTTTTAAGTATTGGAAAGGTACAATGTCGCCTTAACCTCTCTCTTATTCTGGAATTTACTTAAATCATTTGGAATTTTTTCATTTGCTACTTAATTTGAAAACAATAAGTATTTATAATTATTTTAAATGTTTGATTCTTTGTCAATTCTTTAAATGATTAATGCTTTTTTTTTGTAAAATAGATTGAATTTCACGTAGAAATTTATCAAACGTTTTTGGTTGTGAAGGCCATCGAACATTTAAAAGTGATTTTTACGATTCTGTGGAACACTTTTATAGATTCTTAATATTATGTATTTGAGCGCGGTCACGTACTAGTACGAGTTAGTAGTAAAACATGGTTTGTTTGCAAAAATAACGGTATATAGGAAAAGCCGGGTGTTCTTGTACTACTACTTTAAAAATTCATGGAAAATAACCAAATAAAAAGTTTCTACATTAGTATGCGTACAGAAAGGGAAGGTTGATTAAAAAAAAAATTAACTAAACAGCGACAGATAATACGAGAATTTCAAAATACGAAGATTTATTTGATGAAATTTCGCTGACATAAAATATATGAGGATAAGCGACGCTGTTCTGACGATTGACACATGAGCGAAAAGGGTTTAACAGTGGCATGTCTATAAACAGCTTGTTCAGCGGTTTGTGGTACAAAAATGACGGATCGTGTAAAAAACGAAGCCGAATGTTTTGCATTTATTTTTTAATAATTAAATGTTTAATCAGTAAAACATTTTCGAAATTTTACTAATCCTTTTCTAATATTTTTTTAATTTCATCTGTATCCATTACAGACTGCAGTCGTGCAATTTTTTATTTATTAATAAGGGAAGCATTTATTATTTCTCCAAAAAAACAAAAAGTTTTTAAATCTTTAAATGAATCATTTTTGATCTATTGAGTTAATACCCATAACTGAAATCTCAAGTTTAATCCACGTGAATACACGTAGAACTATTACATTCCAAAATGGACAGTGTGGTGTATTAACTGTTCATACTTTCTTCTTGAAACTGTGCCCGTATATGGTAAAACGGATACGGTGAATGCGCAGCGTTATTTTAACACTTCTACGCGATAATGTCTTGCCATTTGCTTGAAGAGATGTTTTTCCGTCACGTTATGCAAATGGAGCAATAGTCAAACTAATTCTAGGATTCCTGTAGATTAAAAAAATCATTAGCAGGCGTTTCAGGTTCCCCATGGCCTCTGGTTAGATTTGACCCCGAGAGATTAGTTGTGGGATATTTGAATCTCGAATCCATCCATATCTGAACTGAATGTGATCCGCCGAATTTTGCATATAAATTCTGCACTCTGTATGCTGGTATCGAGAAACTACCTGATGTGTTTAATGTGTGGTAGTCTGTTCGGTAATATATGTGGTAATAAACGATTAACATTTGTTTGTTGTTTGCGTTTCTTTTTCTTCTTTGTACAGCGCCTCTATGCTCTTTTTGAGTTTTTTTTTATGTTTTGCAAAATTAAATATGAAATTTAAAATAGTTTTTTTTTGTTTTTTTTCCGGTTATTTATAATTTTTAATTTTATATTTTTATATACATTTTAAAAAAATAAAAAACTTTATACAAAATTATAAATAAATATACACAGAAACTTCGAATATTGACAAATTTACATACCTTATGACTATCATCACCTTCCTAACATGAAATATGAAGATTTGATTACCTAACCAAATTTCCAAATCGTCTTTTCTCAAAATATAGGAATTAGTTCTAATATTAAAGTTACTCCAGTCGTAAAATAAGACTTGCCTTGAATACAAAATTAAAATTTATAATTATTTTAAAAGACTGCTGTCGACATTGTCAAATTCTAAAATGCTTTTATTCATTAATAAAAAGGTTCCCACCAAAACAGAATTTTAAGTGAGACCACAGATTTTTAAAAATAACTATGAACACTTTGATTTTTTAAATTCTGTAAATCCATTGTAAAATGTTTTTAAATAAATTATTAAATTGGACCGTTTTGATGGAATAGTAAGGGAAAATAATTTTTAAAAATACATAAACAAAAGTAATAATCACAAACATAATTAGATTAAATTTAAAATAAATAACGGTCAGGGATTCGATCCTGGGATAAAATGAACCGTTAACTCAAAACAGCCGACAGATTTGGCAGGAAGGGTTTCAAGTGGCATTTTACACTGTTATAAGTATTTGGACACCTGTGATAACAGAACAACTAACTTTATTCAAAATAAATAGTTGGTAGACAACACGAGAGTCAATTACAGTGAAACATCAGGATACACAAGCTTTGTATTACAGCTTGGAATTGTCTTCCACTCGGCTGGAGTAGAATACAGTTTCATTTTGGACGGGTATATTAATTCGGCGATCCAACTCATAAAGCTTGTTCTCGATAGGTTTGACTGGCTCTGTCATTGGAGGTACTTTAAACCGACGATCATGTTTAAATGAGGCATTTCGCTGCGTGTTGCAGCCGATAATTATATTTCCGAAATCAGCTGCAGACGAACTGCGACGCTTGATCTTGCCAGACGGTTGGGCTTACCACCATCCTTGTTTCCTACACGATATTCTTGATGGCTCCTTCATCTGTATCCTCAGACTGCAGATGTCGTGCAACTTTGCATAGGTGTCCAAATATTTATTGGTGAGTGTATTATCTCAATAAACGAGCAATTCCTGGGTCTTTAACATCTTGTGGACAGATGAAGCTCATTTTTTATCGGATCATGTGAATTAATACCCATAACTGTCGAATTATTTAATATGAATACAAGAAATTTCATTAAAATCAGTCTAGCCGTTTAGGAGAAATACTATTACAAACACACGGACAGGAGAATTTTATATATAAAGATATCTATAAATCAAAATGGTTTTCACACCAGTTTTTTATAAAATGCCTCTTTTATGAATTCTTCTATTGTAATACAAAACATAACTTTGGTATTAATTTCATTTACTCAATGCCACATCATTTCGAGTAAGCTACTCTTCACAAATGTTAGTTAAGTAATTTTATAAAGACAGGCATAATTTAAATATGAATAAATAAACAAATAATCGTAATAATAAAGAGAAATACAGTATTTAAAATAAGACTTTTAAAACGTCCTTACTCGTTTCCCTTATTGCCTAATTTGATTTAATTCATGATAAACCTGGCGACAAATAATCCTCGTTTTAATAACGAGGGGTTAAATGATCCATCATAATCCTGAAGTGGATAATTAAGGCTGAATATTCCCCAATAACTGGGCGATAATAATCCAAACCACAAATAATAGGGGAGTTTGATAAATCTCTTCTTATCCTACGGAGTATTATCAGTATTGGGATCATTTCCCCGACACTGAATTTAATGATCTATAAAAGATAAAGATAAAAAACCTTTCGATGAACAGCTGATAAATAAACTGCAAACTAATAATAGAGTTAAATGATATTCTATTATCCTGAAGACAATAAACAGTCTCTAATTTAATAGCATGAATTATTAAACTAGAGAGAAGAGCACAGTAGAGTTAAATAATTAATCGTAATTTATATTTGGTTATTACATAACATCAACAACTTTTCCTTTCCGATAAGATAATGAAATACCACGAGAAAGGTTAAACATGTAAAGATGAAATAATCCCTGATTAAACATTTATATTTAATAAGGTATTAAATAATAATAATGGGAATAATCAGTGCAAGAATAATTGAGTTAAATTAATCTTGTGTAAAGTAGCTTTTAACTGTTTACAGTGTTATTAGATTTTAAAAATTCACAAAATTTAGCTAAAAAATTAATAATATTATTTGACTGGATACTAACATATTAGGTAAAAGTTGAATGAATCAGAAACTAAAAGATTTTTTTTCATATTTTCTGTATTTTTAATCAAATATAAGGATAACTGATTACCAATTTACTGCATTAGTTTTATAAAATAGAAATAACAGTAACAGAAAAAATAACATTATTATGAATAATTCAAAATGGATTTTATACTAATATGATGTAAAATATTTTGAGTACTTCCTCAGGAATTAGAAGGAAACTATCATGTTATCAATACACTGTACCGAGGTACATTTAGGTGAGTATTGTTGCATAGCCGTGGGAGGATTTTCCTTGACGAATTTAAGACCCCAATTATTTACGTCAAGTTTAGGGACCCCTGCAGAGAGGATACTTCACGGAATGGCAGCATAACGGTCAAGCTCGCACAGAACTGTAAGCGTGAGCAGGGGCTAAAATGTAATGTCAGCTTGAACAAAAAGGGGCTACTTTAATGAGCCCACCTGCACTCCCGAAGGGCATGTGATGTGGGAAAATTTCCCAAAGAGAAGGGATTGGATGACAAGAAAAGGAGGGGCGTTGGGACCTAGGTGAAGTTTTTGGAAACGGAGTGAGAGCTGAAGGCTGAGAGCTGAGAGTTAGAAGTGGGCAGTCGAGAGAAGTGGAACAAGAATCCACTAGCACGAGCTCGTCCCGTGCGCCCGGACTGACACCGCCCCGCTCAACATCACCAACTCGTCCCGTATGCCCGTGAGAAAAGCCCCTGCCTGCTCCCCTGCGACTTCAATGGAGGTAATTTATAAATAATATTTACAGTCCTTTGACTTAGGCCTCTGTTAATAATAATAATTCCTTATAAAAAGGTGTGGGATAATTAGTCTGTAATAGAAAATATATGATATTATGTTAACCAAGTATTTTTGTAAATAAATGTATAGAATAAATGTCTGAATCTATATAAGGTATTATATTCATTCTGTGTTTCCCCTTGTAACGAACACTGGTGTATAGGTTCTATTGTAATACAAAACATAACTTTGGTATTAATTTCATTTAACTCATTTTTTCGAGTAAGATTTACAAATTTAGATAAAATAAATTTAATAGAATATAATAATACACAATAATGAAATAATAAAGTGATTAAAATAAGACTTTTAAATGCTTTACAAGTTTCCCTTATTGCCTAATTTCAAGTTTTAGTTAGTGCGTAATTTCTTTAATTCTACTATAAACTAAGTCGCAAACAATCTATACCAACTATGGGTTAAACTAATAACTATGGGTTCAGTGATCGTTCACTTTCCAAAGTGGATAATTAAAGCTGGACTTCCCCGATAACCGGGCGATAATTATCCAAACCACAAATAATAGAGGAGTTTAATAAATCCCAGCTTATCCTTTAGAGTATTATTGATGCTCTGATCATTTCTCCTTAATTGAATTTAGTAACCAGCAATAAGTGTTAAAGATAAAATATCCCCCTTCCAGATGAACAACAGATAAATAAAACACAACTTAATAATAAAGGCTGGAATGATATTTTAACTCAAAGATAGTTAGAGTCTATAATTTAATAACCCATTTCCACAAAGATGAGAATTACATACTTGGGTCTTCGTTTAATCAGATAAGTTTTTTTTTCTCTACGACAGTAAAATTGAATAAAGGAAGCTAAATGGGTAAAAGTGAATTATACTAGTATTATACATTCATTGTTAGTAAGATGCTTAATAATAATTAGAATTATCAGTACAGAGAACAACATGAACGAGAATAAACTTTTAAAATGCATGTGAGGTGACATTAAACTTTTAAATGAAAAAAAAAATGTTTTAAATATCCATTCTTCCCATTGCATGTAGTCCTGAAATATTGAATAATGAATATATGTATGAGAAACTGAGGGATATTGTTTTTTTTTCAGATTTTCGTGATTCTTATCCGGAAGAAATGCATATCTATTAAAATATTACATCAGATCGTATAAATTTTACAATAATAATAAATCAAATTTTTATCTGCTCAGTAAAAGTGTTATGGAATTTTAAAAATTCACAAAATTTAGTTCAAAAATTAATATTATTTGACTGAATACTAAAATATTAGGGAAAGTCTCTGTGTATGAATATGAAATAAAAGGAATTTTTTTCATATTTTCAGTATTCTTAATCAAATACAATGGTAACTGATACCCATTTTACTGCATTAATTTTATAAAATAAAAATAACAGTAATAGATATAATAACATTATTATTATTACGAATAATTCAAAATGGCTTTTAAACTAATATGCTGTAAAATATTTTGAGTACTTCTCCAGGATTTATAAGAAAATTATCATGTTATCAATACGCTTTTTTAGACACTGCATTGTTTACTGTAAAGTAATTGTAGAAAATATAGATAAAATAATTAAACAATTAATTGAATCTTGCCACAAATTAAATAATTCATCACAAATAATGAAATTGAAAAACAGTGATAAAAATAACTGAATACCTTTTTAATGATTTTACAAGTTTTAGCTAGTGCCTAATTTGATTAATTCTACTATAAACTAAAGCACAAACAATCTATACTAACTAAGGGTTAATCTAATAACTATGGGTTCAGTGATCCTTCACATTCCAAAGTGGATAATTAAGGCTGGACTTTCCCGATAACCGGGCGATAATAATCCAAACCACAAATAATAGAGGAGTTTAATCCTTTAGAGTATTGCTAATACTCTGATTATTTCTCCTTAATTGAATTTAGTAACCAGCAATAAGTGTTAAAGATAAAATATCCCCATGCCAGATGAACAACAGATAAATAAAACAACTTAATAATAAAGGTTGGAATGATATTTTAACTCAAATATTGTTAGAGTCTATAATTTAATAACCCGATTTTCACAATCCCGAGAATTAAATGCTTGGGTCTTTGTTTAACAAGATAAGCCTTTTTGATATACTACAGAAAGATTGAATAAAGGATGCCAAAATGGATAAAAGTTAATTATACTTGTATTATACACTCATTGTAAGTAAGATGCTTAATAATAATTAGAATTATCAGTTCAGAGAACATCACGAGAAAGATGAAACTTTTATAATGTATGTAAAGTGACAGACTTTCAAATGGATGTAATTTGTTTAAATATTCAATCTTTCCATTGCATGTAGTCCTGAAATGCTGAATAATGTATACATGTATGAGAATCTGGGAGATTTTGTTTCAAATTTTCGTAATTCATAACTAAAAGAAATGCATATGTATTATAACATTACAGGAGATCATATAAATTTTACAATAATAATAAATCAAAATGTTTATCTGATCAGTAAAAGTGTTATGGAATTTTAAAAATTCGCAAAATGTAGTTCAAAAATTAATATCATTTGACTAAATACTAAAATATTAGGGAAAGTCTATGTATGAATAAGAAATTAAAGGAATTTTTTTCATAATTTCAGTATTCATTATCAAATACAACGGTAACTTAAAGCCGTTTTACTGTATTAATTTTATAAAATAAAAATAACAGTAATAGAAATAATAACATTATTATTATTACGAATAATTCAAAATGGCTTTTATACTAATATGCTGTAAAATATTTGGAGTACTTCTCGAGGAATTAGAAGAAAAGTATCATGTTATCATTACCATGGTAAAATGTGAATTTTATGAGTAATTCTTTATTCATGATTTGGTAAAAATAATCAGTAGCGTAAACTTCGTATTATCAATTTGTTTTCTTCACCACTACCCACTACTTTTATATCCGATAAACTATTTTTCAAAAATAATAGTTAATTATCTTAATAAAGAGACGAATATAAAATGTGTACAAATGCGGTATAAAGGTCGACGACGAAAAAATGTGAATGATAACTGCTGCAATGACCAGAAGTAAACTATAAACTCCTCGGTGCAACAGCCCTAGGGAGCCAGTTCCTACTGTACCACTCTCCGTTTCCGAGACCGGGTGATAATCATACAAATCCCAATAATAGGAGAGTTTATTAAATCTCTGTATATCCTTCAGAGTATTACCGAATTATTCCTGGATACGATTAATTCCTGGAAACTGAATTTAATGAGCAGCAGGAAATGATAAAATATAAATATATTCTCCAGTGAAAAACTGATAAATAAACAACTTAACCTTTTTGAGTTTAACGTTCTACTAATAGTACATCAAATTAAATTTGCTTTCAAGCGCTCTTCTAAGTTTTTAATAGAAGCTATTGCAGTAGCAATTCAACAGCTATCGGTTCTTAGTCACTCTTTGACAAGAGCAGTCAACTTTTTCGAATTCTAAGAGTGTGCTTCAGGCTTTTTTGAATAATTAAAATTGTTCCCTAAGAATCTTAGAATATAGGCTTTTGCTTAAGACACTAGCACACAGAATTTCTTTTCAGTGGATGTCTGCCCATTGTGGAATTTTGAGTCATAAAAAGCTGACACATTGGCAAAAAAGGGAGCCTCGATAGATCAACATGAATCGCTCTTTTTCATTTCATACAACTAAATTTTTTGTTAATCTGACTCTTCGGAAAACTCTTAAACAAGATATGGTTCAACGTGCGACGAATAAGATATACAGGATTTGGGGAAGACAGAGCTGTTTCCAGTTTTTTGAGAAAGACTGCAGTGGCCCTTTTTGGGGGACTGACTGGACATGACTCTTTTCAAGACCATCTTAAAAGAATTGAAGTGGTGGATTCACCGGACTTTGTTTTGTGTGACTCTAGTCGTCCGATGACTTTTGAACATTTAAATAATTGTGTTGTACATTCTCAGTATGAGGACATTGTTAAAAAGTATTGGAGAGCCCGTGAACTAATGGCTTTGGCGTTAAGTGTTTGGCATTTGTAAAATAAATAAATATATGAATCACTACCCTTAAATTTTCAAAATATCGCCTTTTTAGAAAAAAAAAATATATATATATGAATGTATGGTTACTTTTGTGAAAAAAACTTTTAAATAATCTCTATTTTTAAATAACTCCTTAAAAGTCCTGTAACTGAATGACTTATTGAACAAAATGTATCAGTTGATTTATAAAAAATACTTGTTAAACGAAAACTTTAAAAGTCTTTATCTGAACACATGATTTTTCATCCTTGCTCGTCCATTTATTCTTAAACTATTGTATGCATTGAATTTTTTCTAATACATAAAACCATTTAATAGCTTCAATTTGAACATAAATTTAAACATTTCGGTACCGAAGAACAATATTTTTTACTCCTCAAATGGTTGAAAATCTTTTATTTTTCTTATTGTATTATCTATATATTTTTTATTATATCAGAACTATTAAAATAATATTTATCAAGTTAAAACTTGTACTGACGATTTGAAAAATACGTTTTATGTAACATTTTGCATTCTCAATTTAAAATAAAGTTTAACTGGTACATGAAATATATATATTAAATTTTGACTTTTAAAAGTAGCATTCATTACATTGATTAACTGCTGCGTATTCAATACATTTTTTAGAAACCTAGCTATTTTTTAATAGTTATTTCATAATCAATAGTTCTTTAATGCATGCATTCAATCCATATTTTCATAGAGATATAACAAGCCAAAAACTTTAAAAACTTGTTCTTCGATCTCGTCTTTAAGCCTAGTGAGACCTTTATAATCCTTCATAATCCCGAAGTGGATAATTAGTGCTGGATATCCCTGCCAAGGCAGGGCGATAATAATCCCAAACACAAATAATAGGGAGTTTGGTAAATCTCTGCTTATCCTCCAAAGTATTATCGGGATTCTGATTATTTCCTCGAAATGGGGCTTAATGACCAGCAATAAATGATAAAGGTAAAAATTCCCTCTGACAGACAACTGGTAAATAAACCCCAATTTAATAACAAATGGTTAAATGAGCATATGTTATTCTGAAAAGGATAATCAGAGCCTGTAATTTCATAACCTTAATTCATGACGGTGGATAGTTAAATAATGGGGACTTATATTTGATTATGATATGAACGCCAGCAGCTTTTGTTTTTCACTCAGATAATGAAATTCCAGGTGGAATATTAAGTAGGTAAGGATGTAATAATCCATGAGCATATATTCACTGTTAGGAAATAAATAGCATTGGAAATAATGAGCACATAGTTTAAAAGGAGTGTGATGTATCTCTTAGAAAGCAGCTTTTAAATGTACGTAAGGAGACTTTCCAATAGAATAGAAATTTAGCTAAAATTCTATTTTCTTATTTCACTGAACGACGAAAAATTGAATTAGAAATATACATCGGGGAGAAACTTAAGTTCTTTTTTATAATTTCATCATCCCGCAATGATCATCCACAACATCATCCACAATATTTCTCACAATTGTTAGCACGTGCAAACACAGCTGTGGAATAAATTTCCAACAAGAATTTAGGTGCAGCTGTTGACTTCGAGTTTTAGTGGGGACCCCTGCGGAAGAGTTATAGATCACTGAGTGGCACAAGTGTAACGGGCAAGCCAAGACAGGGATGTAGTCGTGATATATACGGTCTGGGGATAAGAAATAATGCCAGCTTTCACAAAAGGGGCTATTTTAATGAACCCATCTGTACGCCCGAAGGTAGTGCAGATGTGGGAAATTTTCACCTACAAGTGATTGGCCAAGAAAAAAAACGGGCGTTAAAACCGAGGTGATGAGTTGTGAAAGAGAGTGAAGAAACAAGAGTCGGGATTGAAGAGTTGCCGGACATCGAAATCCCGTGCTTACACGCCCGTACCGACGTACAGCCGGATGACAGCCCCAGCCCGCTCTCCTGTAATTACTGAAGGAAAACTTGATAATTATTCATAATCATTACCTTGAGTCTCAGAATCTTTTGATTAAGGAATAATGTAAAAAACAAAAAGAAAATTGTAATGACTTGCTATATAATGATAAACGTCGAGTAATGAATGTTATATATCCAGAAATAATGTCTGTAAATAATTAGTGTATATAATAAAAAATTTAGTTCAAATATAAAGTATTATATTTTTACTGTATTTCCCCATTGAGAACGAACACTGGTGTTAGTGTTCTAAGTACA
>CM063501.1:86317257-86319757 GCA_032207245.1 Pardosa pseudoannulata | reverse complement strand
ATATATATATATATATATATATATATATATATGGAAATAAAGGAGGGCGGAAGTAACTACAATTATTCATAAACCCATTTATATGTTATAGAAAAAGTCACCAAATTCTAAGAAATTGTGTCATTATATTTCATAATTGTTTTTCTAATTGAAATTAAAAAACAGTCAAAATGACTGCCTTGGGCAATCTAGTGTTAAAGCAGATTTCAAACAGCTTCAAACATCTATTAGTGCATCTACTTGTATAACGGAAGTGGGATTTAACCCCTTAATGCACAGCTTTTTTTTAAAAAGGCCGGCAAAAAAAAATTTTTTTAATATAAAAAACACAAATTAGAGCGTTGTCTTAACGAGTCTTGTATGCGTAGGTATCAAATATGAAACCCTTATGTTTCACATCTCAAAAATAAAGTATATAAAGTGACGCTTCAAGTCAAGGACGTCTTTACAGACAGAGCTTAGTAATAAAACAGTTAACAATTTAATTTTATTTTACATTATATTTTAGTAAAATATATATAGAAAAATGAGTGAATCAGAAACTGAATACGCTGTCGGAAAGCAACTCACAAGGAAGAGATAAGTCGTAAGTGATAAGTAGAAAAAATATATATTTTATACTTGAATAAGTGTTATAGCTTAAAATTCCATATAAATGATAAATATCAATAAACCGATTTTTTTCTTTCACTTTGTTATTTCCCATTCTCGATTGCATTCGAGTGAGAAAAATTATAGCAACATAGAGTACGACGTCTCTCGAATTATTTCGAGTGTGGACAGTTTGGCCAGTTTAGCGCGCTCGAGTTAACTAGAAAATGCATGTTAAAGGGTTAATCGAGAAATATCCCATTTATAAACCATTTGTTTTTTGCTTGAAAAATTGCTTCAAAACTATATTCGATTTATTTTATTTAGTTATAAGTGCAAACATAATATTACAGCTATTAAATTTATATTGTTGTGTACTTTTTAAAGTGGTGTAAAAATAAAGTGAAGTAAATTTTTTTTATTTAATAAGTCATTGTAATACTAGACTCAAGATTCGAGCTGGTGTTACATGGGCCCATGGTTTTTGTTTCGGCGGCCGAAGATGGACACCCCGAGAGAGGGTTGGTAAGGTTCAACAGAAGGGAGGCGATGGATGCCATCACCGCCAGCTGCAGAAAAGGACATTTTTTCCGTGGAGGAGAAAGCTTGATTGGGGGGATTCCACCCCGGCCCCTCACGAAGAGGAGTGAAAAGGGATGCCCGGTCGGAGCGACGGGGAACGGACATTCTTCTGAAAAGAGTTGAGACCGAGGGAGGTGTTTTCCCGCTCGGCACAGTTTATTTTGTCCTCGGTCTTATTTGAGCCCTGTGTGGGTATGATTTGGAGTTTATATATGTTCTAACAAATTTTAATAATAAATGTTTAGCCAAGAGTTTTGTCGCTGCTGTGGTTAATTGTCGGCCACATAGGCTTTAATCGAGCCCAAGATACCTGCTCCAGTAAAAATAGGCGGGCAGGTATAGAACGAGGCGTGCAGACTTCAGAAAGTGCAGCCGGGGACGTGCGAGGCGTTCACAGTCATATTTATATAATTTTATATAACATTTTTATCCTTACATCTATTCTACATTAGTTATGCTAAAGTATATTTGATTCTCTCTCATAAAAACATAATTGTTTGAGAAAGAGCACCAAGTCATTACATGATATTTCGGATACCCGACCTTTCCACACTGACAGCTGCGGGTATGGTATTTTTCTGTTTTATGTAGATAGAAAGGGGAGCTACCATGATCAGTAACAAAATAATTACATGATTTTGAAATTTCATGTTGCAATTAACTGCAGAACAAATATTATAAGTATATCTTCCCGTTTAGCCATGGTCCCACCTCTTCTGTCTGTTTGGTGCCCCTAGCAACTTTAGAGTGAGAGGGCATAAGGGCCCACTTTTTATCCTGTTCTTTGTTTGTAGAGAGAAATGCTTAACCGTTGTGCCAAAAATGTGGAGAAGCTTGATAGCGCTTCTCTCGCTTTGTACCGAAAATGCGGAGACGCTGCTGTTGGTTAGTATAATTTTCGCATTTATTGAGAGCAGTTGAATTCATATCAATCGCAGTTTGTGTTCATTTTACTCAATTGTGATTTTTAATAATATAAGAATTAAAATAAAATACAGTAAGTAGTAATGCAGTAGAGCCGTGGATCGTGGTACGGTAGACAAAATGGGCATGTTTTATTTATTTATTTATTTGTAGTAAAACAAAACTTTTCGTTGTTGTTTAGAAATTAGAAACGATTTTCACTTTCTCAATAAGTGTTAATACTGATCATTATTGATGCTATAGAGGAGAAATGGTTCGCAAACAAAAATGCCACAGGAATTAAAATAAAATACAGTGGTAAGTAGTAATGCAGTAGAGCCTTGGAATAATGTGGTAAGGTAGACAAAAGAAGCGTGTCTTATTTATTTATTTATTGGTAGTAAAAATTTTTTCGTTGTTATAT
>CM063501.1:86247257-86314757 GCA_032207245.1 Pardosa pseudoannulata | reverse complement strand
TGAAATTTTGAAGCCGTTTGAGTAAAATTGTATCGTTGCTCCAAGGATGAAAATTTAGTGGTAACAGTCGTAAAAACCAAACAAAACGGAAATGTGTGAATATTTCTCTCTTCTATTCACGATCACACATGTGTGATAAAGTTGCCGAATTCAGAAGCATAAATTGCAGGGCATGAATTCCAGTCGGCGGCAATTAGAAATAGAATTTTAAGTAATGAATCCATGTCAGGAGTCTCGAAAGTGTTAAAACCCCTTAACGTGCAGGCTCGAGTGAACTCGAGCGAGCTAAACTGGCCAGACTGTGCACACTCGAGATAATTCGAGCGGCGTAAAACTTTATGTTGCTATAATTTTTCACACTCGAATGCAATCTAGAATTGAAAAAAAAACAATCGTTTTATTGATATTTATCAATTAATCGATTATATATTTACGGTGGGATTGTAAGCTATAACACTTACTTATTCAAGGATAAATTATACTTTTTTTCTAAATTCAACGTTCTAAATTGTGTTTTTTACATTAAAAATTTTTTTCGGCAGGCCATTTTCAAAAAAACAGTGCATTAAGGAGTTAGTAAGTTAAAAAAATAACTACATGCTCCCTTTTTAGCACTATTTTTAAAAAAATCTTTAAATCACACGCTTTCATTCGTTAGGTAACAGTAAAAAACTATGAAAAAGTACCAAGTTTATTTTCACAATTTTATTAGTGATTTTGTGTTATTGGTTATTATTGGTCCTTATTGGTATACCAATATACCTAGTGCTGTTTTCAAATTATTTTTTAAACAGTTTATTCCGGGAATTTAAAACATTTGATTTATTTATGAATGTATGTGTTTGCTTCAGTAAGAACCATCGAGATCAATATTTTGTTACAGGTACCAGAATCTAATGATAAAACACCATTCCGGATAGCTTCAAATATCCATGCCATAATTAAAATTAAAACACAGAAACTTCGGACCGAGAGAAAATTTCTTACCACTTACATGTCTATGATTAAAAGAGGGTCTTGAATATAATTCTGCGCTTAAAACTATTTTTTGATTGTAAAATATGTTCAATAAGTCTTTAATGAACAAAATGTATTTTAGTATACTACTAAACTTTAGTTATCATGTATTTAATTCTCTTATGTTGCTATATAGTAGCATCAATACTCTTTCTTCACCATTGCCGTATAGTCAATATCTTAACGTCCTCCTATGATTTGACGAGCATGTTTTCTTTTATTTGTTTATTAATTAATATTGGAAGCTTTCCTGGGATTTTTGGTCTTTTGATATCATTGTACCTTTATTCAAAAATTATAATCATAATTTTATCTTGATTTTAGTAAACATTTGGAATTTTAGGTGTATAAGTATTTAGTACGAGAGTCATGGCAACTATTTTTTTTTTCTTGTAGATATGTGAACGAATCACAAACATATATATCTCGTGTGGAAGTTCTGCAGACATAGTGTGTATACAGAACTAAGGATGACTCTGTGTAGCTGATTGTAGCGCAGCGAGGTCTGAGTCAGTTGGTGAGTGTCAATCAAGCTCCAAACCGGGCTCATATGGTGAGGCCCTTCAGGCTCACCCCGGCGGCGATGAGTAGATCGCAAATACTGGGCCACTCAACCTTGCACTAAGTCCATAAAAGAACCCGGAGCTCGCGCCGCAGGTTCAATCCATGAGCTAACGCAAGAGCCGAACACTGGAAAGTTGGTGAGTGTAGAGCGAGATAGAAGTAATCAATGTTGAACAGAGTGCTTATATCAAAACGACCGTTCTCCAAGGAAGAAATGCGATGGAATGTACGGTATAGTAGGGCATTATTAATTCACTGTGACATTCCACCGCATTTCTCCCTTGGAGAACAGCTGTTTTGATGTAAGCACGTTGCTCAACACGGGTTACTTCTATCTTCCACGACACTCACCAACTGACTCAGACCTTGCTGCACTACCACCAGCTATCACAGAACCATCTGTTGTTCTGCATACACACTATGCCTGCAGAACTTCCACATGACATATATACGTTTGTGATCCGTTAAAAAATATTATCCCGACTGTAGTCAAATGTAAGTTTTTAGGGTTAGTAAGTTATCTCTGCATTTTTACTTTTTTAAAATCTTGTTTAGTTTAATTTTGTATTTTTTGTCAGTTTTCTCTCTTTGATATTTTCTATTTTACACGTTACTGATTTATATCCATTAGATATTTCGAGATCGGACACAATACTTAGTGTTATGGTGCGGTTACTGGTATTACATTACCTTGTTCTAGATGTTAAGGACGATAGCAAATGAGAAGCAATGCTTTTAGGTACCGGAAACGGCAAGTTCTAATTCTGCTACTAACATTCATGCTTTTAACCGTTTAGAATAGTCTTTAAGCCCTAAATCACAGTCTCATAAGCCATCGTAACCGTAGCAAACCGGAACCAAAGTAAACCGTAGCGCTCCAACTCAAACCAAAACAAAATGTTACTTATAGGAACGCACTAAAAATTTTTATTTTTAAATCGTTAATTAAATTTCCTCATTCATTGTGATCTGATGAGTTATTTCTATTGATATAATTTATTAATTAAAAAAAATAAATTGCAGATTTTCATTTGTTCTTGCAAGGGGATTTTGTATATATCTTATTCATACAGAAAATATTTTGGTATTTTTACAAATGTTTCTTCCTAAATCTACACGTTAAGATGTGATGTTAACATAAAATGGTTTTTACATTTACAGAATCGCCGAACGATGGCCGAATAGTTAGGGTGCTGGCCTTCGGAACCAAAGTTCATGGGTTCAAATCCCACTGTCGCATGGATGTTCGCAATCGGCTTTAAGCTGTAGGTACCTGTCTCCTTAGCTCTCGTGTTGCAAAAAGTAGACCGTAGCACTCCAAACCAAACCAAACCTTTACAGAATCGGAAAAGTAATTCCACAAACACAAACAGCTTGGTTAAAGCTAACAGCTAAATGTACACAAACAGCTTGGTTGAATATTTGTAAGAATGCAGTATTATTAAAGCCATGTACATGCGACAGCAAAATCTTAAACCTTTTTCAGTTCTTAGCTTCAATATTTTTTAATACAGAAAATCAAAAAAGGCATAAAAAATGCCCCTTAAAATAGTTTAAAAGCTTCTTTTGGATAAAGTCCCAAAACAGTACAGATTCACATAAAACATTTTTTTTATAAAATTTCTATTTTATTCATCTTGTCTGTGGCTAATAGCAGATTCGTTAACTTAAGAAAAAAAAATTAATACAGCGGCCATCAGCAATTTTTGCTTTTGTGGACAGTAATCGACAAATTCCATTTTCCTTTTAGTCATACTCGACTCTCCTTCTTTTAAAATTATGTTTAGTTTTTCTTTCTTATGCGTTCAGTTTTTTTTTCTGAAATATCTCATATAGCAGCATTTTACAGAGACTCATTATGCATCTACGTTATTAGATTATTTTAGCTTCGCAGTCGTTGTTTTAAAGGAAAAAAAGAAAAATTGCCCTCGTTTGCTCAAGTTTTCTTAAATAACATGCTAGCTTCTTCGCTTTTATGAGCCTTTTATTAGATTAAAATAATTTTCGTCTTCTTTTGTGAAGTTCAGAGAAACAAACCAGTACTTCTTTTTTTTTAACGGTTGCCATTTTTTTTCTCCGCTCACATTTAGCTAGCTTAAGAAATCTTTTAATCTGAATGCTGGCATTTAACAAAAAAATTGAGTTTTTAAAACTACTTAGATTTTAACCCAGCGTTTAGTTTTTTTGTACTGAAATTAAAATCTTAAATGCCTAGTAATAACAACACACGTTCTGAAACACTTTTACACAATTGTAAAATGCTGCGAGAAAAAAAAATTGTGATTACATTTTTCTAGTCTCCAGATAAGATCTCATAGTAAAGTTCAAATGCGCAAAATTCGTGATCACGAAGTACTAAACTAACTTTATTGCTGAGATCAGAAAGTTCCAAGCTAACGTCTGGACCTCCATTTTGTTTCCCACTCAGACGAAAGATTTTAAATAACGGCAGAGCATAATACCATTTGGAGATTGTATTTTAAATTTTACATTTCGTATAAAGCTATCGATAAGGTTGTCAAGGAGAATTTGAAACATTTGATAAACAAAAAGCAGAAAAAGTAATCTGTAAAAAAAAAATTCACTGCAAGTAACTGTCTTTTTTTAAGGTAAACAGAGCCAATTCAAAATATATGTACGGAAGTTTGTTTTTCGGAGCACATACTTCTGAGAAAAGTCATTTTCTATAATGAAATTTATAATGTCATTACAAGTGTAATTATTCATTGATGGACATTTATAACCAACGCTAAAAGTCAGGAATCACTAATATGAAATTCCAGTATTATGAAGTATTTTCATCAGAAGATTTATTCTACAGATTAAACCCTTCGCGACCAACGTCTCATATACGCGAAGCAGCAATTTCACTGTTATCAGTACAGCTTCGCTCCACGCGATAATCTCCAGTTGATATTTAGAAACCAATATCGCGTATGAATAATAGAAGATCTGAAAGTTTTATTTTAATTTTTAAATGCTATATTTAATTACTAGATGGCATGAAATATATATATACCGTATAGTATTTACGTGTGGTCCTCAAGGGGTTAATATAAATTTATTCTATAATATTTAACATGTTTATTGTTTTTATTTTGTTTTAAAATATAAGCGTAACACTTTAACACAAAACTTCTTGGAAAATATATCATTTTTCAACAAAAAAAAATATAATTTAGTTTTACGAGGGAAAGTACCTATTAAAATATACATTTTGAGTGTTGTAACCTAATCCACCTAACACAAAATTGCATGTAAAATATATCAATTTTCAACAAAAAATATAATTTAGATTTATGAGGGAAAGTACCGATTAAAATATACATTTTGAGTGTTGTAACGTAATCAGCCGAAACTAGTTCTTTTTAATTCTTTAAAAACCTAACTCTGATTTTAAGAATGTTCTTATGGTACAGTAAAATGTTTTTCCTCTGCTGTAATACTTTATTTTTATCTATTTGTTGAAGAGTATCTGTTTAATATTAAAATTTTATAGTCTTGGAAAAAAAGGGCGATGTTTATTTGACCTCATTCAAAACTTTTTTTTAACTCTTAAATTTTTTTCTGAATACACTGTTAATCTCGAAATTTGATTAAAGATAAGGAAATAATAAATCATTTTATTAACATCATGTCTTGTTGAATGCTGCTATACGGAATGTTTTTCTTCGGATAACGTAGTTATCATGGCAGTTAATGTCGAAATTGGTGATCACCAAGTATCTTTGAGGGAGGGATGATCGTCAGTACAAAAAGTGCTGGTGCCTGCAGTCGCTGAAATGGTAACAGCTTTAATGTAGCCTCCACACTATGGCCAATTGTTCACCACTTCCTGATGGTGGCCTTGAACGATGGTTCACGAGTTGCATCCACACGCTGGGCCACTAAATGAGCCAAGCGTGTGGATTCGTCCATAGGATCTACTGCGCACTTTAACTGCGCATATGGTTGCCTTTAATCTTTGAAGAAAAACCGCTTCCGAAGCCATTGTTCGCCAAGGCTATTTTATCGTCTGCCGCCATCGACCACGATACGCCAAACTCCCTGCAGACGGTGGTAATGTCTTTCAGTGGACCATAGTGTGGAGAGGCTTTAAAAATTTCTTATCTAACAGCATGTCAGGTGTTAGAGAGTGGTAGATGAGAAAAAGAAACTTCGAGCGATAAGGACTATTATGGTCGAACAAAAGCTGTTGAACGAAACAGTTAAAAGATGAATAGCGCACACAACTTTCAGCAACAGAATTCTAACAAATTACTTTCAACAGTAAACATACTTTGCAAAGGATGAGATATAGCGGAAAGCAATCATCAGGAGAGCCTTTGGTATCACAGAAATGTAGGAAAATACATCTGTTGAGGAATGATAATCTTGGGAATTGAAAAAAGATAGCTTGGTCTAATAAATTTCATTTTTCTGTTCTCTCATGCAGATGTCAAGGTCAGAATATAGTATAAACAGCATAAATTAATGAGCAATTCCTGACAAAGAACTCTTTGTGCAGGTAGCGATGGATTTAACCCCTTAAAATACAATGACGTCTGGGAGACGTCAGTCTTCTCATGTGTCAAAGTAGATTTTGACGTCTCCAAAACGTCGTTAGCTGTCTCCGACAGACGTCGTGCGGCATTATATTAAATCATAATTTTATACTGTTACTTAATTATTGTACATTAGCACCATATATAAACATCTTTAAATATTACACAAAATGCAAATGTCAAAGTAAAACGCCCTCTTTCTCAAATTTCCCAAAATTGTCCAGATGAGCCAAAATTAAATTGTATTTTTAGGACACATCAGATTCCTTAAGTCAAGGGATTAAGGTGGGCTTAAAGGTTTACTAATGTACGCTGGGATACTTCTTGATATCTGTGGACACATAGGAAAACAGCATAGCTTATCTAAATAATGTTGCCTATCACGTGAACTCGTTTACAGTTATAAGGTTTCATTATGGTAATAGATAATTTCGGCAGGACAATGCACTTTACCATCGCTCTCTATTAGTATAAAATTGGTTTTTGGAACATCAATTTGAGTTTAAGCTATCTTATTAGCTAGTTTATAAACTTAATTTAATAACTGAAAAATAACTTCAAAATTTGGAAGCGTCACTATCCAGTTTTACCCAACTTAAAGCTGCCATTACAGCAGCATGGATGAATATTCCTGAGCAATAGTAACTGCAACGTGTTAAGTCTATTCCAAGTAGAATGATTGAGATGAGATCTAAAGTTGCACATACTCCGTTATAGAGGGTGTGTCTAATTTTTTAGCCACTCAGTGTATATATAAGGCTTTAAATAGTACTATGTACACAATAATCTACTTATTTCTATGAGAGATCAAATATAATTCCATTTCCAAATAGAAAAAAACGTAGTAAAGCAAATAAAAAGATATTTTCTAAGCAATAAGGTGAGTTTCTTGTGGATAATACATCATTGAAATTCTTTTTTCCACCGATAGAAATGGGATTTAGCCAAAAAAGCAATAGATCGGCCCTAATAACCACACAGACGGGCAAAAATATATTTAGGGGTACATCCATCACAGGGTTTTATTCTTCTTCTTGAACGTCCATTCCCCAAGCTCTTCGTTTGCTGGGGGTAATTTTTCACCTCTATCTCGCTCATTCTACGTGTTCGGTTTATTGACCACTCGTCGCAATTCATTTCCCGTGGGAGGAGGAAGGAATAACGCTTTATCTGTGAGAGGCTCCAGGCGTGATCGGACACCAGGAGCACAAAATGCTGATGCAGAGAGAAGAAAAGGACAATCGAGGAAGGTAGGGTAGGGATAGATAATATCTGCGTCGCTCAAGGACGCTAGAAATAGAATTCCGGATGTATTTTCGTTGCCATGCAGCGATCCAAAAATTAAACTTAGCAACAGTGGATTAATAAACTCTTAAAAGGTCTCTTACCTTTAACAAATGCTTGAGAAAACATGAGAAATGAAGACTTTTAATAAAATAACTCGAGTTTTAGACACAGGTTAAAAATTTTTTTTTTATCTAAGTTAAATCGTCTGTTCTCTTTTATGACATAGTGTCAAAACATAACAGTCTTTTGAATACAAAATTTCTTTCAGCTTCAAAAATAAATAGTATCTACATACTTTGAGAAGGCAAGATATATAATTCTGGATTTTTTTTTTATGAACGTGCAGTTATTCACAAAAAAAAACTTATGGGTATGGAATTAACTCATTAATGCTGGATATAATTATAATCATTTCTACTGAACATATATTGATGAATATCTTAAAGTATTTATATGGCTGTGCTAGCAATAATCCAATATACAACCATATTGCGGATCTGCAACATACCCGAAAGTTGATGTCATTTAAATAGTGAGTTCTAAAATAATGCTTTCCCGATTGTACCAACAACAAAATAACACTATTTGCGCGTAGAATCCATACTAAATGGTGATACAAATTTTCACATAGAAGTTTCATTTATGATTTGAAAATTAGATGTATGTGATTTTGGATGAAATAAATTTGAGATTTACTGTTAAATCAAAACAAATACATTGGAAACACTAGAGGTATAGTCTTCCCGGTGGTAGTTTCAAATTCTTCATGTAAAGATAATTTTTGTCTAAAGTAATTTAAAATATTCATATATTGAAATACGTATTGAATTGCTTAAATCTGTTTTACTGAAAATATTTAGTGATAAAATCTAATTTTGCCCATCTGTCTTCGTGCGTTTAGGAATAATTGTCTTACACCTATGTTAAATTTAATGAATATTTCTTCAAATATTTTCTTACATAAACAGGGATTGAGTTCCAATATATTAAAATGAATATCTACTGAAAAATTCCAGAAATGCTTACTAGAAAAATTCAAATTGATACAATAAGAGGTAAAACTTAATTTATAATGTTTAGCCATGATACGAAATTGTACTGTCTCTTTATAGGATATTATAACGAATAGGAAAGAAATTATGTAGAACGTAAGAATTACCAGAATTAATTCATAAATGTACAAATAAAGCAAAAAGAATTCATTTTTATGGCTACATTTTGTTAATTTTATTTGTAATATACTTCGGCCTTTTACCAAGCCATTTTGTTAAAAGCTAGGTATTATCGGTAATACCTAAGATTTACCAAACTTCCAGATTTTACAGTAACTCATATACTCGATATTGTGCAAAATTCTGAGAGTTGCATGCATCTTACATCCACCAGGTTTTTTTATTCTGTATATGGAGGATTAGTCTTGTTTAAAGAACTCTTAGCCATTATGTTGGTTATATGAGGCATAAGGAAATCGGAACATTTTGCTTAGCCTATTCTGAACGTTCAGCCCAGAATCGGGTAATACTCTTTAACAGAAAAAGAGGTTTTTAACGGAGTGTCATTTTAAACAAGATTAGCTAAAAACAAACATCTGTATACAAACAGGTATTTTTCTTATTACTTTGCCTTTACATTACATTAATTTCACTGAAAGTAAGACGAATTTGGTGGTGTATCACTAAATCACTAAGAAAAATAGTGATTTAGTGATACACCACCAAATTCGTCTCTTTCAGAGGCGTTGCGTTTTCTTAAGGAAATAATTTGCGCCTATTCTAAATCACGTAACACTTCCTTTGTTTTCATATTGCAGATGAAGATAAAAATTGTAATCGATAATATACCCACACACTCTCCTAAAATCTCTCTCTTTCTACACTCGCACGCACGCACGCATGCACACACACACACATATATTGTAGCTTCAGAATCTGTTTTAAACAATATCTGCTTTTTATTTTTGAAGAAACCCCTCTTTTCGAATTCAATTTATTCACCGGCAACTAAAGAAGTGCATTTCCCGAGGGGAATTGAACAAGCTCGGTTTTATGTCAGTTAGAGTGCCTATTGAAGCACGAGAGAGGGTTGGGGTGGATGCGATATAAAATGCTGAGCTAAGGAAAACGACAATTGTGGAAGATAAAATGGAAGCAGGAATGTCTTTCGATTTCCACGCCAGATTGCCCGATACTGGGTCTCAGATGCATTCAAATAATACAATACAGATATTTTCCGGCGATATGCCTTTGGTTAAGATGGTCTTTTTAAATACGTGACTATACTGAATTGCTACTGCCGCGATGCTTCGGATTGGAAAGATTAAGTGGGTTGTGAAAAATTATCTGAATTAGTGCAAGGGAATTAGATGTTGTGGCAAATACTAGTAATAAGGAAGTTGGTATTTAGAGTATATGAAACATGTAAACTCGTTTAATCCCAGTTTTAAGAGCGTCGATTGTTTGTACATTTAATTAAGTCTCGCGAAACCTTAATAATTTTTCATTCAATTAAGGGAAGAGACGACAATGTAAATGAAACGGTTCTAGGGAAATATTGATGAGGTTGAATTTCATTTCAGAATAGAAAGAGAACCACCTTTTAAATCCATACACACTTACTAATTAATAGTTAAAATGCGATTCCAAATTAGGATCAACATTTTACTCTCTCCCTTATTATATGAAAATAAAAGAAAATTATTTTGTGAATTATTATACTTAAGAAGGTATTTTAGATTGCGTGAGAAATATTCATCTTGATCGTACTAAGAAGATGTAGTTCTTATTTTCCTGAAATTTTTTTAAAAACTTCCTATTTTTGATAAAATGTAAAATAAAGTATTTTGTTTAGAATAAAATTCTTCCTAGATCGTTAAAAAGGGACTAGTACATAAATTAAAAACATTTAAATCTTGTTATATGAAGAAATATGGTTCTAAGAAACATAAACACGCAAACTGGACAAATAGAAATCAACTATCCTATTACCCGTAAAATAAATTGGGAAATATCAAAATTAGAAACTTATTTTTATATTAAACAGATGACAGTTACTTTTTTATTCCTTGTACCTCAATTATTAACACATTGTATGCGGGACACGTACTAGTACGTTTTCTAACGACTGATACTTGAGCGCGGGTCACGTACTAGTAAGGGTTAGTGTAACAACATGGTTTGTTTGTGGGTACAAAAATAACGGTATAAACAGGAAAACGAAGCCGAATGTCCTTGTCTACTACAGAGATTCTGGAAAAATTTGAACAAATAAAAACTAGTTTTTACGTCAGTCTATGCGGAACCACAGAACGGGAAGGTTGATTAAAAAAAAGCAATTTAGATTTAAAATTAAATTTTTATTTATCCTTGCCAAAATGATATTATATATATATATATATTTTTATATTATATATATATATATATATATATATATATATATATATATATATATATATATATATTTGTTTATTTTTCTATTTATATATTTGTTATACATTTCAATATAAAATACGAAAAGTTAAAAAATTTAATAATTTTCGATCTATTGAGATTTATCTGAATAACTAAATTTACGCGCAAAACGCTCCCGGTACAATTGCACTGCGAAATGTACCCGCACACAATCTGTTAATACTATATATTTTATTTTACTGCACGGTACAGGCTAATTTTCTAATGTTTCTAGAATCTTTAATTTTAATTCTTTTAAACCTTAAAATATCAGATACATTTAAAGTTTTATTTTAAATAATAAAACAGAATTTTTTTATTCAATTTAATATAAAAATTTAGTTTCTAGTATACATAGTTTAGAAGATATTTTTTGGGGTAAGATACTTTCATGTTTTCATTTTGAAAGTATTTCTTATGTTATTTTACGCAATATATGACTAAATATAACAAAACTTTTATCTTAAAGCTAGTGCGCCGTTAAAAGTTTGTGAAAAATAAATTCTGACACGAGTAGAATTTTATCACTCATCTAATAAAGCTGATATAATGAATATTTTAAGTATTGAAAGATTATGTTCTCTCAAGTAAAATCTTATATATTGGTAAGTGGACTGAATGGTCAGGGGGGGGTAAGCTTATAATTACTTTATATACTATTATAAATAACATTTTAAAAGAGGCAAAATTAAAACAACCAAAATGTTTTTCTTCTGTATTCCCTTCTTCAATAAATCCGAGACACTTACTTTTCAGTCTCGATCTCTTAACAGTTTTCGAGAGTTCGATCAAATATGAAGCCCCACATGAGGCCTAGATGTATAATAGGTGTCACTGAAGATAAAAGGACTGCTGAAACATCATTTTGAATAATTTTTTAATTACTTAAATTCGAAAACTCATATGACCTAGTGTGTTTAAATGGTACACGCGAACGTAAGTAGGGACAAAAGCATTTTTTAAAGGTTGGTACCTGAAGTAGTGGTATAAAGACCCACTTTAAGAAAAAACCCAGCACTCCATTAAGCTACTTGGCTACGATTTACTGTACATCAGGAATACCAGTGTACAGTACTTTTACTTCATTCGAGTAAATTTCATTCCATAGGTTAACACTTAGTGAGAAATATCCAATATGGAAGGTACAGACCCACTTTAAGGAAAGACCCAGCACTTCATTAAGCTACTTGGCTACGATTTACTGTACAACAGGAATACCAGTGTACAGTACTTTTACTTCATTCGAGTAAATTTCATTCCATAGGTTAACACTTAGTGAGAAATATCCAATATGGAAGGTACAGACCCACTTTAAGGAAAGACCCAGCACTTCATTAAGCTACTTGGCTACGATTTACTGTACAACAGGAATACCAGTGTACAGTACTTTTACTTTATTCGAGTAAATTTCATTCCATAGTTTAACACTGAGTGAGAAATATCCAATATGGTAGGTACAGACCCACTTTAAGGAAAGACCCAGCAGTCCATTAAGAAACTTGGCTACGATTTACTATACAACAGGAATGTCAATGTACAGAACTTTTACTTCATTCGAGTATATTTTAAGACATCTTATGGTAATCCATGAGGCTCAAACATACAATCGAAAATGCATCAGATCCATTATGTTACATGATACTAAATCTGAATTTATTACTCCACTCATAAAATTTAATCAAAATGCCTCAGTTGGTACCAAAACTAATTCGAAATCAAAAGAAAGTTATGTCAAAGCCATATCAACAGTTTTGAAATGAAAGACGTTTTCAGTTATAATTCACATTATGCCTCATCGAAATTTGAAAGATCCAGAAGAAAAAATACTGTAATTTAACAGCAGCATTTGCGTGTAGTAAGATGCAAAAGTTCTCTTAAACAAATATTTATTTATTTTTTACATTTTCATTTAAATCACTAGGAAAATAATACAAAGTGAAACTATATTTCCTTATTTGACCAAAAACTACACGGAAATTAATTTTAACGAATTTAAGTAGTTAGAATGGAAGAAAAGCTTAAAATATTTATAATTAATTACCAACAAGAAACTTTCATCACGAATTTCACGAAGCTGTGATTTCTGGGCACGCGAAATTCTTAAAAGCTTATTTTCTTTATGCTTATTTCGAATGAACGATTTTTCACTCTTTCGTTTCCCTGGCTGCTTTTAATATTTTTACCGCCGCATTCGCTTTGACGGAATAATTGAGGTAGAATAAATTCATAAGAATAATAATCGCATTATTAATTGTTCGAGTAATATGCTGAGTGTTAGAGAAATAAAGCCATGCAGATGGAATGGAACACTGCATTAGAGACTTTCAAAACCTTATTCAGTATGGTGTTGCAATTTCTTTATATTAGGGGTGGTCCAGTTAGTCATTGGTTACAGGATATAGGGTGTTTAAAAAATGATCTGTATATTTGAAAAATCAATAAAAATTAAACGGACAGTGATAGAAATACACAGTTTATTGCAATATGCTTAGGACAATAGTAAATTTTTAGGTTTAATTTTTAAACTATCAAAATTAGTTACAATGTTCCACAACAGATGACGCTGCAGTCTGGAAAAATCTAATCTACGATATTTTCCAGATATCCACCATGCGCAGCAATAATATGGCGTATTCTAAGAACGAAATTATCAGAAACCCGTGTAAACTTCTCGGGCGAGATGGCTTCACATGCAGAACAGATGTACTGTTCCAATTATGCAACTGTTTCTGGATAGTGGCAGTATACCTGGTCTTTTAAGAATCCCCACAGGTAAATATTGCTTGGATTTGTCAGACTGCAGCGCCATCTGTTGTGTAATATTGTAACTAATTTAAAAGTTTGTCTGCCTGAAAATTTACTATTGTCCCAAGCATATTGCAATCAACTGTGAATTTCTATCACTGTCCGTTTAGTTTTATTTCAAGTATACCAGTCATTTTTGAAACACCCTGTATTTTTGTTGTTTGGTTTGGAGTGATACTCTTTTGCACCCGAGGGCTAATGAGACCGGAACCTACTGTTTAACCCGTTCGCGACAAATGTTTCATGGATGCGACGCAGCGATTCCACTCTTATCCGCCCTGCATCGACTTCACGTGTACAGCTCCGGTTGATATTGAGCGACCAACGTCGCGTATGCGTAATCGGAGATCAGAAAGTTATATTTGAATTTTTAAATGCTACTAGATGGCTTTGAATATCAACGGTTTTCACAACTGTCACCTAGCAATTAAGTGCTGGTCCTCAAGGAGTTAAAGCCTATTCTAAATGGGTGTAAACATCTATATCTGCAGTGATATTCCAAACCGCGAACTCCGGTTTCAAAAAGTAGAATCCTACCATTCAGCTGTAGTTCGGGAATATTTTTGTTGCATAAATATTTTCCACACAATATTTCAGCAAAAATTATGGGATACTTTGGGTTTTAGACTTGCTTTCAAACATCCCAAGGTTCATTTCTTAAATTGACGATCCGCCTTGTTCCTTAATGGCAGCTGGGGTAAGTAAAATATGTTTGCGGTCTCAATGTCCTGCAAGTTCAAACGGTATCTTTGGAGGGAGCAGGTGAAGCCTGGAGGTCTTGCTCCCTGGTCCCTGCTTTTAAATTATGTCGTAGAATCATATCATTCTGCTGTAGTTCGGGAATAATTTTGTTGCATAAGTATTTTGCACACAATATTTAAGCAAAAATTATGGGATACTTTGGGTTTTAGACTTGCTTTCAAACATCCCAAGGTTTATTTCTTAAATTGACGATCCTCCTTGATCCTTAATGGCAGCTGGAGCACGTAAAATATGTTTGTGGTCTCAATGTCCTGCAAGTTAAAACGGTATCTTTGGAGGAAGCATGTGAAGCCTTGAGGTCTTGCTCCATGGTCCCTGCTTCTAAATTATGAGAACCCAATCCGTGGAAGCAATTTTACCCATGTCTCCAGGTTACACATGTTCTCTAGTTGGTTCTAAACGAGTAACAATTTCACATCCGAGATCGGTTAATCTCTGTATGGCTATTCTTCCTAAACCCTTTGGAAGAAATGTTTTTTCAATCGTTCTGTAACAATGAACGCCTAACTTCTTATAATACAAACGATGCATTTAGGTGATCACTTCTACAGAGCCGGTTCGCACATTTTTTAGACGAATTTGGTTTGCAGTATTATATAGTCTCTTGTTGCAAAATAATTAATTGCAATTGTACTATGTTTTTAAAAGTCAAAATTATGGTCTGCGGCTTCAGAGGTTTGTTTTCATTCAAAATGGCGTTTTTAACGAAGCAGTGGTTCGAAGGCTATATTTATGCTCTTTCCAAAGAGAAGTATTCATATATTCCGTTATCCAAAAACAATGTGAGAGTCATTGTTTTGTGATATCTAAAGCGTCGATAGGTAATATCGTCAAAAAGGAAGAAAAAAACGCCAAATTGTAGTCGCAAGTGGAACAAAAATTCCAATCAAGTATCCAAGGACATGTTCGACTATTGAAAAGGTACGTTGTTTAATGTTAAAAGAAAATCCCCTTAGACAAAAGGACAGTTACAAAATCATTAAAATGCTCCGTGTTCACTGTAAAAAAAATGGTAAACATTGATTTAAATCTTAAGAAAGCCTAAAAAACGCAATGTGCATTCTCTTTCTCTAAAGTATATCGCTGAACACAGGACACTCTGCAGAATTCTGCATGAGAAATATTTATCCAAAAAAAAAAATGGAAAAACTATTGTCGCAATAGATGAATCATGGGTGTATTTAAATGACTGCAACCAAAAAAAGAGATATTTATTATCATAAAAGGGGAGAAAAATATTTAAGTACATGGTTCAAAGAATCAAAAGAAAGTTTTTCTAAGGGATTCCTGATTGCTGCTGGTTTTTCATATAATGGCAAGTTAAAAAAAGAGAGTTGAAAAAACTGTTAAGATTAACTCCAAATACTATCAGGAACATATTTTATTTCCAATTTTTCTGAATGAAATACCATCGCTTTACCCGCAGTGCCATCAATCTGTAGAACTTCATGAAGACAAAGCTAGCAGTCACACATCAAAATCCACTGTAAATTTCCGAAAAGAAATAGAACAAAAAACCGGTATCAAGACCATACCCTTCACTGATATCCCTAATAAATTTCATCATCTATGTACCACCTATGGATTTTTGTGCTTTCTGAGTTTTAAAATCTGCATTATCCAAACGTCGCCCCACAACCCTTACAGGACTCTGGAAAGCTGTTCCGGAGGAATGGTATAGAATACCTCCTCTGACACTTCAAAATACTTTATTATGCTGGAAATTACGGTGTCTCAAGATAGTTCAGAATAAGGGCTATCAAATAGAACATTTCAAACACAATAATTTTATGTAATTAATTTTGTGACTACAATATACATCGTCTAAAAATGTGTGAACATCCTCTGTATACTTATATTTTATATCACTATAAATAAGGTTTCGAAAAATTACTATTATTTTTAAAGAGAGAAAAATCAAATGGAAAAAACATTTTTATGCATTCAATAAATTTGAAGTTAGCTTTTTATCTTAAGCCACCAATCGTTATGAAGTACTGAAATTTGAAACCCCATATGAGGCCTAGATGTATAAAAAGTGTCGCTGGAGTTAGAAGTTTGAAGGGATATTATTAAACTATATCTTAAATCTGAAAACTTATATGAGTTATAGATGAGTGATAGCATTAACTCATTCATAACAGAGTCATTTCTGCCGAATACAAATTAAAGAATACTTTAAATGTGTTATTATAGATTGCATAATGTAAGACGAAAATGACATTTATAGAACGTTTCATACTAAAACCTGTCGTCATTAGTGATCAGCTCTCATTTTATGCAACATAGGAGGCCATTTATAAAAAAAAGCAAAATTTTATGTTTCATTCATCTAATATTTTGGAATTCACTTGATATCATATGTAAATACTTGATATAATGCTGAAAAGTAAAGTGTTATAATAGATATAATAATACTGCATGATTTCAGACGATGTACCTGCTAAATGAGTAGATTTTTTGCAAGACGTGAAAAGTTATAAAATGTTGATCCGAATCCCAAATTTTTAAATAATAACAGATACGATTATTACTTTTATTTATTAGACTATTTACTGAATTGACATTTACTTCATTTAATGAGTTTCAAATAATACTGTATTATAAGAAATTATTCTGCATTTCATACCATGAAAAATTTTAAGTGATTTTCATTGACCATTTAGCAAAGATTAAACAGTCTTAATATCTGTAAATAACCATTTTTAGGGTTAAAAATATATTAACCTAATGGTAATATATAATTAATTATAAGCAATTCGACAGATGTTCGAGCCGGGTAATGCTTCTTCAGTGAATTATTGTGAAACAGAACATGTGTACTTGAAAGACTAAGACAAAAGCCCCGAACTTAAAAGATTGTATCTTGAGAAATAAAGTATGGAACTGCTCCCAGACAATTCAATTTCCTGTCTCCCGCGGACTAGCTTGCGGTCAGTAAGATACGATAAATATCATTCTCTAGAGAACTTGGGAAAGAATTTATTGGGCTCTGCGAAATAAGCGTCTGGAGAACAGGATAACGGGAGCTGAATATTGCTGTTCAAAGTCGGGACTAAACTGAATGTTTTCGGATGTTATCTTTATTGGAGTATCTTTACATCAAAAGTTATTAGTTCGATTTGTACATCAAAAGTGTTAATAGTCGGATTCGAAATATCTACCAAAGCGAAATTGTATTATAGGACATCAATGGTTTTAAAAATTCAAAGACTAAAAATTTTTTTATAAAAGGAATTATGTTTTTGTAAATTGTTTTCAACATTTTAAAAGACATCGCATTGAAAAATTTCTTTTAACATATTGTATGCGGGACACGTACTAGTATGTTTTCTGACGATTGATACTTAAGCGCGGGTCACGTACTAGTACGTTTTCTGACGTTTGATAATTGAGCGCGAATCAGATACTAGTACGGGTTAGTGTAACAACGTGGTTTGTTTGTGGGTACAAAAATAACGGTATATACAGGAAAACGAAGCCGAATGTTCTTGTCTTTCTTTTTTTATAATGCAAAAATGTTTATATATAACATAATTCGAAAAAATTAAAACTATATACTACTATTTCTACTTGATTTTTCATATTTACGATACTATTATAAATTTATCCACTAAAAAAATATTTTTTGTTTACAAAAATCTTATGGTTGTTATTTATATAATTCTATTTATACATTTGTTTATATATTTCAATATAAAATGCCAAAAGTTAGTTCAAAAATTAAGTAATTTTCGATCTATTGAAATTTAACTGAATAACTAAATTTAAGCGCAAAACGCCCGCTCCCGGTACAATTCCGCTGCGAAATGTACCCGCACACAATGTGTTAAAACAGGGATTTGAACAAACAACCCACGAAAACTTTTTGAAAAATAAATATTTCATTGCCCTTTAATTTTTTTATTCGACAAATTTTATTAAAAACCACTAAAGAACTTAAAATGTAAATTCGTCCTTGTTTTACCATTCTAGATTAGCATTAGAAGAGTTGGGGGTTAAACATTGGTTCATTCGATGTAAATGACCAGACAAAACAATACCACCAAATTATCTTTTTTAAATTTTATTTTGACTACATTATTATTTTTAGTTCGTCTTTAACCCTACAGTTTGTTAAAATCTAGAAATAAATTCTGATAGTTAATGTCAGTCCAAAATTTTTTTATATTTTTGGTGGTATAAAACCCATCGTTATTTTTTATTCAGATTTATAGTTTTTTATTATACATTGTAATTAATAATTAAATTTTCAATAATATTATCTCATAAGAAATAACTCTAAAAAAATAAAAATATTTTTTATTTATGTTTTTTACGAAATCACAAGATATTTTTGAATTAAATTTTTTTTCTAAACATATTCGTGAGATTTGCATGAAAATTTTTTTTTGTGCCTCATTAGTTCTCTTCGATTTTGGGTGTAACCAATGTACTTTTATAAAACTCAAAAAGTCCTTAAGAATATTACATCCCACTATGTTTTTAGCCGTTCAGAGACGTTTTAAAGTTTCATAGGTTTCATTAGTGCTAAGCTTAGATATATAAGTTCTAGCATTTGTTAAAATAAAAATAAACTTATATTTTAACATAACAAAATTATTTTATTGTAAAATTTTAATATTTTAATCATTATGCAATTGTAAAATAATCATGTTAAAGATTTTTAATAATCAATCGTAAAAAAAAAGCTATTTAATGCATTCTCAATTTTTCTAACCTTTATAATGTACAAACATAATAAGTTTAATAAAAAATTTATAATTCATTTCGTGCAAATTGCAAATTATTTTGCACAATGCTCAGTTCTTCGTTATAATCCGGGTGTAGCAAGAAAAATTAGTACGTAGCATTCCAAAACAAAAACAGCCTAAAGCAACATTGCTAATTTCATGATTTAATTTAATAATTAATAATTTATGCGCATTAACTGATTATCAAAATAACTATCATAGAATATAACAGATTAAGACTAATTACTCTATGTAAAAACACATGTTTCTTTTTACTTCCCTAAATAAAATTTTCTATACTGCACCGAGCACTACAATAAATGTTTTACAACAAAATGGATAATTCGATTAAATGAAGCTACGATATATTAAAATTTGAAAACTATATATATTAAATATATTAATATATATAATCAGCTAACTATAATTATATTATCAGAATATTTTTGAATTTTTAATCTGTTTACCACTTTGAAACTTTATTATAAAAGCGGATTTGCAGTTTAAAAGTTATGGATTAATAACACTGTAAGACTAATTTTTTCTTAATCATAATAACTAAATTTAAAATCACCGAGGCATAATTTACAATAATCAACAGGTATAAATAGGCAATAAAAAAACATAACTCATACAAGAATATAATTCAGTGTGAAAGGGTGTCAAAGTTCACTAAATAATTATATATTAGTTCGGTCCTTAAAATTATCTAAAGACATTAAGCTTTGTTCGCTATTTGGAAAATATTTATATTTGAAACAAAGTCGCAAGTATGTTGTTAAAAAGAAAAATTTTCCATTAAAAATAATACATTAGCTAGTTAAAACATTTTATCATTACTATGCACTTTTAATTATCACTTTGCAAGTTTATTATTTCATCCTGCTTTCATATTATGAAGAAAAAAAAAAAATTTCAGGAAATGGGAAGAGAAAATTTATGAAAAATCAGAAATAATAATATGTTCTTTTTCATTTACATTTATCCTGAAGGGTTTTGAAAGAAAAGAATTACTTTGGATTATGGTAGTTTTAAATGCACGGTCTACGCGTGGTTTATTCAAATACGAAAAAACAAAAAATACGTGTGTATGGTTGGAAAAATTTATTTTCCGGCTGCTCGAGGACCCAAACTAGTATCTATAAAAAAACTTACTATTTTAATCGCTGTGGAAAGAGTAAGTAAATCGCTCTGGCTATCAAATTTACATTAGAGGTACATTAAAAATATTTAGCGCCATGGCGCTGTTCTCTATCTCTTTATACAAACAGGTAACATATATAATTAAGTAAAGAACGCTGGTTTTCATTACAACTATGTAGCAATATATTACAATTCTAACTAAAGAATTATAATACATTGCTAAGAAACTAAAACTAACTAAAGAATTTTCTTATGTTTACCATCTGATAATTATCTGTAACATTTGCAGACCATGGGAGGCTACTGTATTCTATACATTTCTATACAAACAGGTAACATATATAATTAAGTAAAGAACGCTGGTTTTCATCTGATAATATGAGTCAGCGCAATTAAAAATTTCTCAGATTCTGAATTTCATTGGAAGCGTTGAAAAGAAACAAAAACCGCTCCGAACTTTAAAAAATTTTCTTATGTTTACGAACATTTATCAATTATCCGTAAAAAATTGTAGGCAGTCAACACGAGATTAATTGGAGAATTAATAAAAACGAAATAATTACTTTTTTAATTCTTAGGAAAAATTAAATAACATTAAAGTGTTTATTACTACTATTTATAACTTAAGCCAAGGTAATAATTCCTTACTCAAAAATAAATGAATCGAAAGGAACAGAATCAAACCAACAAGAAAAACTTAATTGCTGTAGTTAAAGTCGAGTCATTTCAAAAGTTAACTCTAAATTATACTATTAGTTCACGGTTTGTTTCTGGAAGACCCATTGTCTGGAAAAGAATACTTTAATGGTTCAGAAGAACGAAGAAAAAAAAGTTTCCATCCCCTGTAAAGTCATTTAAAGCTTAGTGAAAACATGATTCGTTTACAACGGCTAATACATTCAAATTAAAATCATTAGTAGCCTTTATTGAATTCCTGAAAACATCCTGCTTTCACAGTGAAGAAGAGATAAAAGCAAAATGCAGGAAATGGGAAGAGAAATTTTTCAGTTACTAGAGAAACAGAAATAATGAAATGACTTTTGAAATTTTAATATTTTATTTTAAGAATTTTCTAGAGATGGTCTGACACGTTTCAAATGGAAAAAAATAAAATCAGACGTGTGTAATGGTTGTGAAAAATTTATTTTCCGGCTGCTCGAGGACCCAAACTAGTAAAAATGTCGGATATACGTGAACAAAAGAATTTTAAGTCTGTGGAAATGTGCTACCTACTAAAAAAAATCCAAACTGATACAATAAGAGGTAAAACTTAAGTTATAATATTTAGCCATCATGAGAAACTCTACTCTCTTTCTCTTTATATAGTCTAAAAACAGGTAACATATAGTTAAATAAAGAACGCTGGTTTTCATTACAAATTTGTAGAATTATATTACATTTCTAACTGTAGAGTTATAATACATTGTTGAGAAAGTAAAACTAACTAAAGAATTTTCTTATGTTTACCATCTGATAATTATCGGTAATAATTGCAGAACATGGGATAGCTCTGTATTCTATACATTTCTATACAAACAGGTAACATATATAATTAAATAAAGAATTATGTTTACTATCTGATAATATGAGTCAGCGCAATTAAAAATTTCTCAGATTCTGAATTTCACTGGAAGCGTTGAAACGTGGAGTACAACACCGACTTTAAAAAAACATTATGATTACGAACAATTTATCAATGAGCTTCTTAGAAAAAATTGTAGGCAGTCAACAATTGATCAATTGTTTAAAATTATGTATACAATTCTTATGTTTTAAAGGATAATATACAGTACATAAATATAAGGTGTGTTTTTTCATTTTGTTTTGAAATTTAGTAAGTGTGAATTAAAGGGGGGGGTGTAAATTTATCTAATTTTGCATATCGTTTATTGTTATCAATCGGTTATTGTTATCAAAATCACGGTGTCCCAAACTGATCACATTAAACGGAGCCCACTGTATATTCCTCAGGCACGAGTTTAAAATCTGGTGCATCTTCCCGGAAAGACCGGGTGACAGGGCAGCATCGGTAGTTCATTGGTAGAAATAACATTCCTAATTTCAGAATAAAACGTTCTCTTTCTTAGCCTGTTTTTAACTGTTTAGTTGAGACAAATTTAATAGTATTTTCCGAACGCATCAATCTTCGTTTTCTTTGTATATCAGGAGGTAAATAAACTATTAGCCTACTAATTAAAAGAGACTTTTAATGTGTGTAAACATCAATACAAGCAGTAGGATTTGAACTCATGAATTGCTGCAGCAAAAAGAAGTTTCCAACCTTTTCTTAGTTCATTGGTAGAAATAACATTGCAAATTTCAGAATAAACATTCCTTTATCTTAGCATGTTTTTAACTGTTCAGTTGAGCTAAATTAAATAGTATTTTCCGAATGCATCAAGCTTCGTTTTCTTTGTATATCAGGAGGTAAATAAACTATTAGCCTACTAATTAAAAGAGACTTTTGATGTGTGTAAACATCAGTACAAGCAGTAGGATTTGAACTCATGAACTGCTGCAGCAAAAAGAAGTTTACAACCTTTTCTTAGTTCATTGGTAGAAATAACATTCCTAATTTCAGAATAAACATTCCTTTATCTTAGCATGTTTTTAACTGTTCAGTTGAGCTAAATTAAATAGTATTTTCCGAACGCATCAATCTTCGTTTTCTTTGTATATCAGGAGGTAAATAAACTATTAGCCTACTAATTAAAAGAGACTTTTAATGTGTGTAAACATCAATACAAGCAGTAGGATTTGAACTCATGAATTGCTGCAGCAAAAAGAAGTTTCCAACCTTTTCTTAGTTCATTGGTAGAAATAACATTGCAAATTTCAGAATAAACATTCCTTTATCTTAGCATGTTTTTAACTGTTCAGTTGAGCTAAATTAAATAGTATTTTCCGAATGCATCAAGCTTCGTTTTCTTTGTATATCAGGAGGTAATAACTATTAGCCTACTAATTAAAAGAGACTTTTGATGTGTGTAAACATCAGTACAAGCAGTAGGATTTGAACTCATGAACTGCTGCAGCAAAAAGAAGTTTACAACCTTTTTTATTGTGTTTATTTTTTTTTTCTTAGCATTTTTTTTTTAAAATTAAATAGAGAACTTAAGAAGTTTGTATCTTAACAATTCGTTTAAAAAATGTTTCATGTAAAAAATATTTAAAAAATTAAAAATTTTAAAATAAAAAAAGATTTTAAAAAGTATTTTTTTGCGAATAAAACAAATGTGTATTTTTTATGATCTTAGATTTTTTGGGGAAAAATTACGTAACGATTTCGACACTATCGTTTCAAGAAACTTACGTCTGGCTTCTCGATATTTTTTTAAAAATATATCAAATTCAAAGTTTAATTCAGAAATAATGATGTATCCTCGATGATCACATAAGAAATGAAATTCCGATATAAAAGTTAAAAAAAAACATTTGAAACAGATTCTACGAGGTTACTGTGTTAATAATAGTGTTGCAGAAATTGACAGAAACTTCTTTTTAAGCTTTATAAATAACATCAATTTTTGGTATGTGGCAAACCAGCAACACGATGTACAAAAAGTTAAGGCCAACTCCAAACGGTTCTGTGAGTAGTACGATCCTAACCCGCAAACTCTCCATATGCTATTGTCAAAGCATATAATTTCAAGTATTTATTTGTATTTGATTATCATAACTCTGTATTTCCCCCGAACAAGTTATGTTATTTAAGGTCGTGGTTCAAGAACTGGGTACCGTGGCACTCTGGGGTACCGAAGATATTTGCTTCTGGTACCATAGCAATAATAAAAAATCGTGGGCATTCATCTAAACAGCTTCATTCATCCCATTAACATTTTCGCAGGATATTTATTTCTCTTCTGAATTTCTTCCGTTTTTTGTGTTTTATAATTAATTAAACAATAGAATGTAAGAAAATGTATTATGTTTTTCCGTTTACATTTTATTCTAAGAGTGGTAAGTATACTTCACGCGAAATCATTTATAATCATAGGGTAAATTCGTCGTCCCTTCTCCTCACTCCCAATCGTTCTTATAATAAGATTTGCCCATAAAATAAATATTGGGTGTAACCCTTTTTCTATTTGCTATGATCATTTTGGATCCTCCTTCAGATGTATCCCAGGGTCTTACATCACTTTTCCCATGGGAACCTCTTGATGTTGCAGGTGGACACAGGTCCTGATCCCTTAGCTTTAGGTGACCCTGTCCACTACTTCATCTTAATGGACCATTAATTTGTTAGTTCGAGTCCATTGGCCTAAGCCTCCAGTGGAGTCCCTGAATCTAGTCACTTTTTCACAAATCACCTTAATGATCACTACCTGCTATACGCAGATCTTTGCCTTTTGCAGGATTAATCTGCCAATATTAACTTACTGCACAGTTTAAAGGCGATTATTGCCATGGAACGATAAGAAGCTGGTTGTAATCTACTAGGTACATCAAATTCTTCAAACTTGAAAGAGGTCTTTTTCCTTAAGCCTTTGAGCTACTTTCCTTCTTCTGTACAGTTGAAAAACCACTTTAGTATGATTTCCCATACTGGTGTAAAGCACACACACCATCAGGAGCAACCTAATTCTTTTGTGTGAAGCTAGCAGGATGACTTTTCCATTTTCTTGAAGAATATTCATCTACTAGCTGACGAGTTACTCCTATACGTAATATTAGCATGTTTGTAGTGAGTTTGGACCTCCTGAATGTGTATTTCATAAGATAATTAACATGGTAAGGAATCATCTCTCAACCCACGGAGAGGTTGAAAACAAATAAAGATAAAATTTCACTTTTTTTCTTCTTTTCCTTCAATTCATATCACTTTAAGAATATCTGTGTCGCGAAATCTTTTTAGCCCGGCAAGGGTGCCGCGGTGTAAAAAATTTGAGAAACTCGATTTTAAGGTGCATTAATAGATTTATCAGTACCACATTATTAGAGCATATAAAAGACAAATAATTTTATTCAGCATTTGTATTAAAATATACATGTCAGAAATCCAGTGTCATCATTTGAATTGAGCTATGTTAATGGACTATAATAACTTGAATATACGCAATTCGGGTTAGGAATTACAGCAGTCAACCACATCCGGACTAGAATAGCTATACCGTGTAATTAGATCAAAGTTCAATTACACCAGAATAATTGTTAATTCAGAATGGCCACAAAGCACTATGCATGTATAGCCAACACTAGATAGAACACTAATCATAGTCACCGCAGGACTGTATATAGCTATAGAAGTATTGTAATTTTAAACGTACTGTGATACACATACGCACCAGGATCAAACAACGAAATCGAAACAAAAGTTTTCCCTCCGTAGAAGGAATGATTCAATCGTCATTTTGGCCATACTTTTAAACGTATTTCAATTCTTTCTGAATACGCTGAATAAATGTACATTTATAGCACTATAGCCATACTAATTCCTCTCACTGTACTTGCGATAGTTTGAAAAAGCCATGTCGAATATATACTGTTTACGTGTTTTTATTTAAACTCATCTCTACGTTTCCAAATAATCACTATAATTTGCTTTAAGCCTAAATCGCTACGATATTCTTATCTTGCCAAGCTTGTTAGTACTGCTATGTATGCTATGTATTAAGAAATATTTTAAAAGGAAAGCAATTCAAATAATACGCTTTTGTTTTAAAAAACAAGTTATTGAACGTTAAAATTTTTTTAGCTCTTTAGATTTATTAGTTTAATAACGACATACCTCCTAGACATCATGATAGCCTTCTAGGGTTTGAATATTTTTATCCCTTCAAAAGATTAGCTTCTTTTGTAAATTTGTTTCTTGTTGTAGCATTTGCTTTGGAATACAATTTATCGTAATGCATGTGATATGATATGTCGTGGTTTGTTTTGTAGCGCTAAGGCCTATTTTTTGCAACACGAGGGATAATGAGATAGGGGCCAACATTATTGTACCGAGGTACTTTCCCACGGTAATCTGCACGTGCATGCACAGGTGTGGGAGGATTTTCCTAGAGGAATTTAGGACTCCAATTGTTCACGTCAAGTTTAGGGACCCCTGCAGAGAAGGTATAGATCACGGAATGGCAGCGTAACGGTCAAGCCCGAACAGAGATGTAACCGCGAATTATGGGGGCAGGAGCTAAAAATAATGTCAACTTGCACAAAATGGGCTACTTTTATGAGCCCACCTACACTCCCGAAGGGGGTGCAGATGTGGGAAAATTTCACCAAACAAGCGATTGACAAAGTAGAAAAAGGGGCGTTAAAACCGAGGTGAGGAGTTTGGAGAAAAAGTTAAGGAGTTGAAGTCGGGAGTCGAGAGAAGTGGGACAAAGATCCACCAGCACGAACTCGTCCCGTGCGCCCGGACCGACACCAGGAGAAAAATCCCTGCCTGATCATTTGGACCCAATGAAAGGCCGACACCGCCCCGCTCACCATCAGCAACTCGTCCCGTGGGCCCAGACGGACACCACGTGAGGAAAGCCCCTGTCTGCTCCCCTGTGCCTTTAATATAGGTAAAGATAAAATAATATTTACAGTCATTTAACTTAGGCCTCTTTTAATAATTTAACAGTGTGATAGAATTGTAATAATTATAGTGTAAATATAAGACATGAATAATTGATGATTATGATATATGATAACCAAGGATCTATTAGTAAATGAATGTACATGATAAATTTCTGAATTTCAATATAAAGTATTATATTCATTCTGTATTTCCCCTTTGTAACGAACACTGGTGTATAGGTTGTAAGTACATTACAACAATTATGATATGTCATGGAGATGCTCTAATGGTTTCGTTTTGGTTTGCAGTGCTACGGTCTACTTTTTGCAACACGAGGGTTAATGAGACCGGGACCTACAGCTTATAGCCGATTCCGAACGGCTACGAACATCCATGCCACAGTGGGATTCGAACTCACGAACTCCGGTACCGATGGCCAGCACCCTAACCTTGCTCTAATGGAGACATAATAAAAATATATGCATGCATGTTTGTGTAATACCCTTTGCACCTAATCACGGAGTATATAATACAAAAATTATAGACAAAATTCTAAAGTGCAAAGAACATACAGTCTGTTCCATAAGAGCGTGTTGCTTATGACTTCGTCAATAGATAGCGCACAGATGCCCGCTTAATTGCACGTGTTCTTCAAACATTAGAAAATAATGCTTTATGGTTATATTCTTTATTCGATTTGTTTTGCTGTGTTTAAATCAACAATTCCAAAATGAGTGCCGCGTATGCGAGCCGTTTTGAGGCAGTGTTTCTGTGTAACCATCCAAAAGGACCAAAAATGTCTTGTGCAGCTGCAGCCTGGTACATGAGAAAGTCGGAGTCGTTCGTCAAGAAGTGGGTAGCATGTTATAAAGCGGTACAAAATGTTGACGACCTACCGGAACGGGGTAAACGCCGCTCAACGTCAAAATCGAATGATAAAGGGATTCTTGCATAATCGATAATAATGGGGACTGGACAACTTATTAGGTGAAATGCATTTCAGTTTAATATGTATACTACACGGTACAAATGTATTTTTAACTAATTCGTTTGTATTTTCAGAGAAATAGACGACACGCTCTTATGGAACAGACTGTGCGTTTATTCCTATTGGCGATCAGCGGCATTGTCAACTTGTAATCTTCTACATTCTTTTACTACTCAATATAGAGATATAGATCTTTCTTTATAATAGAACTAATCAATTATAAGAAGAATATCATACATAACTATCAGATTATGATATATTAGATGTGCAACATATTTTCTACCTTTATATAATTTCTAAATGTTTAATATTGTACATTCATTGCAGTCACGCGACTTTCGAGAAAGAGGCCACGATACTAGACATTCTAAAATCATTCGACCATATATTGTGAAGCGGATAAAAAATTCCTTTACAACTAATAAAATTTGAAAATTGGTTTTTGATGGAGAGGTTTGGATCTTCAACCTCTCAAATCAGCATTCTAAAATGTTAATATACCTCTATAATTATTTGTGCCTGTATCTGATGTTCTGATACTGACCAATAATTCCCCTGTCATCCACAAAGATAGCAATGACGGTGCGAGGGTTGTAGTGTAGTTTTTTTAACTATTGTGGATGTAATTTGTGGTATCAAACTACTCTAGTTGTTAATTTTAAATAATTTTTAACTCTCTTGAAACTTGGTATATTTTCATAACAACATGCTTCAAGAAGATGCTAAGAAAGTCTCGAATAAATTACAATTTAGAAAAGTGAAGATACTCAGTAAAGAAATTTGTGAAACCGCACAACAAAAGTTAATGATTAAGGAAGAGATTAAATACGATCAGCTTTGAGCCCTGTGGGATACTCAAATTAATGAACCTAGAAAAGATGCTTTGTAAGGTAGCTGCAGACAGGCACACACTCTCTCTCTTTTTCTCTCTCTCTCTCTCTCTCTCTCTCTCTCTCTCTCTCTCTCACTCACTCACTCACTCACTCACTCACTCACTCACTCACTCACTCACTCACTCACTCACTCACTCTCTCTCACTCACTCACTCGCTCACTCACTCACTCACTCACTCACTCACTCTCACTCACTCACTCACTCTCTCTCACTCACTCACTCACACTCTCTCTCACTCACTCACTCACTCACTCTCTCTCTCTCTCGCTCGCTCGCTCGCTCACTCTCACTCTCTATCTCTATCTCTCTCTCGCTCTCTCCCTCTCTTCTCACTCACTCTCTCACTCTCTCTCTCTCACTCATCTCACTCACTACTCTCTCTCTCTCACTCATTCTTTCTCACTCACACTCTCACTCATTTTCTCTCTCATTTTCTCTCTCACTCACTGACTCACACTTTCTCTCTCAATCTCACTCACTCACTCACTCACTCACTCACTCTCTCTCACTCACTCACTCACACTCTCTCTCACTCATCTCACTCACTACTTTGTCTCACTCACTCACTCTTTCACTCTCTATCTCACTCTTCTCACTCTTCCTTTCTTTATCACTCTCACTCTCACTCACTCTTTCTTTCTTTCTTTCTTTCTCACTCTCACTCACTCTTTCTTTCTTTCTTTCTTTCTTTCTCACTCACTCATTCACTCACTCTTTCACTCTCTCTCACTCTTTCTTTCTTTCTTTCTCACTCACTCACTCACTCATTCTCTTTCACTCTTTCTAACTTTTCTCTCTCTCTCTCTCTCTCTCTCTCTATATATATATATATATATATATATATATATATATATATATATATATATATATCCCTCTCTGACTCCCTCACTCACTCCACCTCATATATATATATATATATATATATATATATATATATATATATATATATATATATATATATATATATATATATATATATATATATATATATATATATATATATATATGATCACATGGTCAAGTTGGATGTTAGTAAGTTCAATACGATATCAGGTGACTGGAGTATACTGGATCATGCTTGAATTAATTCCCTGAAACAGGCAGTGGCACTGGGTCTTTGGGTACTTCACGGGGAATATACATCCGAAATACACGCAATGGATCGTTTAAGGGACTACAGTGTTTTGAGTTGGGGTGGGGCATCGAACCACACGGGGGAGCACAACCATGCCCTTACCGTCCAAGATTCGTATCCGGAACTTCGTTTTCTACGAGATAGTATTCTGCTACTGGTTACACCGTATCGGTAAGAAAATTGGTAGTCAGAAGTAGACTAAAAAGAAATTGGCGAGGAGAAAAAAAAGAGCTGGAATTAGATCAAAAGAAATAAAACTTTCAAAAACAAAAATGATAACTTGTTCTCCTGTATATCAAATATAAAAGAACAATAAACTAATAAATAAGAAAAACAAGAGTTTATGATAAGAAAGCAAATATAAATAAAGTAACAAAAAATTTTTATTTATCTAAATTTGTAAATGTAATATTTTAGACACACAGTCTTTAAGAGAAAAAAAAAATGCTCCCAACTTTAACAGTGTAGGATTGCCTTCGTAGTGCGGGGAAAAGTCGATGTTTTCTGTGTTGAATCCAAACATGTTTCCCCTCAAAATATATAAATAAAAGCATGAAGAAATAACTAGGAAAATATTGTGTAAGTTTAAAAAATCGAGATATATGTGTACATATGATATATCATGATAAATTATAAAAAGAAGTAGAGGGCGCTAGTAATTCAGTTCTGTCTTCATGCGCATTATCGGCAAACAAGTAAAACTTTGAAATAGAGCGGTGTGCAGCACAGGCATTAAGTGTAGGTATTCATTTTATTATAATTTGCGTGCCATACACACAACAAAAATCTTTTTTGATGGCGCTAGTTGTTTTTGAGATATTGTTACTTTTGTTTTACAAAATTTCAATATTTTTTTTTACTATAAAACTCTGGCTTACTTAGAAGGATGAGGAACACTTAGTATGCCCATTACAGGCCTAATCTGAAGGAATCTAAAAAATTGCCAGCTTCTCCCTAAATAGTTCCGTATTTATCTACCCAATCACTCGCCTCAATTTTTTTTACTATAAAACTCTGGCTTACTTAGAAGGATGAGGAACACTTAGTATGCCCATTACAGGCCTAATCTGAAGGAATCTAAAAAATTGCCAGCTTCTGCCTAAATAGTTCCGTATTTATCTACCCAATCACTCGCCTCAATTTTTTTTCTATAAAACTCTAGCTTACTAAAGAAGGATGAGGAAAACTTAGTATGTCCATTACAGGCCTAACCTGAAGGAATCTAAAAAATTCCCAGCTTCTGCCTAAATAGTTCCGTATTTATCTACCCAATCACTCACTTGTAACGAAGTTTGGAATTATAGGAAGAAACACTATTAGTGGGTATGCAACGAATTCTCTGCACAAGTGACAAAAATTTACTGGTGCTAAATTAAGGTTATGTTAGTTACTTTGTATAGCTTTAAAAATAACATTTTTTTTTAATATTAGTGTTTTTTATCGGTCTATTTTTATTGAAAATATCTCTTGTATTTTTTTACGCAACTTTAAAAATAATATTTACTTTTTTAGTGAAAGAACAAGAAACTACATAACTGATCCATCCAAATTCGTTATCGGTTAATAAAAGAATACGGCTTAAAGTTTATTTTGGGTAACATTAAAAATAATATTTTTTACTTTAGTGATTTTTCTTTCATTATTCGTTTTGTTACTGAAAATATCTCATTTACATTTTGCGTAACTTTATGTCTACGAATATTACTTTAGCAACAGCACAATAAATTATGTAACCTATCGATCCAAACTCTTCATCTGTAAATTAAAGAACTCTACTATTTATTTTGTAAAACTTTAAAAATATCACTTATTTTTTTAAACGTTAGTGTTTCTGTTTTGTTTATTCCTTTGTACTTCAAATATCTTTTGTTTATTTTGTATAAATTTAAAAACTATATAGTTTTTAAAAGTTAGCGTTTTATATTATTCATTTTTGTTGTCTTTAACACACCCCTAACATGAAAGACTAAATTTTTCTGCATATATATATGTATATATATTAGACAATTCGACAGACATTGTCTTAACTCTGTAAATCCAAAAATTGTAAAATGTTTTTAAATAAATTATAAATTGGACCATTTTGATCGGAAAATAAGGAGAAAAAAATTAAAAATACTTGACGCCACGACGCTTAGAGTCATCACAAACGTAATTAAATTAAATTAAAATTCCCACATCGCCTGTACAGGGATTCGAACCCGGGGCTTCTCATACTGAAGCACGTTGCGCTGTCCACTGCGCCAAAGATACGTTGGCAGTGAAAGATTTCAAGAGGCATTCTAATAATCTTAATAGACGCTCGACCTCCCACTATCTCTTTCATTTGGTCTACATATCTTACTTTCGTTTTTTAATGTATTGCTTCATATAAGAAAACGAAATAATTTCTCCTAAGTTTAATTCTTATGATCTAGGAAAATTATCATAAAGAGATCAGACTGTTTTATTTGATGACGAATCAAAAATAGATTGTTACAATGATGGTTTTTTAATTCGTAAGAATCTTTTTTAAAAGGTATCTCCTTTAAAATTGTAAACGGAAAAAAAAGTTTTGGTGAAGTAAAATAATTTAGTAAAAAAAATTTCATTTCATTTAAATTTTAAGGGTATGTCTAGCTTGATTTTTAGAAGACAAAATTCACCTTTTTGGTAGAATTCTATAATTTTGAGAACTTTTGTCCTTTCAAGTAAAAAAAAAAATTCATGTTAAACAAAAACTATTTTTATACAATTATATTTTTCAATGTTTTATATACTAATTCTTAAATATTTTAAAGATATTTCCATGAAAACATATTTAAAATATTTAAGCTTAGTACATAATTCAGCTATTATAAAAGAAAACCAAAAAAAGAAGTTAAAAAACAATAAACATGAAAACAATATTTAAAAAAAAAGACAATACTTTTTTTATTTCCACCAGCAAAGCTCGTAAATAAAAACATCATGTTTTATTATGACATTTCATTTTACGGTAGTCATATATTTCACACATTCTGAACAGTTCAATTCCAAAAAAACATATATTAACTTAGCACAATAAAAAAGATGAATAAACCGCACCGTTTTACAGAGTGCTTAAAGAAAATAACTCAGCAATTTACTCCTCTTAACCAATTTTCTGAATAAAGTGGGATATCAAATAAAACGAAAAACGCATAATTTTTTATAAAATACATATGTATATAACCTTTTTTGACAGTTTACTCCTTTATTTTTTTGTTATTTCTTCTACTAAAGCAATAAATGTAATTACCTCATAGCAAAAAAGGCACCGCTTTCGAGATAACTGGGTCAGTTGTTTATTTTATCATGCATATTGAAGTCACTAGATGGCGCAACTAAACACGCAATAATTTATGATTTTATTCCCAAAGTGGGATCATTAACTCGTCTGATCTAGATTTTACAACTCCAATTTCCATTTTCTCCTTTTTTAACTTATAATAATTGTATGATTTTATTTCCTTATAAAGATGATGTCACATAATTTTTAAATCGGTAAAAAAAAGGGAAAAACACGAGTTTTTCCTTCTCAGTGCTGCTTTATTAAGCATTTTAAGGGTTCTCAGAATAAATAAATAAATTTAAGAAGTAATAAATTTTCTCAACTTTTAGCCTATATTAAATATTTTCCCCTTAAATATAGAGTCTCACTCGACAACATATTTCTTTAGCAACAAGAACAACGGTTCAGCGAAATTTTTTTAATTTAAAAATTACTGTTCACCCTTGGTTTTAACTTCATTAAAATTGCTACTTCAGTAATTTTATTAAATTTACTGACGTATAAAATTGATAAAACTAAACAATTTTTGACTAGAATATTGGGAATGAGGAAATTAATTTGGAGTACACACGGTTGATAAAATATTAAAAAACTATTAAATATCGGAATTAATTTTTTTTTCAATTTAAATTAATTTCCAATTTAAAGTAATTGATAATACTATATATATTTATAGTACATAAATAATTTAAAATTCATAGAAAAATTATTTATAAGCAAACCACGTGTGGAATCAAAACTGAAAACCTCTTTAAAAAAATCAGGCATAAATTATACACTGTTTTATTCCTACAGATATTTGAGATACATTTTTTAAAACTATTATTAACACATTGTATGCGGGACTCGTACTAGCAGGTTTTCTGAGGATTGATACTTGAGCGCGGGTCACGTACTAGTAAGTAATTGTTAAAACAAAATGTTGTAGAAAACTGGCAAGAAACTATTCCTAAATCGATGAGGGAAATCATATTATTCACAAACCAACTGCATTCACAGAATCCTTCTGAAGTGGCATCTCTCTAGAATTTCTCAAAATGAAAATTTCAAACAATAAAATATCCTGTTCTGTTATCTTAACACATTGTATACGGGATACGTACTAGTAAGTTTTCTGACAATTGATACTTCAGCGCGGGACACGTACTAGTACAGGTTACTGTAACAACACGGTTTGTTTGTGGGTACAAAAATAACGGTATATGCAAGAAAACGAAGCCGAATGTTCTTGTCTACTACATAGATTCTGGAAAAATTTAGACAAATAAAAACTAGTTTTTTTATTAGATTTATAATTGCTCTTTTCATTTTTTATAACTTAAAAATGTTTATATATAACATAATTCGAAAAAATTAAAACTATATACTACTATTCCTATTTGATTTTTCATATTTACGATTCTATTATAAATTTATCCACAAAAAGATATTTTTTGTGTACAAAAATCTTACCTTTGTTATTTTTATATTTCTATTTATATATTTGTTTATATATTTCAATATAAAATACGAAAATTTAATACTCAATGTATCTTCTCAATGGTACCAATAACAATTTTACATAAAAAAACCAGTAATTCAGAAAAAAGCATATTGTAAGCAGTATTCAATATGGTGGTAATCTCGAACGGAGAATGCCATACTAGGTAATATATGAGACAGATAGACGCAAACACTATTAAAGAAATGACAATTTAAGAGTAAAATCTTTTATAACAATCCAAATTAAAAAAAAAATTCTCTTTATCCGATTGTTTATAAATGTTTAGTTAAACTAGATTAAATAGTAGTATTTTTCGAATGCGTCAAATACCCTTTTATTTATATGTGAAGGGGTTAAACTTTTATTTATAGTAAATACATCGGTTTAAACAAATCTGTTTATAAAAAAGAATTAAAATTGAATTACATACTTACAGACAGATATGAATAATTCGTGACAAGACAGAAATAAATACCCTATTCTATGACATAAGATTAAACAAAAAGTTTATTCGTTGTGAGAATAAAGGGCATCATTGTTCTCTTTATGCCATTTTAGTTTGTTACTTCCACTAGAGCACTTAAAAAAAGAGAACAAAAAGAATAATAAAACGGCAGTGTTTTTGAAGAAAAATCGTGTTCAGCTGTAGTATATGATTGTTATAAATTAAAAAACTAAGATTTTAATTTATTTACGTATTTTTGCCTCCAGAACTGAAAACTTTCAGTACAGTTCTATTTAGTCAGTTAAAGCGTCTCATGGTCAAGAGAGTGGAAATATATAAATATGCTTTCATATTTTTCCGATTACTTCCGGGTTTATTACACGTCTTTCATTCATAGCTGTTAATACGATTGTTCATTTGATATTACAAGGAACTGAAACGCATGCATGTGTTTCAGAGAAAGAAAGGAAAAAAAAAGCTTTTGTTTTCCCTATAATACAGCAGTAACTAGGAAATAGTTTACAACTCTAACATGACCCATAATTTTTCCCCTTATGACCTGAAATTCAGGGAGACTGTTCCATTACTTTTAAAATTTTCATGTTGGAACTAGTAGTTTTATATTTGAAGTTTCATCTGTCATTTTTGACTTGGACTTCGAAATTAGGGAGGACATAAATAAAATATTATAAAAAGAAGTTATTCATTAGCTAAATAAAAGGTAGCCAAACCATAGATAGCAAGCTATTAGTAGTTCGCGGTATATTTACGGTAGATCAAAATTCATACTTAAGTTGCCGAACGATGGCCGATTGGTTAGGGTGCTGGCCTTCAGTACCGGAGTTCGTGGATTCGAATCTCACAGTGGCATGGATGTTCGTATCCGTTCGGAATCGGCTTTAAGCTGTAGGTCCCGGCCCCATTAGCCCTCAAGTTGCAAAAAGTAGACTGTAACACTCCAAACCAAACCAATCATTCCTAAGTTAGATAACTTAAAGTTTTTAAGGCGAATCTTTTAATGGAAATATCTATGTTAGGTTTCGTTTTTGCCAGTATGAAATTTGTATTAAAAAAAGGATATTTGACCAACTGTATTCGAGAAGCTTCTACTACCTACTCTCCAAGAATTAAAAACTTGCTGATGACTAAAACGAGTGCTATTCTTCTCAATAAAGTAAACAAATTTGAGGAAAAATTTGTTTATAGATTTTTAATTTATTACGAATGCCATTCCATTTTGTTTCATATACAATTAAACTTCCATCCATCGTTTTTCAGCGTAATGGAAAGGGAAAACTATGAATAAAGGAAATGGATGTAGAAATAAGATAAAATATGTAACTATGAAGAAATTTCTTCGTCTTCAGCACTACAGCCTGTTACAGGTCAAGGCCTCCACCTGTCTCTATCAAAGACAATAGATCGCCAATGATGGTCTCCCAGCTCTCTTAAATCCCTGTCTACAGAATCTATCCACCTGGTGGGGGAGTCTTTCTCGTTTTCGCTTACTTTCAATTTTTGAAAAGGTCACTAGTTTAGTTGGGTTTAAATCTTCATATCTAGAAAAGTGTCCCGGCCGTCTAATGATTTATAATATCATTTTGAAGTAGCTAATATTTCATAAAAGAAAACTTAAAGTGAAACTTAACATTTTATATCTTTATTAACTGATACCTGGTTTGGTTTGGTTTGGTTTGGAGCACTACGGTCTTCTGTTTTGCACACGAGGGCTAATGAGACCGGGACCTACAGCTTAAAGCCGATTCCGAACGGCTACAAACATCCATGCCCGCAGCGGGATTCGAACCCACGAATTCCGGTTCCGAAGAGCAGCGCTCTACCATTCGGACATCGTTCGGCTAACTGATACCTGCTACGAACAAATTAATATCATAGCTGCGAAGAATGACAATTCTTTGCAGCTATGATATTAATTATCTCTATCTCTGCAACACATTATAACTATCAGTGTTCACCTACACAAATTATTTTAATTTTGACAATGCCGACAAAGGCTTTAATGTCATAACCGGAGGTTGAGAGTTCGAGAATCCACGATTTTTATTAATGGTGGCTAGGGTATGTAAAATAGGTTCATGGTCTTAATGTCCTCTAAGTTCCCAAACGATACTTCTGGCGGTGACTACATTTGGGGTCTAATATATGGTACCAACTTTTAAACTACTAGGACTCAAGTGTTGTCTTGGGAGTATGATGCTTCTATAATAAAATAATTCACAAATAGCTGCAATTAGAAGTAAAAGCTAGTATTTAATAATTTTGAAAAGCGTGTACTTAATAATATAATTAAATAATTAGCCTGAATAATTAGCTTCAGAATAACTCATAATGAGGTAGTAACACAAGGTTCATTTCTGCCACCTTCTTAAACTTTCGCCTTATTTTCTTTATCCACACATCCTCTAATATTGTGATCCCACTAATAGTATTACAGTTACAAACATTCCATAAGTCTAGGTCTCTCCCATAAACTAGAATCCCTTGTGTTCTCTCTCGACCTTGTAATATTCTTATTAACACAAAGAAAACTCATTCCAAGATCTCTAAATTCGAGGAAAAGCTATATTTTCATGAGAACCACTCCACGGGACAAATAACAATTTCGACGATAGACACGTTAATACACATAATCCGGGAATAACGGATACGGGGAAGCAACATATTTTTATGGGGGGGGAGTTCGGAATCAAATGAATTGAACAATCAATGAAAAAAAAAAAGAATTATGCGGGAACAATAGATCAAGGCTCCACAGTATGTAATTCAGCTTTAATTTTTTTTTATATACAGATTTATTTAAAATGTCATATTTACTGGAAATGCAAGTTTAACCCATTGACATATAAATAAACAAGTATTTGATGAGTCTGAAAAATATTACTATTTAATTTGGTTTAATTAAACATTTTTGAACACATACGTAGAAAAAGAACTTTTATTTTGGAATTTGGATTGTTTTTCCATAATTTACTCAAAAATCGTTATTTCTGTTATTTTGCTATGGTATTTAAGCTTATCTGTCTCAAACAATACCTAGAATGATATTCGATGTGCAAGATTACTGCCAGACTGAATACTGCTAACCATGTGCTTTTTTTTTCCTAAATTACTGATTTTTGTATGCAAATTTGTTATTGTTACTGCAGAGAAGGGGTTAGTGTGAGCTTCTTGAGGATTGTAAACAAACCAGAATCCAAGAGTGAAGGAAATGAGTATTATAATAATGTACTGTACGGTGTCTGCCCAAAACAGATCTTGACGAGGTAGTCTGAAAAATACAATTCAATAGTTAAAGTGTAATGGAGTAGCTTGTATTGAAGTTGTTTAATGACATTGAGAATATTATGAGCTTTTTTTTAGTTTGATGAAACCCCCTGAGTTCATGGTGGGGGAGGTGTTGAGAATGAAACGATTTTTCAAGTGAAATGAAGTGATGCTTCCCAAATGTAAAATAAAAACGACGTTGCTACTGAACAGGGCAGCTATTAGCCTGACTGCAATCGTTCATGTCGGAATAAAGAATTTGTTACTTGGCGCAAACGTTGATGTTCCTTGACTCTGGGGGAATTCTTACATTTTTTACAGGCAGTCTTGTCAAGGTCTACTATGGCACGTGGATGATGACCCCAACTCGTCATTGTACCTCAAGAAATTACAAAAACAAACGTAAAATTTAAAAAAAAAAAACTGTTTATTTCTGTCCTTGTTTGTTCCAGTAGCTCCACGTAGAATTGTAAAAACGGTATGATTGCTCAGTGTATTCATAGGTTTCTCGACCACAGAGCTAGAGATTGGGTGACTAATATCTGAAGGGGAAAAAAATAAAACCCAGAAGAGCTTGCGGATAGTGGGACCAGCAAATTTATGTTCACGCGAAACTCATTGTTTTATGAACGGTCGAAAGAAAAGACACAAAGAGCTGTTTGCTGCAGAAAAGTGATTTCTAGGGTTACGCATGAACCAAAGTGAGGTCACGGAAAAGAGACTGCTGATTACTACTAGGAAACACTTAGCACTGATTAAGGAAATAATGGAGATTTATGAAATTTATGATAGTATTCTGGAAGATTTACGTTTGAGTCATGGAGAAGTCAAAATTTATATAAAAAATAGAATAACAGGTTCTATTACTGTTCTGGAGAATAGAAAAATCTTCTTCTCAAGAACCCTCCGTCTGATTTATCATTTTGAAATCAATTTAAAAAAACAATGTTGCGAATTATTATACTCTAAATGTTATTGTAGATCAGCGTTTCTCAAATTTTTGGTGCGTGGGCCGGTAAATAAAAAAAAATCACAAACATTTTATTTACTGATTGTTTTTTTTTTAATAAAAATAGTTTACTGGGTATTGAAACGCTACTATGTAAGTTAATTCCAGAATTTTTAATTATTTCTCAGCAACATTTAAATGAAAGATAGGTAATTATGATAATTATAAGTTAATAAGGTTCTGAGAAAAATTACAGAATATTATTAAAAAAATATTTCAAATCATTACAACAGACGCAAAAAAATAAAAAATAAATAAGTACCGTGCTCTCATTACAACAAAATTAGCTTTATTACCATTTAAATATAAAATTTTGAAAACGGTCTAACGATCTTTAATAGAAAAGGGGAATATATTTTTTATTGATTTCTAATATGCAGGTGGATATTTGATTTTTATTTTCATCTATAATTTATTTTATAATTATATTATTTACTCGAAAACTTGTAAGAAAAATGTAACCTTTATCTAGAATTTATTTTCTTAAATACGTTCTTTATTGAAAATTTTATACTCAAAACAACATAAGAATTATTTCATTTAAAAGTAAATATTTATACATTAGTATTAAAGCATACTTTATGATTTTAAAAGCAATAGGAAAATATTTAAGTGTACCTAAGTATCACCAAGTTTTATACTACTGTTTATGGTAAGTACTTATTTCATTCTATAACTTAAAAAATTAAAGCAATGAAAAACTCACTGTGACATAAGAGGATAAACAAGCAAAATTATTTATTAGCGAAACTTGTAAGAAAAATGCAACCTTTTTCTAGAATTAAAATTTTTAATTTCGTTTTTATATAAAATTTTATACTTAACACAACAGAATAATAATTATCTCTCCTAAGAGTAAATACTGATACATTAATAATAAAATATACTCTAGGATTTTAAAAGCAATGGAAAAACTTTTAATGTACTTACCTATCGCCAAGTATTATACTACTGTTTATGGTAAGAACTTGTTTGATAATGTAATCCCCTATATAATAAACAACCTAAACACCATCTTTCGTTACAAGGGGGAAACACAGAATGAATGATACCTTATATAGATTCAAACATTTATTCTATACATTTATTTACAAAAATACTTGGTTAACATAATCAATCATTTATATTTTCTATTTACAGACTAATTATCCACAACTCTTTATAAGGAATTATATCATTAATAGAGGCCTAAGTCAAATGACTGTAAATATTCTTTATACAGTACCTCCATTCAAGTCACAGGGGAGCAGGCAGGGGCTTTCCTCACGGGCATACGGTACGAGTTGGTGATTCGGGCGGTGTCAGTCCGGGCGCACGGAACGAGCTGGTGCTAGTGGATCCTTGTTCCACTTCTCTCGACTGCCCACGTCTACTCTCAGCTCTCAGCTCTCACTCCAAAAACTTCACCTAGGTAACGCCCCTCCTTTTCTTGTCCAATCCCTTCCTTCGGGAAAATTTTCCCACATCAAATGCCCTTCGAGAGTGCAGGTGGGCTCATTAAAGTAGCCCCTTTTTGTTCAGGCTGACATTACATTTTAACTCCTGCTCCCCTAATTCACGCTTACAGTTCTGTGCGAGCTTGACCGTTAAGCTGTCATTCCGTGAAGTATCCTCTCTGCAGTCCCTAAACTTGACGTAAATAATTGGGGTCTTAAATTCGTCAAGGAAAATCCTCCCACGGCTATGCATGCACGTGCACATCACCGTGAGAAAGTATTCAAATAAATAAAATCAAGTAATCTGTCTATCTTTCCTCGAATTTATAGAGTGGTTGAACCTTGAATGGATAGAGCCATCCATATTGGATTCTTGATGCGTTAGGGTTAGCAACGTTCGAAATCCACCCTTCCCTCCTTTTCGAGCGTTTAATGCCATTATTTCAAGCCCTATTTTCCCCCGTTAAGAGCAGGCGATTAAATTTATCAATTTATCACATAATAAATAGGTAAAAATAGCGGGGTTTTTTTAGGATTATGACGTCATTCTTTTAACCGTCTCATTTAATCATTTCTTACTTTAAATTAGTTAAATATCATCTGCATTATTTTCATACGTTTTATCACTGAACATAGATATTCCGTAAATAATTATCTTTTATATTTAGCTTCAATAATAGCTTAGGTACATATGTGATAATTTTAAATTTATTCATCAATTATTTTTGTTGCAATGAAAATTTTATCACCCGTATTAACCCCTTAACGCATTTGCCCGTGTCTGACACGGGCAAAATTCAAAATAAATATGCAATCAAATCGTTTACACTTTGTTTGTGTAGCAATTTTTTATAACTTTTGCCCCCTTTCTCGCTCTCTAGTCACCACCCAGAAATAAAATTGCAAAAAATAACTTACACTATACTTATATATTCTTTTTCTGTCTTAATGCAAATAATTTTTTTTGTCAGATTTTCCTAAAAAAATTCGTGCTTTAAGGGGTTAACAACAAATTCTATTCAAAATTTCAAATTTTGAAAAATGGCTCGGACTATTAAGGAGCTTGGCCACCCCTGCTATAAGGTAGGCAATACTGTATTCACCTACACCAAAACAATACTAAAAAATGTTACATTTATTTTATGAAATCCCTCCATGAATTGAAGATAAAATGTATAAATAAAAACATGGTGATAAAGTCACTGAAAAATAATAGAAATAATGAGTTATCCAGACAAATCAAAAACTGTTATAAATTTTGAAAAAATACTGTCATATGCGAAATACTGCAAACAACTTTTGCTTGTTAGCTGTAAACGGTAAGACAACATTAGTTTGTTGAGAATCTTAAAAGTTTTTCCAAAACAAAAAAAAAATTAGTCTTTAACATCTCAAAAACTGATAATCCCCTCTCAATGAGAGTTTTTTTCTGAAAAAAAAACTTTCTAAAAATAAAATGTGCAATCAGAAAGAAAATATGACTTCGATAACGGGGGTAAAATAATATTAAGAAAGAAAAATATGAAAGTGATAAAAATTTCTCTGAACTGCAAAAATAATAAGCATTTCGCTAGCTTTTAATTGCAAGGGAGTAATTAAAATTAGAGATAATAATGTTTACACAGCGACAAGTATCCTTTATTTGTTATCTCGGCAGCTAACAAATTTTGTTTTGCAGTTTTTGGTGCCGGACGCTACAATATTTCCTCTCAATTAATTATCGCACTTTTTAAATGATTTTAAAACACTTTCTAGACGCTATTTATTTTAAGAAAAGAAACAAATACAAGTTTTTTTAAGGGGATATACTACTTTCCAAGCAGAGAAATCTTCCTTATACAACACTTTTTTCTTCCGAATCATAATAAAATAAGACATTTTGATCATTTTAGAATACAATTTTTACCAGTTTTTTTTATAAAGCTAACCATAAAATGTTTATTTGTAATTTTTTAAATAATAAAACCCGTATAGGAGATAAAAGAAAGAAAATATCTCCCCTTCAATTACTAGAAGGCGATTTCAAGTAGAAGGGCAAATTCTCCAATTATGACAATTCTGGCTTTAGTTTCAAACGGAAGGGCAGTTTATTGTTTGTCTATTAGCTGTTGTACACATGAAAATGAATGGGAAGAGCATTATAGTAGTTCGTGAAGTTGCGACAAATTGCCTTATTCAGCTTATTTTTATCGTGACCTACTGAGCAGATTCAGTTTCAGAATGCTACACACATCAAAGGCCCCTCCACACTATGGTCCACTGCCAACTACCACCGTCATTATCACCGTTAAAACCGTGTGGATGGGGTATGGCTTATCGTGGTAGATGATGGCAGACGATAAAATGGCCTTTGCGGAGGATGGCTTCGGAAGCTGTTTTTCTCCAAAGATCAAGCCAGATCCACAACTAAAGTGCGCAATAGACCCTATGGACGAATCCACGCTCTCGGCTCATTTAGTGGCCCAGCGTGTGGATGCAACCCGTAAACCATCGTCCAATGTCACCATCAGAAAGTGGTGAACAATTAGCTATAATGTGTCAATTACCATTCAGCTTATTTTATCGTGACCTACTGACATATAGAGTCAGTTTCAGAATGCTACACACATTAAAGGGCCCTCCACACTATAATCCACTGCCATCTACCACTGTTATTATCACCGTTACCACCGTCTGGAGGGGGTATGGCTTATAGTGGTCGACGATGGCAGACGATAAAATGATCTTTGCGGAGGATGGCTTCGGAAGCGGTTTTTCTCTACAGATCTAAGGATCTCCAAAGATGAAGCCAGATCCACAACTAAAGTGCGCAGTAGACCCTATGGACGAATCCACGAGCTCAGCTCATTAGTGGCCCAGCGTGTGGATGCAACCTATAAGCCTTCGTATAAGGTCACCATCACGAAGTTGTGAACAATTGGCCATAATGTGGAGGCTACATTAGAAATGAGATTCAATGGGTTAGTTGGTACGTGGCACTAGTCTAAGCTAAACTACGAAAAACATGTTATGCTAAAATAGAGTATATATCTGTTTATCCATATATACCATATATACATATACCATATATATACATATATACAAGCCCTTGGTGTGTGTGTATGTTCTCTATACATTCCAAACTGGGAGGATCAATCTTCCAAAATTTTGCATGTTGATTCTGGTCAATTTTGGAAAGTTTTTAAACAGGTCAATTTGATGGGAGATCTTGGATGTGTGTTAATAGAACGTGTTGTTTGAGAATCTAAAATATGTTTGGCTACTCTACTTGGCACCATTTGAATTATTCATTTAGCCTTTTAACAATTTTCATTTTTTTTCAGAATTGTATCGAGAAAATGTGATACTTTTTTATTAATTTTACAATCTCCTATATAATAACAGCCTAAGTTATCTGTCCGTCTGTCCTCGAATTTATGAAGCGGTTGTACCTGGAATGGATAGAAGTATCCATATTGGATTCGTGATGTGTTAGGGTTAGCAACGTTCGAAATCCACCCCTTTTCTAGCATTTAAGGAAATTATTTTAAGTCCTATTTTCCCCGGTTAAGAGAAGGTGATTAAATTTATAAATTTATCACATCAGAAATAGGTAAAAATAACATTTTTTCTAGCATTATGACGTCATTCCATTAACCATCTCATTTTATCATTTCTTGTTTTAAATTTTTTGATTATCGTCTGCATTATTTTCATACGTTTTTACCTTGAACTTAGATATTACGTAAATAATTTTCTTTTATATTTGGCTTAAACAATAATTAGGTATATATGTGATAGTTTTAAATTTAATAATTGATTATTTTTTGTTGCAATGAAAATATCATCATCGGTATTATCAACAAATTCTATCTACCTCCAGGGTGTAGTGGAAATGATAGTTTTCTTCCTTTACTTCCATTAATTACTGTGGTAAAAATTGGGAAGAAATTAACGGTTATTTTAACGTAGCTAAGAAAACTTTGAATTATCTTTCTAAGCGAATTCAACGTGATTCTAAACTTCATTCACAATATCATGAGACTTTAGAGGAGTATGAAGATAAACAAATTATTGAGCTTGTACCAGATAATTCTCAGCCAAAAAACAAACATTTTTTTTTTACCTGCTTATAGGGTACTTTACAATTCTGGAAAATTAAATATTTTACTGAACCCGTCATATGGGATAAATGCTAGTTTTAAATAGAAATTGGTATTACAATTAACATTTTAAATACTTTTAAATATTTCTTTTATTTATTTAAAAAAAAATTTTAATAATAAAAATAGTAGACCTTCTCTGTAAGTTGTCTTTTCCCATTACATAACTGCTTAATACAGAAGCTACATTTACGGTTGTAAATATTAAAAAGTGCAGTTACTTTACAGTGTTTTTTCAAATACAGTTACATGCATTACATTTACGGTTGTAAATATTAAAAAGTGCAGTTACTTTACAGTGTTTTTTCAAATACAGTTACATGCATTAACCATCCATCTACTATCTACATCTACTAACATCAGAATCACTGGTATTGAACACCTCTTAAAAAAACTATCACTACTACTATCAGACTCATCACTAATCACTACTATCAGACTCATTTACAGATATATTAGATACTGACTCCGAGTCACAGTTTAAATCAGAAGAAATTAGCTGAATACGTTCCGCATGAAGTATTTTAAAGTGGTTAGTAAATTAAAATCAAAACGCTAAGCACTGAATGATACAAATTCGTCTAATGATATAAAATGTGAAAAAAGCAAGCTAATCAGAAGATAAAATACAATAGAAAGCAAGCTATATTTTAATGGACATTTATGGTTAATATGAAATAAGAAAATAGGAAATATACGGAAAAAAGCAAAAGCAAGAAAAAAGAAAGATTGCCCCTACATCGCATGGCCAAATCAGTAGTGTCGCAAGTACATTGCCCGTACGCCGTACGGGCTAAAGTGGGAATGGGTTAAACCCCTGCTAAAATAATTAAAATATTTAAAGTATCTTATTTTCCCTGATAGCCTTAAAAATGTGTGTTTAGATAAAATAACTTTTGTTGCTTCTTGATCATATTTATTCGACCTATTTCATATTACCGATTTTTATTTAGTGTTCGTGTTTCGTTCTAAATTCGTTTGAACTAATTCTATTATTCAATTTAGAGACGTTAATCGTATTTCATTGCTGACAACGTTATGGTTTGAAATGTCATTTAAATCAAGTGAGTAATTTATTTATCGATACATTGGGACCTTTTAAATTATCTGATAAAATAACTTAAACACTTTTCAATTAGTCCATGCAAGGATAAATCGCCAAATATTATAATTTTATTTGAACAGGTTATATTTTTTTTCATGGTAAAAATCTAATTTATATTAATATATTATGATAATGAGTTTTATTGATTATATTATTAGTGTGAAATAACTTATTAACTAATTTGAATTTTGAAATAATCATAAATTTACTTTAGGACCTTTAATGACCCGAAGCTGCTAGTATAAACGTATAATTTAACGGGATTTGAACCTACGGAGTTGGTTCAAAAGCCACAAAAGTCAGCGAAATACCTATTTCATTACCGAGCGCAGTCAAATATATAACAATAACAATACAAATTACTATAAATACTAATAGTAATAAATAATATAAATACTGATACAATAAATTACTATAAATACTCTATCACAATATAAATTCAACAAACTGCAATATATGGGAATGCTTCAGGATATTAATTTTTTAGATAAAATTAAAACAGTAAAACTTCAATCAATGTTGTTATCTTATAAAGTAATTTTGGATTTTTTCTTGTTTTTATGTGTATATCATATTAGTTGCATGCACACTATACTTTAACAGCCTATATAGTACCTTTCGAGATGACAAGTCTTCAATATAAAATAAAAAAATTCTGCTCTGTTCTCTTTATATCATTAAAGACTTCTAATATTAAAAAAATAATTATGTTTTGTTATATGAAACAATGCATGATTAAAAAACATAAAATGTGTACACCAGTGAAAAAAAAAACTTTTGAAACTTGGAAATAGAGAACTAAATTTTCTTTTATATGAAATAGAATTTAAATATTATTTTAATTTTTGTGGGCCTGAATTATATATATAGGAGTAGTATATTTTATAGACATTATAAAAAGGTTTTTTTTTACATTTTAACTTAAGAATTTGGTTTGTTTTTAGTTTTAAAATATAAAATACACTTAAAACTTTGATTTGCAGAATAAAATCGATATTTTACTTCTATACGACATTAATATTTAGTTTCTGCTATAATATTTCAAAATTTATCATGCAGGTTCGTGAGGTTAATGTTTCTGATTATTTGTATATTTTTATGTTATTTTAAAAATATGCAACTTCAAATGGCAAAACACAATTCATCTTCTTAAGTTAGAGAGTTATTAATGAACTTATGATAATTTATTCATACTGAAAGGTGAAAATCATTTTATGATGAATAGATAAAAGGTTGTAATAAATGAAGATTATGTGTTTCAAAGTTTATTTTGCCAACTTAAATTTAATTTCGAAAATATTCGAGAATAATTCCTGGACACAAAAACAAAACAAAGAGAGATAATGAAGACAATTTTACTTATTAAACTTAATATATATCAGTAAAATATACATTTTCATAACATCGACGAAATTGACACATTGTATGCGGGACACGTACTAGTACGTTTTCTGAGGATTGATACTTGAGCGCGGGTCACGTACTAGTACGGGTTAGTGTAACAACATGGTTTGTTTGTGGGTACAAAAATAACTGTATATACAGGAAAAGGAAGCCGAATGTTCTTGTCTTTCATTTATTTTATAATATAAGAATGTGTATATTTAATATAATTTGAACAAACTAAAACTATATACTACTATCTCTATTTGATTTTTATTTGAAAAATCAAATAGAAATAGTAGTATATAGTTACCATACTATTATAAATTACGATATTTTACGATACTATTATACATTTATCCACTAAAAAATATATTTTATTGTTATTTATATATTTCTATTTATACATTTATATATTTCAATATAAAATACGAAAAGTTGTTTAAAAAATTAAATAATTTCTGATCTATTGAGATTTAACTGAATAACTAAATTTACGAGCAAAACGCCAGATCCCGGTGCATTTCCGCTGCGAAATGTACCCGCACTCAATGTGTTAAGGTGAGTATTTCTAGCTTTTCACGCAACGACGAATTAAAACAAAATATTTTGCATGCGGCAAAAACGATGATCTTCAATGAACATATACACTTTTTATAGCAAATTAATTGTTACTCAAATATTTAATTAATGAAGAGCAAACACTTACCCGAATTGGTACATTCGTCTGAATCATCGTGACGAGAATTTTCACTCAATTGGATTACAATCTTTTTGAAATGTTGGCGACAGAAGCAAAGAATACGGCGAGTATTCAAATGTTTGCATAAAAATATTAAATTTCAAATTATTTCAACTCCAGTCCAGGCAGGAATTTTTTTTTCCGAATTTTTTTTTAATCTGATGTTATGTAGGAAACAGGAGAAGATATAGAAAATATTCAAACGATTATTGAAGAAAGAACACAACTTATTTTGACTGTAATTCGGGAAGCGACTCCTTTTCTTTCAGACTTCCTAATCCCCAGTGAAATGCTGGTGACAGAAGAAAGGGTTTCGAAGAGCATTCAAATGTTTACAAAGAAAAATAAAAGTAAGTCACATTATTTCGGCTTCAGTTCAAGCAATGACTCCTTTCTACTCAGACTTCACAAGCGAACGGTGGTGACAGAACAAGGGGGTACGTAGAGCATTCAAATTTTATGAAGAAAAGAAAAACACCCTTCAACTTATTTCGGTTTCAATTCAGGTTGTGACTCTTTCACTTACCGACTTTATAATCCAATGAAAAATTGGCAACAAAAGAAGAGATTACTGTGACGGTTCAAATGCTTATAAAGAAGAAAAATATTTCATCTTCAGTTCAGACACAGACACTTATTCTTTCGAGAGTTCTAATCTCATGAAATGTTGTTGATAGTAGATAATGATAGAAGAGCATTCAAATGTTTATGCTGGTAACAAAAATCTCAAATTATTACTATTTTAGTCAAGGCAGTGACTTTTTTATCATCCGATTTTCTTATTCAAGGAAATACGGGTAACCGAAGTTCTAATCCAATGAAAATTTGGTGATAGAAGGCAATAAAAGTGAGAAAATTCAAGTGTTTATGGGAAAAGAACCTTAAATTATTACGGTAAGTAATAAAGCAGTAACTTTTTTTTCGACTTTCTAATATTACTGTGAACTAAACATAAGTTTAAGTAAAATTTTCAAATTTTTACGCAAAAAAAAAAGAAAAAAAATTCAGCTTCGTTCCAAGAAGCTATTTCTTTTCTTCTTGACTTTCCAATCCGACAAATCTTGCTGGCAGAAAAAAAGAACACGGAGAGCTTTCAAATGTTTATGAATAAAATAAAATGTTAATATATTCCGGTTTCGGTTAAGACAGTAAATCTTTTCCTTTCCGGTTTTCTAATCCAACGAAGCACGGGTAACCGAAGAAGAAGATACAGAAAATAATCAAGTGTTTATGAAGGAAAAAAAACATCCACATTAAATACACTTCAGTTCCCGATGCGACTCCTTTTATTTCCGACTTTCTAATCCACTGAAACGCTGATGACAGAAAGCGAGAGCACGGAGAACATTCAAATGTATATGAAGAAAACAAAAAGCGTCCACATTGTTTCGGCTGCAGTTCAAGCAGTGACTCCTCTCCCGACGAACAACCGAACGAGTAACAGCCCTGTTACGACACTTCGGTGACATCAGAGTTTCGCGCGCTGTCCCACCCTCGGATACGTGAGAATGGAATAGGCAAACGGAGTGCCGCTATACGCATAGGAGGTAAGCGAAGACTCACCGGGGGGAAATTTAAATATTAACTGCTCTCGGACGATCCAAAAGCGGCCCGATAGCTCCGCCGGCACAACCATGTATAATGAATGAGCAAAAATGAGAATTAGTTTATCGATCCATTCCGCTTTTCCAAATGGATTCGGCTGCTTATGTGTTTGGGCATTAGTCTGCGGTGGAAAAAAAAAAGGATTGGTGCAATTCGTGCGGATGAGAGGTCCATTTATTTTATTGGCACAATAAGGTTTGAGAGTTCGAGGCCTACAGTTTAAGACAGGATAGATAACCTTTCACAGATGGAAGGCCATCTCCTGTGATGGAAGGAATGCACAGGTCGCACTCATTTCACTGTGGAGTTAAACGGGGGGGGGTTGTAGTTTTAGTTCCCAATAAAAGTATATAGAAAACATGTAAATATTCAATAAGACAGATTTGTAATAAAAAATTCTTTTCTTGACAGTTCGCCAACAGAAATAGGTAAAACAATATGCGCATTTTTTTTAAATATATTTCAAACTGTTTTTTCCGAAACAAAAATGTTTCAATTTTAGTAAAAAGTCTTTTTTTTCTTTATCTGTCTAATCGTGTCAAACAAGCTATACTTAAAGGTATATCTGTGCTTACTGAGGATAAAAGGTTTGGTTTGGTTTGGAGAGCGAAGGTCTCCTGTTCTTTACTAGATGGTTTATGCGACCAGGAACTACTGATTCAAATCGATTTCGAACAGCTACGAACACTCCTGCAAGTAGTGAAATTGGAATAGACTCCAAGAGTAGTACCCTACCCATTTGGTCATTAAATGAAAAATTAAATGTGTGAATCCTCCAATCTAGGAAGTAAAAAATCCTCAAAACCCGATTTAAGAATATGATTCCTTATCTATTAGGTCACTAGGGCGCAAGCATTAAACGATTTGCTAAATTAAATTTTTCATTCAATTTATCTTCATGCATACAATTGAAAAGTTAACTTATATTTGGTAAATTTGTTATACATTTATCAGACTATTGTCAAAATTCAAATTATTCATTTTCCAAAAGGAAGTATGTGGAACACACAAAAGTAGCATTATAAACACTATGCAGAAAAAGAATGTCTTATTATCCATCGATGTTTCAATGACAAATTATATTCTTGTTGTGAAATCAGGATAAAGACAAAATCCTAGTTTCTTGGATTGTTTTCTTATCAGTCATAGTAGACAAACCCATAAACATTTACTACTGGCTGAGTCTACTCCAAAATATTCCTTTAGTCAAACTCATCTCACTGTTCATCATATTTTAATTTCATTTACTGCTTTAAAACGTTTTTTATTATATATATTTTAAAACTTTCCACCCTAATTTGAAAGAACTTTTAGTCAAAACTCCTCAACCAAATTTATTTGATTTTCTCATTCGCTTTGACGTTATAAACCTCATTTAATTTTTATAAATTGTCTTAATATGACTCTTCACCACATTTTTACTTGTTTTTCTCTTAAATTTTGACTATTTTCTTATACCTTATTTTATGTAACTTTGTTGTAATTTGTGCTCTTTTGTTTGGCGCAGCATGTCCAAACTTGAATTTTACGCCATTAAATCCCGTGTCTGCTTAAGAATTGGGTTCCCACCTATTTTTGGCGATTTTTAATGACGCCAACCGCGCCAATTCTTTGCGTGGTATTACCGGAATACCTGACTTAAGATATTTTTATAGTGAAATAATATACTAATGTTGCAATTAATGGCAAAAAAGGGTAAAATTGCGTTAAATTATATTTATATTGATACAAATTATAAATTAAAAACTGCTTATTCACTTTATTTTTCTGAATAACTATTGGTTGCTAATTTTAAAACATTAAAAAATATTACTTTTTGCTTCTTAATATTATTAAAATATTTCCCGATTTTAAACACACAAAATAATTAAAAATTTCCTTTTAAAATATAAACCAGAAGTTCAGTTTAATTCCATTTAGTCAGATGTAACCAAGGTTTAAAAGACATATTTATTTTCGAGGTATGTTGCTACCAGACTTCTATATCCTTTTTATAGTAGATCTATATTGCTTTTTACTGTCGAATTAAAATGAACTTCTATATTCCTCAAAAGTCTGAAATAGTTGTAGTCGACTTCTATATCATACTGCTTTTTACTGTCGAATTAAACTGAACTTCTATATTCCTCAAAAGTCAGAAATACTTATAGTCGACTTTTTATAATAGATCTATATTGTTTTTTTACTGTCGAATTAAACTGAATTTCTATCTTCCTCAAAAGTCAGAAATATTTATAGTCGACTTCTATATCCTTTTTATAATGGATCTATATTGCTTTTTACTGCCGAATTAAACTGAATTTTTTATGTTCGTCATTTATTATTTGACCGTCGGTGGCAAAAACATAAATGAAAACACACCACACGTCTTTCTTTCTCATAATTTCTTTTGTTCTAATTTAATTATTTTCTATCAATACTACCACATTCTTGTATTAAATTCTTTACATCTATTTATTTACTGCCCCTTTGATGTTCTGATAATTTAGTTTCGCTCTTGCTACTTTTTTCCCATTCTCTTTTATATGTTATACAATGGTCAATTTTTTTTCGATATTTTTCTTTGTAAGAAGTGGCAAGATTCTGAAAACGCATACCTCGAGGCCTCTTTACAATGGAGATGTTTTGGCTCCGAGTAATGAAAGAATTTTTCTTTTTACTTTCGAAAGAATTGGTACCGAATTTTTGATATCCAATATAAAGGTAATTTTTTAAGTCTTTTTTTCTGCTAGTTTTGAGGCATTTATATCCGTTCTGAACTCATTCCGCTTTGTGTTTGCCAACTATGGTTTCTTTTTCGAGAGAAAAGTAAAATAAAGTAGTACAATAAACTTATCTGCATTGTTGTACCAATAGAGATGGATCCATAAATCCTTTCGGCATTTTAAAGACAATTGCAGGTTTTAGAAGTGTATAGAGCTCTAGTTCTTATATAAAGACCGAGAAAAATACTATTTTAACCCCTTAATGCACAGTTTTTTTTAAAAAAGGTCGGACAAAAAAAATCAATTTTTTAATGTAAAAAACATAATTTAGAAAGTTCCCTTACTATAAAAATTACAAAAATACAAAAATAATCGCAATTTTTATTGCACTTTTTTGATAACATTTCAGAAAATAGTCGAATAGTGTAATATTACACGCACGTCGACTTTTTTTACATTGTTATTTTCAAATCTCGATTGCATTCGAGTGTGAAAAATTATAGCAACACAAAGTACAACTCCGCTCGAATTATCTCGAGTGTGTACAGTTTGGCTAGTTTAGAGCACTCGAGTTAAATCGAGCGTGCATGTTAAGAGGTTAATATTCCACTTAGTCAGATGTAACCAAGGTTTAAAAGACACATTGTTGTTTTTCCAGGTATGTGGCCACCAGATGGTATCGCAATTTTAGCGATAAAATATGTAATTTTGAAAGAACTGAAAAAATAATACTACAGTAGAACCTCTTTTTAACGACCCCATGATACAACGATCCCTTCGTTAGAACGACCATCTTAGAAAGTCCCAATTATTTTATCATAGGAATAATGTTAATTTTGAATCCTTGCAACGACCCAAATCGTATTATTTTTCCTTAGAACGACCACCAATTTTAGTCCCCAGAACTCATGAGTAAGTGGGCTATTTCAAAATTATTGTACTGGGGTGCAACTTTAAGAAACCTGTACTCTTCTCTTTGTGTTTGTTTAAAGGAGGGGAGGAGGCGTAACACAAAGGGGAGAACTAAATCTTCAATTATCTTTTGATGAGTTTGTTGCAGTAGACGAAACTTTACAGTGCTGCGGAGAAAATTTAAATAAGGACGATTTTATTGCCCGTATTACTGGAAATGAAGAAATCTGCGATTCCGACAACGGAGAAGAAATCGTCCAAGCTTTTGAAAAAGAGAATGAAAAAGAATCCTTCAATGAAATCAATGCCTTGCTTCAATATTTTGAATGACAATTTAATTCTGAAGATTTCCTACAAAATCTAACGGATATGGGATCAGTGATAACGAAAAATTCCCAACTGAACTTGAAACAGGCGTCAATCAAAGACCTTTTTTACAAAAAATTCAGTAATGGAAATAGAAATAAATAGAAGTGTTCTCTAGGTATGTACTGTTGCATTATTTCTTTGCTCAATTTTTTTATTATTTTTTCAATTCGTTACAACGACCTTTAGTTACAACGACTATATGATGTTGGTCCCACAGGGGTTCATTATATAGAGGTTTTACTGTGTAATAATAATTTTGCAAACATTTTAGCAAAATTTGGTCATTTATAAATTTATAACATGAAATCCATCAGATTAAAAAATGCTGGAGAACTGAGATTTACTTACAAGTGTGAAAAATTATAACTATTACAGGACAATCGTTGGGGAATTTAGCAACGATTTAGGCATTTAGGGGGTAAAATATGCCACTTAAAAAAACTGAAAAAAATATAATAATAATAATTTTACAAACACTTTTACAAGAACTCGATCATTTTAAAATTCATTATTAGATTTTAACTCTATTATTCTTTAAAAATTTATTGAAAATTTATTTGATTGCAATGAATACAGGTGAACTGAGATTTGCTTACAGTTGTGAAGGGTCATATTTATTACAGGACATGAAAAAAATCCTAGTTTTAAATACAGTGTGATTCATTGCAACAGACTGATGTATGTTATGGCTTCGCAATACTACGCCGAAGAAAAAACACATTTTTACTTCTCAGAAAGAAGGAGACTTGCTCCGTGCCTCTTTCACCCCCTGCCATCATATCCAGGCTCACAGATTTATCCTACTCGTTCTCTGGGTGTAAAATGGGATGCTTAAGGCGGCTCCCAAATAAAATAAGATAATGTCAATCCCCTCCAAGATATAGAAGAGGTAACGTTTCTCAGGGATGTTTTGTACTTAGAGGGTCATCGAAACATTAAAGGAAAAGCTTACCAAACTGAAAGAACTTAGAAAATAAACGATCCTTTAACAATAATTCTGTAAACTTTATAGAAAAAATTGATAATATTTAAATAAGTGAGAGGAAAATCACTGATTTCAAACAATCCAGGAGAATTGAGACTTTCAACAAATCATTATCATTAATCTTCAAAATTATTATATCAATTATACTTTATCTATACATCAAATGGAATGCCATCTATGTACCGAACTAACAATGAGAATATACCATATTTAAGGTTAGATTTATTTCCCAGTACATCGAAATGCAGTCGATTATATATATCGTCATGAGTATAATATTGAAAATTACAGCTATTAATGTAGATTTTTTTAGATTCAGAAAGCCGTAGATTAAAATAACTTGCAGTATGAAGAATACAGAGATTTGAAGTGTGATTATACAATAACGGTCTTCGAAAGATTAAGAAATGATGAGAGCAATGCGAAACTCTGGGCGATGACTATTTACGCCTTTTCTTATTAATTATAATAACTTTACCATACACCTTCGTAAAGCTTACAAATATCTAAAAGAAGTAACAAAAAAGTGTAAACATACAAGCATTTATCCCTAGAAAGACGAGAAATTTTTTATTACTCAGAAGATTGGATGCCTACAATTTTACGGGGAATAATCAAATAAAGAAAAACTATTTGAATAAATTATATTTAAAACCACTTCATACATAACATTGCATTAAACATCATTTAATAGCATTTCATCTCTTCAGAGGGCAGACAAATTGAGTACCAAGCATATTTGGGAACTAAACACTGGGGGTTCCCCATAAGGTTGACCTCCTAACCGGTACACATACTTCTGCACTCCAATTCCTTGGAAACGGAGGTTGGCATCGTAGGTCTTGGCCCCCAAGTTGGGCTGTAGAGGCGAGGAGTTTAGTTTAGACATTTAAAAATATTAAATTATTTCAAATTTAGCTATAAGTTTATGCAGATATGTTAAGGGAAATTTAGCTAGCAAATGATTTTAAATTGCTGCTTAAAAGTGTAAGAATATGTTATTAATAATGGAGTGGAGAGTAAAGTACAAGTTTACATAAATAACTATGATTTATTATTCTTTTATTATTTCTATAACGATTTAAACATTTGCTTTATCTATTCTTTATTTAATTTTTCATACTGCTGCCAAAATGTAGGCATTTAGTCTTTGGGTGTACAACATATGTTATTAATTATGGAGTGGAGAGTAAAGTACAAGTTTACAGAAATAACTATGATTTATTATTCTTTTATTATTTCTATAACGATTTAAACATTTGCTTTATCTATTCTTTATTTAATTTTTCATACTGCTGCCAAAATGTAGGCGTTTAGTCTTTGAGTGTACAACATATTTTCTTACCCTCTTTACTACCAAATGCAAATATGTTTGTATAGTTCATAATATTAGAAGTCATTAAACTGTCAGAAGCATGAATATATAAACCAAGATTTTCATATATCAAACATATATACCGATTCCAAGCCGTCAGAAAAACTTCTTCAGTCTTTTGGATATTAAATTTAAGTTATTCACAAAATATTTAATTTTACGTTTTTATCAATACAAAAGATATCTTTTCAGAAGAAATAAAACATAATGTATAATCTGTTATGGCTAATTTCCTCTGAATCCTAAAGCATGAACTTATAAATTTAAAAAAAATGTTTTAAAGGTTTTAAAAAGAACTAATCTAAAAAATCTCATTGCTACAGAACAGACAGCTCTAAGTCAACTCAGATTAAATTTCAAGCTTGCAATTTTTCCGTTAAAAATCTCTTTTATTAAAAAAAAATCATAAATAAAGAGTCTTTGACTGGCGTTAGCATCTCTCGTTTCTTTCTACGCGATCGCAGTTCTTTAAATAGACAGGCGACAAGCTAATATCCTGGATATCACGTTGCTGATACCAGATAAGCAAATGAAATAAAAACATCGTAGTGTTTTAAAACTTCCTTTGAGAAACAGAGGTGATGAAATACTAATGAATCATGGCGGATAGTGATTAAAGATTTCAAAACACATTTGGGAATGTTCGCTTTAGCCAAGTTTACAAATTAATTACTAGCGTGTGATCCACAGCGGAGTTCTAAAGGATCCGCCAAGGTACTGTATTCCGTATAAATTTATTCCTCTTTAATAGACTCTAGGAGGCTCTTGTGGGTCAGTTGAAGCAATAGATTTTATAAATGTACAAAGCTACAATTAATCATCTTAATAATGAATTACCTTAATTTTATGGCTTATAAATCATCTTAAATTTATGGTTTAATTGTTGTAATTCCCAATAGAATATAGATTTTTTTTGTTCAGTTTGAATAACTATGGTGTATTGAATTGCAACACAGTCACATAGCGAAAGGGTGTTTGTGTTAAGTTTTTTAACCCTCTCCATAAGGATTGCTGTATAAATATATATGGAAGTATTACTGTATTTAATTTAAAGTACCAGTTGAAGTTGGTGAAATAGAGAAATTCACCACCATGAAAAATATCTCGTTTTAACCCAGTTGCTGCATGAGAGTTAATGAGACCAGAACCACTGCTTAAAGCATATAAGGTAGTTTCAGGCAGCATGGAACATCTGAACTCACAACGATTCTAGCTTTTATTTCAAACGGAAGGGCAGGGTATTGGTTGTCTATTGGCTATCGTCAGCATTAAAATGAACAGGAAAGGCATTAAGGTGTTCTTGACGTTGCGGGAGTTCCTAAAGAATCCGCGATTTTACTTTATTCCGTATAAATTTACTCCTCTTTAATAGACTCTAGGAGACTTTTGTGGGTCAGTCGAAAGCAGTAGTTTTTATAACTGTACAAAGTTACAATAAAACATCTTAATAATAAATCATCTTTATTTTATGGTCTAATTGTTGTAATTACCAATATAATATTGAATTTTTTTGGTTCAGTTTGTCCGACTAACTACGGTGTATTGTATTGCAACACAGTGGCATAGCGAACGGGTGTGTTTGTGTAAAGTTCTCTAACTCTCTCCATAAGGATTGCTGTATAAATATATATGGAAGTATTACTGTATTTAATTTAAAGTACCAGTTGAAGTTGGTGAAATAGAAAAATTCACCACTATGAAAAATCTCTCTTTTTAACCCAGTTGCTGCATGAGAGTTAATGAGACCAGAACCACTGCTTAAAGACGTTAAGGCAGTTTTAGGCAGCATGGAACATCTCAACTCAATACGATTCTAGCTTTTATTTCGACTCTAGGAGACTCTTGTGGGTTAGTCGAAAGCAATAGTTTTTATAAAAGTACAAAGTTACAATAAAACATCTTAATAATAAATCATCTTAATTTTATGGTCTAATTGTTGCGATTACCAATATAATATAGAATTTTTTTGGTTCAGTTTTGTTTGAAAAACTACAATGTATTTTATTGCAACACAGTCGCATAGAGAACGGGTGTGTTTGTGTAGAATTCTCTAACTTTCTCCATAAGGATTGTTGTATACATATATATCGAAGTATTACCGTATTTAATTTAAAGTACCAGTTGAAGTAGGCGGAATAGAGAAATTCACCATCAGGAAAAATATCTCGTTTTAACCCAGTTGATGCATGAGAGTTAATGAGATCAAAACCACTCATTAAAGCCTAAAAGGCAGTTTGAGGCAGCATGGCACATCTCAACTCAGGACGATTCTAGCTTTCATTTCAAAAAGAAAGTCAAGATATTGGTAGCCTAATGACTATCGTCAACATGAAAATGAACAGGAAAGGGTTCGTGACGTTGTTGGAAATCTCTCTATTCCAAACGGCTGTAAAACATCCATTCAAGCAGTGACACTCAAACATATAAACTCTGGTTTCGAAAGTCAGTTCTCTGCGTATTAAGCCATTGTCCTTAAGCGACTTATCACAATTATCTTAGAGGGCAGTACATGAATTAATTATGAAAAGTACATCATTAGAGATAAATAAATAATTTTTAAATAATCATCGATTTACGAAACGTTATTATCATCTTTATGTACCCCTTTATATAAGCGTTGGTGAATTCGTAGTAAAATTATCTGCTTTCTCGTTGATGGAAAAAGTTTGTATCTCGGAAGGAGAATATTTACAGTAGAACCTCAATTATCCGAATAATTGGGATCGAACCTACTTAGGTAATCGAGAATTCATCAATAATCATCTAGTTAAATATGCAGTATCGTCATTGGTGCAATAACATTCGATTGTTCTGGGACTCGGCAGTATGACCTTCCAAATTTCGAAATGGGGTATGTTTTTGTTTAGAACAGGGATGTTTGAAACTGGGGAAGAGTACATTCATACCGAGAATTGTGCTTGCGAGAAGTAATTCTAAAAATGGAAATTTCAAAATATTTATTTGCACTCGTAGTTTGGAAATGACAACTTGCAAATAAAAAGAATGTGGGAAAAAAGAAAACTTTAAAAATGCATGTTTGTGAAGAGAAAATTGAAGAAAAAACCGACTTTGGTTAACGGAAACTTTCGGATAGTCGAGGTTCAGATAATCGAGGTTCTACTATATTTCATTTACAGTTCGCTTTCTCAATTGAATTTATTACTATAAAAGAAAACAGAATTTTCGTCATGTTGATTAACCTGTTAGTTTTTAAATTGAAATTTGTTTTTAAAAAGGACTTTTCTTTTAAAAGTTACTTATTTTTTGCGAAAGTATATGCAGTTTGATGTTCTGAGTAACAAACAAATTCATTCTACATAGTCAGACAGAACATAAAGGAAATTTATGGTATATGGAAGATAAAAGGAAAAGACTCTAGTCAATTTTCTCTACATAAAAAATAAAGAATAATTTTAAAATCTAATGATAGATGATACAAATTATTAGAGTGTCAAATATTCAATAAGAGTTTCTCTTACAAAGAACTTACATAAAACATAGAACCTAAAAAGAAAAAAGAAAAAACACACATTTTAACGCATTATCTATAGTTATTCCAAATATTTTCCTCTTAGTAAGAATAACAGCATTACATTCTAACTTTTCAAGTACTTTGGCTCCAAATGTATATAAATCAGAGAATGTTATTTAATGAAGAAAAATAAAGCAACAGAGGGCAGGCCGTTAGACAGATTTAATTGCTGTATCTCCGCCTATATTCCGAATATCTCAAAGGAACACTAATGTTAAACTCTCGCTTTCTACCGGAAAATAAAAGACCTAGCCGAGTATTTATCACGATGAAGACAGTATTTAAGTTACAAAAAAAGAACGAGAAATGCCGACTCTACATTCATTAACAGCGACACTTCTCCGTTGAGTTTAATTGCTCAGCCGCCAGAAAATGTGCCTGTCATACAGTTAGAGAAACAGCTTCCTGGACGAAAAGGGAGAATAACCCTCTCTCTTCAGCATCGGAATGATCGATCACTCGCTGGAGATGAGAGCGAACTATTCCCTTCCAATCGATTCCTCTTTTCGAGTCGTTTCTCGTTATCTTCCAGATCTTCCCTTTTTGGCTTTTCATTTTGGGAACGGCTTCATTTTTATCCTCTCCTTCTGGAACTGACGGAAGAGATACAGATATCTAACGAGGACCTTATGTTTGTCTCGGTCGTTCCAGGGGGGGATGAATGATGAATCTCGTGAAAGATGGGACGGCAAATCGAAGAGCCATTGGAGGACGTTCGAATCGATTGAGTTAGTTTTTCCAGTTCGATTTCTGTTGTAGTGTAATGTTTTTTTGTGTCTGTTACAGAAGTATTTGGAAGTTTGATCTTTTTTATATTTCTCAAATTTGGTGAAAAACTGAGCAAATCTGAAGAGAAGAAGATATCAACGAGGCTAAACTTGATGTTTGTCTGGTCTGGAGCGGAACTTTAAAATATGTCTTAAAGTTTTTACGAAATGCACATAAAGCCGATTTGTTTTATTTTTTGTTTAAAAACTGAAATTTTTAGATTTCTAGCGCACATAGTTTGAAGCATAAATTGTTTTTTTGGAGCCTTGAGTGGAACTATTGCAAGAAATTAATTTGAATGATTTCTGGATAATATTTATTCATAAACAAATTTAAAAGCAAAAAACTTGCATATGCTATTTAAACAAAAATGTCTATTCAACGGTTAACTGGTTTGCTTGCGTTGATAAAATTTTGACTTTAGCAATATGTATGTCTTGGTCTCTAAGTTGGAGTATGGTGATCTGGTTTTAGATTGCTTATGTTTCAAATTGCACGATTTTTTGCTTTGCTTGCCAACTGCAAAGTTTCTGCATAATTGCTATTTATGCATCATTCCAAATCTTTATTAGCATTTTAATACTAATTTAAGTAAAGCCCTCGATTTTGAAATTTTATTACGCCTCGATTAGTACTATTATATTTTAATTGATTTTATAAATTTATTCAAGATCTAAAATCTTAGATTTCTTTCCAAAAGTTAAAAAAAAAACCTTTGTTTGTGCTATTTCTAAACAATTATAAATGTTTTTCTTTTTCAAACACAGGGGGTTTTTTCTAACCCTGGTTTGGAATGAACTTGCTTCAAGTTTGGTTGAGGGGCAAACTGACATTTGTGAAGATGCAGTAATGAAAGTGAATTGATGAACTTTAGAATAGGTTGTAGGTATCTTTTTTTTATTATAAAGTTTTTTTCAGACTGCAGTCTTTTTTCAATATTCAGATTAACATCTATTTGCTTATATTGTCAATAACTACAATAAAGTACAATAGTTAAGAAACTTTTACCTCCAGTTGCACCTATTATTTCTAACGGCAATTAAGTGCCTAGACCGTATATGTGGTTTCAAATTTGAGTTCTCAGTAACAGTTAGTACAAGATTGGAAAGTAATTGCCTCAGATTTCTTTAAAAAGTGAAACCAAAAACAAAACAGTTTGTGATTGATTTCTCCTTCTTTACAACTAATAACTTTTCTTTCCCTTTTGTCTTTTCATTTTGGGAATGGCTTCGTTTTTCCCTTTGTACTGGAACTGACGGAAGGAACACATATGGACGTACAGATTATTTCGGTTGCTCCAGGGAAGAAATGGAAGATGAATCTTGAGAAAGATGCAATGGTAAATTGAAAGTTAGATTTGCGATTGATTCTTTGTCTTTTAGGCAATCTAATAGTCTTTTATTTCTTCTTTCGTGCATCAGATGACTTTTCATTTTTATCCCTTTGAGTCTACTGGAAACTGAAGGAAAAAAGAAACTTTTACCTCCAATTGCACCTATTATCAATCCAGGCTCTATATTTGGTTTCAAAGCCGATTTAAATCCCAATAATTATTGATAGCCCTATGTTGAAAAGTGGAAGTCTCAGATCTTTTTAAGTGGATAGAAAAACAAAATTAAGTTTGTACTTAAATTTTCTCCTCTTTACAACTAATAACTTTTCTTGCTGTTTGGATTATCAATTTGGAAATGAATTTATTTTTAACCGTCTTTTAAGAAAGATGGAAGAATTACCTCTATCTAACGAGGACCTTATGTTTACTCTAGGGACAAAGGAAAGATGAACTGCGGGAAAGATGATGTTGCAAAGTGAAGTGTTATTGGAGGACACACATTCCGGAATTCCTTTAAACTGCGCAAAACCTCTTATCGTATCAAAATTTAACTAAACACGGTTCTTTAGTGTCATACTTCTATTAATTCTTTTCTATACATTGTTGTTAAGTTCACCTTAGCACCATATGAAGTGTAAGGAATTTGAACCTACAACTGTGTTTCACAGATGTATACCCTTCACTATACTACAAAATCGACCCCACTGATCCCTTCCACCAGGCATTCGTTATGGGAAATAGGAACCGGCCAGTTAAGGGGGCTGATATGGTTTTTCGGGTGTGTCGCTTGTTTTTTTTTTTTTTTTTTTTTTTTTTTTGGGTGGTTTGCAGCTGCATTTTTTCGGAAGGGATGTTTCAGTACGAAGGAAGGGGAGAGGATCTGCCGGCAGTTGAGTTCTAGAGTCCAGATAGAGTCTGCAACCTGAAGAGATCTCTGTGGTTGGAGTGAGAGAACGAAAATGTCGTTTTTTTATATGGAACGTTCGTCCACCTGATCTGGTTGCGTCAGGCTCTGGAACGCCGCGGAATATGCTTTTGTTCTACCTTTATTTTTTACCAATCTTGTAAATAAATGTTATTTGTTGTCCTTCAAGTTCCGGAGGTAATTTAATGCATCCTATTAAATAAAGCATACCTGTCCATAAAAGCCTACACTACAAAAGTGGTGCTTAAGAAGCTTTTCATTTGATTAAAAATGTTTATATTTTTTCATTATCTATGTAATTCAATATTTATTGGGCTTTTTTTATTTTTTTTTAACATGTAACGAGATTGAAAAGTGGAAAGTTGAATAAGTAGTACCATTTAAATTTGTGTTTAATTCTCTATTTACAACTAATATTTATTCTGGGTTTTCATTGGAAATGAATTATTTTTATTCTTTTGAGTTGAGAAGAATTTCTAACGATATTATGTTATTTTAAGGAAAGAAAACTGCTTGAAAGGGATGTTGCAATTGTAGTGTCGTAGGCCAGTTCTTTAGATTGAGGACGAAATCTTATTTACATCAGTTTAACTAAAAATGGTTCTTAGTGTCACTTCATTTTTTTCTATACATTGTTGTTAATTTAAGCACCATATATAATATTTATACCATTTATTATTATAATATCAAAATAAAATTAATCTTTAATTTCTTTTATGAATTTTCAAGTAGGTCTTTTTAATCTGTTGAAATGTGATAAAGAGGAATTTTTATTGAAGAAAGCGAAAGAAAATATATTTTTTTTTTTAATTTTCTTAGTAACAGATTTTTACAAATAAAACGGTTTTTTTTTAATTTAATGCAGTGACGGTCTGCGAACCAGCATCAGGCTCTGGCAACCACACGTTCATATACAGATTAATTGTTTAATTTAAGCATTTCATTTATTAAAATTGCATAAATTTTGAAATAATTTATTTTCCTTTTTCATTTTAACTTATCAACGGTCTTGTTTACATTTGATTTGAATTTGAAAAACATTAGCAGATTAAAAAGTGGTTACCCTTGATACCGATAAGTGAACAAGCATTCATTGCTTAATTTAAAAAATATTTTCATCAAATTTTATTATTTTTATTTATCGCATTAATGAAATTTTGAAATAATTTTAAAATTTATTAATCAAATTTAATTTTTCCTTTTTTAGTTTTATCTTAAATGACACCTCTAGGCCTCTTGTATACAATCTTGATTGAATTTGTGATAACAGTTGGTAGCACAAGATTAAAAAGATTACATCTCAGATACCGATAACCCACCTCACCCTCCTGATCCTCATATATTGCTCTTAATTTAAATATAATTTTTCATCAAATTTTATTAATTTTATTTATCGCATTAATGAAATTTTGAAATAATTTTAAAATTTATTAATCAAATTTAATTTTTCCTTTTTTAATTATATCTTAAATGACACCTCTAGGCCTCTTGTATACAATCTTGATTGAATTTGTGATAACAGTTGGTAGCACAAGATTAAAAAGATTACATCTCAGATACCGATAACTCTCTCGCCCTCCAGATCCTCATACATTGTTCTTAATTTATGCAATAAAAAAGTATAATTTTTCATCAAATTTTATTATTTTTACTTATCGGATGAATGAAATTTTAAAATAAAATTTATTAATCAAATTTATTTTTTCCATTTTTAATTTTATCTTAAATTATACCTCTAGGCCTCTTGTCTACAAACTTGACTGAATTTCTGATAACACTTGGTAGCACAAGATCAAAAAGATTACATCTCAGATACCGATAATGCAGAAGCAAATAATTTAATTTATTTTTTAATCTCTTTACAACTAAATTTTTTCTTTCCTTTTAAGCTTTTCATATTGAGAACATCTTCATTTCTTTATCTTCTTACTCCTTTGTTTAAAATATTAAGCTATTAACTGTTTATCTTATTATGAGTATAAATGATTTAAATATATAAAGTATAAAAGAGACCAAAATCTACGTGGAAAAAAAGTCTGATTAAAATACAAAATAATTTTGTTAAATTTTAATTGCCCTATAATATTTATTAGAAATTTTCCCAATGCACTGCCTGTGAGCCCTTTGCTTATTTTTCTATTTGATTAGTATTGATATAGAAACATTTATATTACTTTATGCCAAATACAAATTGTATAAAATAATAAATTTTTTTCTTGGAATATTTTAGCATTTTTTTTCTGATTAACGATATCCTTCTACAAGTTGACACACTACTACATGTTTCATAAACCGTTCTCAGTTTTACGATAACAACATTAGATAGACAATGTTCAGAAATTAGATACGAGGATAAAAATGAAGCCCCCCAGAATAGTTTAAAATACTCAATAAGGTAAAAAAAAACATTACACTGGGGAAAAATGACTTAACTCTTAAGTAAATACAACATAAGCATGTTTTTAATTGAGTAACAAATCATCTGATTGCTAAAAATTGGCTGGAATATAAAATTGTCCTCTACACTGACTTTTCAACAATTTCGTATTTTTGGTTAAATTTTTCATTTTGTAAACTCTTTTGTTCTCTTTAACTTCTAATTAAATGGGAACTAGTAGAAGTCACTAGTTTATAGTTATTAATAATTAAAAGTTCCCCTATAGTTAATAGTTTTTAAATTTTAAACGTCTATTTGCTTTTTATTAAATGAAGATGGAAAACCTTGCTATGACTGATTTTTGCTCTTCAGTGTTATAAATTACTTTCTCAATCGTTTTCAAACATTTTATATTAGCAATATATGAACGAACAGTAAACAATATCTGGTTAAGCTATAATTAAAATTTTCCCTATAAAGAAATTTTATAGTGCACTGTTGATATGAAATAACGCATCTAATTGGAAATAATTATGCAAGCCTAAAATTGAGATTACAAAATAGGAATCATTTTTAATCTATCTTATTTTTAAAAAGTTAATCGCGAATTAATATAATGCATGCATAATATATGTGTACACAGCGTAAATTGGTTTGCCACGCTACGGTTTACTTTACTGATACACGAAGGCTAATGGGCTTGAAGCCGATTAAGAAAGAATACAAACATCCATGCCAATAGTCAGATTCGAACCCAGGAACGCTGGTATGGAAAAGCAGCGCCATAACCATTTCATCATAGTTCAACTTTGCGTGAATTAAAATGCATGCTTTGAGTATTCCCAACTGTCTGGGAAGTCGGAGATTTGTAAAAGAGTTAGGAAAAGTTAGGGAAATTGCATAATATTTACCAAAAAATCACGGAAATTTACAGTTGTTTTCTAAAAGTCAGAAAAAACTTCAAAATGAAATTAAAAATTTGGAAGGCTATTTACTTTTATTTGTATTTTAAAGGAAAATTTTGACAAGTTATTTAACGCAATACATAGTGTACCAATGCACTTTCTCACGATGGTCAGCACGTGCATACACAGTTGTGGAATAAATTTCCAAGAAGAATTTAGGTGCAGCTGTTGACTTCGAATTTTAGTGGGGACCCCTGCGGAAGAGTTATAGATCACGGAGTGGAACAAGTGGAACGGTCAAGCTCAGACAGGGCGTGAGGTATGGGAGCGTGAGGTATGTCGGCATGAGGTATGGGAGCAGGGGTTAAGCAATAATGTCAACTTTCACCAAAGGGACCATTTTAATCAGCCTACCTGCACTCCCGAAGGGGGTGTAGATATGGGAAATTTTCACCAACAAGTGATTGGGACAGAGAAAAAAAGGGGAGTCCAACGTCCAGCAAAATAATGGCCTCTATGCCAGTACCGAAGTCCTTTACGCCCGCTCCGACGTCCAGCCTGTTGGCAGCCCCAGCCTGTTCCCCTGTAATTACTGGAGGTAAACTTAATAATATTCATAATTATTACCCTGAATCTCCTAATCTTTTGACTAAGGAATAACGTATAAAAAAATAAAATTGTAATGAATTGTTGTATAATGATAAACATCGAGTAATGAATGTTATATATATTAATTAAGAAATAATGTCTGTAAATAATTAGTGTACATATTAAATGTTTTAGTTCAATTATACGGTGTTATATTTTTAGTATGTTTCCCCTTTGAGAACGAACACTGGTGTTTGCGTTGTAAGTAAATTACAACACATAATATATAATTTCTCTCTTTTTCCCCCCTGTGTAAAAAAATACTGTTATAGAATTTACTGTATTTTTTAAGCTGCTTGCTATAAGTTTATTTTGTGATAATTAAAAAAAATCAATCTAAAAAGCTATTAGAACATACTTTTTTTTAAATGAATTTACGCATAAGCTGATATTGTATGTCATTTAGTCATGAAATGTTAGGAAAAGTTGGTGAATTAATCAAACACGTTTTACTAGAAACTCTGGCATTGTAAACTTTATAATCTAAATTTTATATTCTATTGAATAAGCAATTGTAAACTTAATAAAAATAACCCAATTAGAAAAACCCATCTAAAGTCATTTTTTCATTCTTCAAAATGAAAATTGATATATTCTGCCGAGAATGGGAAAAATTCCCAAAATCCTCCACTCAGGAGAAAGTAAAACTGATGATTTATAGAGAAGAGGAGGATTGCAGTGAAGGAACAGTAACTAAAAAGTCATAAAAGTGCATGTGAACAAGACAGTAGAGTACAGACCCACCAGGAGGAAGATTTACAGTCTCTATTGTAAGTGTCAAACTAAAAGACATTTCACTTCGTTAGGAAAGATTTGTACTGCGCCAGGTAAAGTATCATGTCGGCTTAGATGAGAAACAACCTATCCCAATCTATTCTAGCTGTTCCTATAGCCATTTTCTTTTCCGGGTTAT
>CM063501.1:86239757-86242257 GCA_032207245.1 Pardosa pseudoannulata | reverse complement strand
AAAAGTAGACCGTAGCACTCCAAACCAAACCAACCAATACCGAACAGCAGTGCTTTACAACAGTGCTACCCATTCATTTTGCCATCGTTTCGAAAAAAGTCAGATTTAAAGAAAATATATGAATACGAAATTTCAACGTGTAAGAGCTGAATTATCTATCAGTTAAAAAAAAAAAGGAAAAACCCAAACTTTTTAAAATACATTTCTTTTTCACAGTTTACCCTTAAAAGATCTTACTTTTAGAAGAACTTAAAAAAATTAAACAAGCGATTTTTTTCAAGCACTAAAACAAAGAAAATTTTTCCTACGAGATCAATATTTAATACTGGAAGCTCCTGTAAAAAGCAACATCCTGGGTCCTCAGACGGTCATTCAACCTCCCTTTTGCGCGTCCGGTTCGAATCTTTTTTACTGACAGATTCTAAGCAGTCGGTCAGATGTAGAGGGGGGCCAAAAATAGACGAGCGAAATGGAGGTGAGGAGAGAGATTAGAAACAGATCAGGGACCAATTTAAGAGTTCGTCCGTCTAGCGTCTGGAGTTAAATTGGAAACGCTGTAACCAAATAAGAGAGCTGAAATATTCATTCCGGGAGACATTACTGGAGTGATTTTGCGGGAAAAAAGGAGGATTTATTTCGGGTTGATTATATTCCTCTGGATAGGATAATTTTAGCTTCCGCCAATTTGTGGATTAGACGGAATGAGTTTATGCTCATTTGATTCCCAGCAATAACGTAATATTTGCGCCATAAAAGCGGTGAAGAACTCGTGAAGATTTTTGTTTCTAGTGAAATTGAATTTTTATTTAAATAAAAGAATTTTTTTACAAACCCAAATTCTCTCGCATTTGAGATTTAATACAGATATGAAATTTTACTCCATTTATATTTAGTATTTTTATACGGTGATATTTTATACAGGCTTAAAGTGTAATGTATCAATAAATTACATTTTATTTGATTGGGCCAAGAATAATTTTAATTTCGACAATGGCAACGAAAATAGAAATACTTTTTCTAAAATGCATTAGATAGAATTAAAAAGATTTTATCTTTTCAGTAGAAATGTGGATAGTAAAGCTCTTATCTGTAGTTTTCAAAGTGTAATCCCACATTGGGTGTATTTATATTAGCTCTTGATTAGAAAGAAGCTTTGTCTCCAGCGACGTTTCACATAGGCAACAAGTGCACACGAGGTGTTGCACATGAGGAAGACCAAGAGAGCCCCCCCCCCTCGCAACAAATCCTATCCATTCGGTTTCTTTGGAGCGCTACGTTCTACAAATTGACTGCACAGGGGCTAATGAGAATTCCTGTATTGTTCGGTTGAGATCGTTACGGCCTACTCTAATAAGTATTGCGAACAGGACCTGCTTCTTAAAGTTGATTCCAGATAGCTACAGACATACCTGGTTGTACTAAGAATAAAATCCCCAGCCCCCGTTGAAAATGGTTAAACCATACCTGTTCGAACATTGTAAGAACGATTTTCTGTATTGGAAAGTAGTAATTTTAGTCTATCAAAAGTGATTCTCTAAGCTAAAATTTGCTCAAACTATCATGAAATCAATAGGAAGCATCCTGACTGGAGTCCACAAGTTCGAATTGCTCTGCTGGAATGGATGTATGTATCCATTTGGAATCATATTTAAGAACTATGTTAACACATTGTGTATTGTGTGCGGATACATTTCGCAGCGCAATTGTACTGGGAGCGGGCGTTTTGCGCGTAAATTTAGTTATTCAGTTAGATCTCGATAGATTAAAAACTATTTAATTTTTTAGCCAAATTTTCCTATTTTATATTGAAGTATAAAAACAAATATATAACTAGAAATATATAAATAACAACCATAATATTTTTGTAAAGAAAAAATATATTTTTAGTGAATAAATTTATAATAGTATCTTAAATATGAAAACTCAAAAATAGAAATAGTAGTATATAATTTTAACTTTTTCGAATTATGTTATATATAAACATTTTTACATTATAAAAAAATGAAAAGAGCAATCATAAAACTAATAATGTAAAAACTAGCTTTTATTTGTCCAAATTTTTCCAGAATCTATGTAGTAAACAAGAACATTCGGCTCCGTTTTCCTGTATATACCGTTATTTTTGTACCCACAAACAAACCATGTTTTTACACTAACCCGTACTAGTACGTGACCCGCGCTAAGTATCAATCGTCAGAAAACGTAGTAGTACGTGTACCACATACAATGTGTTATGGTGTCAATATCTATGATACAGCGGAAAGTATACCATAATGGTCCCAACCAACCATTATAGGAAACCTTTTGCTTGATAACGGATTTAATTTTAGACCAAATCTGTCTCATTAACTTAAGTGATGCAATAAAAGTTAGTAGTGCTTCTAGCTACTAACTATATAGAGTTTATTAAGGGGAATCTCTAGCTTTTCTTCATATGTAACGCCTAGATTGAAGTCGTTCTGAGGGGGCTTTAAGCAGTAGGTATTGGTTTAATGTAGCC
>CM063501.1:86194757-86232257 GCA_032207245.1 Pardosa pseudoannulata | reverse complement strand
TTTAGATGCATTAATTTAAGTGATTCAGTACTAGTTATAATTTAACTATTTAATATTAAAATCGCCTTGATTCTAACTAAAGGGACTCTCCATCTATCAAAACATCGCATCAGCATGAAGCCTGTTATCTAACAGTTTGCTTCAACTTTCTGAAATGCTTCGAGTCATTTTAGTCATCTTCAACAGTTAAAATTTTTAAAAAATAGCCTTTCCAGGGATGGGTATTTTCCTCAGACAAAAGCCTCAGCATCTTAAATATTTTATTTCAACTCTCACAGATAATAGAATTAGTAAGTATTTAGATAAACACCTTAGAGTTCATATCAAACTACATAATTTAAAAAGAATCATCTAGCAGTACTGCGCATAAAATTCTTGGAAATTATTCCTCAAGGAACGTAGTTTTTCTATGGAATTTCATATTATGCTGAAGGGTTTTCATAAAAATAATGACGGACCGAAATGGTCACTCCCAGTTTCAAATGAAAAATGATGTTCATCCAAAACCAGCCTAACCCTACATTTCCCATACTTGATAACTGTTATTATACTCCAGCTGTCAGTGCTTGAAATCCAAGGAGTGTGACGTCATTTTCTGGGATGTTCTATTGTTAGAATCGGAGGTTACAGTCTAAAAGCCCCTTAAAAAGAACCTGAACACTTTAATTTGAAGAATCCACAAGTTGTATTTATCATTTTTTAGTTCTTCATCTAGACCACAATTGAAAATCTTAGAAGACCAGTGACTGGGTAAATTCTCTTTTTCACTAAATCTATGCTAGTAAAACCCAGAATTATATACCTAAAATAGCTTTGAGGTTTGAGGAATCTAACTTTGCGTAGCTAGGCACCAGTCATAATGTTTTTTTGCCCATTGTTAACTCACTTGAAAAATATTTCTGTTAACAAGCTGTTTGCACTGACATTTTTAAAACTTCTTGCTAGTTTTTGCCTTTTTGTATGCACAGTATAAGAAAAGTATTGTACTCGTCCAAAAAATTCTTCTTTGAGATTTGATCTTCACGTTTTAAACCTAACAGAGTCCGAAAATACCATTTTTGGAAGAGACAGTGTATGCCTGAGAAGTAAAATTGTAGTTTTCATCATCTTTTAGGTTACTTCCAGTAATTGCTACTACCTTTTATTACCCAGTTTCTGATGATGTTATTTAAGTCATAAATTAACGTGTTATCGTAGCTAAAAGACTGATATTTATGTGATAGAGTTTATATGTTTATAAAAGTATGAACAAAAATAGAACTATAGAAATATCTTATAATAGAAATATAGAAATTTCTTATGTATATATAAGAAATTCTAGAAAAAAAGGTAAAAAATGGTATTTTAGATTATGCTAAAAGTTTTTCATCATGATTACACATTGTGTGCGAGTACATTTCGCAGTGGAATTGTACCGGGAGCGGACGTTTTGTGCTAAAATTTAGGTATTCAGTTAAATCTACATAGACCAAAAATTATTTAATTTTTTAACCAACTTTTCGTATTTCATATTGAAAATATAAACAAATATATAAATAGAAATATATAAATAACAACCATAAGATTTTTGTAGGCAAAAAATATATATTTTTAGTGGATAAATTTATAATAGTATCGTAAATATGAAAAATCAAATAGAAATAATAGTATATAGTTTTAAATTTTTTCAGTTCTATGGTTCCGCATCGACTGATGTAAAAACTAGTTTTTATTTGTCTAAATTTTTCCAGAATCTATGTAGTAGACAAGAACATTCGGCTTCGTTTTCCTGTATATACCGTTATTTTTGTACCCACAAACAAACCATGTTGCTACACTAACCCGTACTAGTACGTATCCCACGATCAAGTATCAATCGTCAGAAAACGTACTAATACGTGTCTTGCATACAATGTGTTAAATTAAGAAAAATTCTAGAAACCTGACATGAGGCTTGGGAGGTGATGTATAGGCTACATGAGCGTAAACGTATAGAAAATTCCAATCAAAGCATTTAAATGATAATTTTTTAATGTTATGAAAGATGTTTAACACCAGAACACCGATGTTAAATATATTGTAACGAATTCTCGTTACATTAAATTCTGATACAGACTTAACTAAAACCTCAAGAAAAGACGGCATGATGTATAAGAACAGCAAACGTGCCTTTTGTGAACTTTCGAACTGGACTCTTCTTTACATAGTGAAAGGCCGTTGTTTAGCGTATAATGGGATGCTGAATGGAGGATTGTTGACATCGAAGACCATCTCAAATCATTCTGTCTGAGACATTCATTGGGATGCTAGCGAACTGTTTCCAGTGTTCGTTTCAATGGCATCCCGAAGAAAGACTCTCACACTACAGCAAGTCCTCTACATTGCAACAATACTACAAGCCACAATACTTTCTTATCTTGTTCGCCAAGGGCTGTCCAAGGACAACGCGAGATTGCTCTCGATTACTGCAAGCTTCAATGGCACCTGCTGGCGAGAGAGCCGACACGCGTTTTCCCTAACACGTCATCAACCATCTGTCCGATCAGCTGGGACGGACATTCTTGCGGGCAGACGACTATATAAGAAGAGCAGAGTTTGAAGCAGAGAGAGGATTTTCTGACCGATCGAGTCGGCTGTGAACTCATCGGCCAGAACGACGAGGGAGCGACTGAGTGTCCTCCCCACCTTTTTTTTTCTCTTAGGAAGCCGATTCCTGCATCGATCTTTTTTTTTTCATTGTAGATATTCATCATTTTCATCTGTATTTAGCATAACTTCAATATTGTGTTTCTTAATAAATATCATAGTCTGCACGTAGGCTTCCGCTATCCTTTTTCCGGGCTCACTTAGAGCCCCAGTACGCTACAATATACCTAGTTTTACCGCACCCGTCAAATTGACGGATTTTTTATCATGGATCTCATTGTAACTTTTAAAAGAATATTATAATTTAACATAAACAACATTTAATATAATAATTCATTTATTATTAACAAAATGAAAGTTAAACCAGTTTCTATTGCCTAGAATTTACACAAAAAAAAATGTTCATATTATTTTCCGGGATTGGGTCTTTCACAGATTGCACTTTTCACTAAGAACTTTATCACATTAGAAGTAAAACTGATAATGATTGCGTCCTGCTGACGTTTATAAGTTAGACAGTTCAGTTCTAAACTGAATCGTAATCGGAGCGAAATATATTCCGTTATAACGGCTGCCGAACACTTTGGATCTTTCAACTTCGAAATTGTCAAAGTCGTCATTTTGACGACTGTGGTATAGGGGCATATTGATTATAGAAATTAAAGTGGGTGAGTGAAAATTAAATAGGAATATTTAACTATTCTTATATTTCATTAAAAGTCATGTCATAAAATTCTGGAACAATACATAAATTATATCAAAATTTTAAGCATGAAATTTGAAAACCGTCAAAAGAACGGTCATAGTAGTTCTAGTGTTGAATATATACTTAGTAAAGAGAAGAAATTCAAACGCAAACAGTTTAGTAAAAGTTAGGTTTAGATGTATGACAGATGATTCTGAAGATAAAACTTCGTTGATTGGTTTGAAACAGTTTGATATTTTGCTACACGAGATAAAACTGCTTAAAGCCGATCCGAAACGCTTGAGATCATCCATGCCATTCGTGGGTGTCGAACCCACAATCTCAGGTACCTGAAAGTCCATTCGGCCATATAAAACTTCGTTGAAAAATTTTAATCATTATTCCTATTTGAATTGGGAGCCTCATATGATGTTTAGGTCATCAAAAGAGTTACATTTTATCCCGTGACATAACAGAAAACTCTAACTCTCTACATTTGTGCTTTTCTTTTTTAAAAAAGGGTTTGGTTAAGTTAGGAGCTCTATGTTCTACTTTTTTGCTACACGAGGACTAATAAAATCGGAATCTACTGCTTAAATCCAATTCCAAATGGCTACAATGGGATGGATAAATGCTGCAGTGAGATTCGAACCCAAAAACTCCGGTACAGAAGATCAGTGCTCTACCATTCAACTATTGTTCGTAGTTTTAAAAATGATGTGGGTTAAAAGATGCCATCCAAAAAATGCTTATCAAAACTTAACACAATCAATTTTAAATCAAATGAATATTTCTTTCTCTTTTCAAAACCGTTTCAGACATAACTCTAAGAGAATTATTCGCTCTGTTGCATAGTCAAGTTTGATGACTCAAATACTTGCCTCGTCAAGAGGTACATTGATTGACACCTTGTGATTGTGATGCACTCTCTTAATTACCTATAATTAATTTTTTGTGTGTTGGGATACACAAATATTCAAATCTCAGTAAAATATTTAGAGCCGCGGTAGCTTAGCCGGCAAAGGCTCTGATTTCAAAATCGGAGGGTTGCGCAATGAATGCTCGAGATCCATCGTGTTCATTAATGGCAGCTGGTGTATGTAAAATAGATTTGTGAACGTAATATCTTCCCAGTTCTCAAACGATAACTCTGGAGGTTTCAGGTTAAGCCTGCGGGACTTCTACTCAGTTCAGGCTTCTAAATTACGAGGACTAACCCTTAGAGGTCCTTCCTCTCGAGGCAATGGCAACTATCTTAACATGTAATGTCACCTGATTTCTAAAATAGACAAGACACAATCAACCATCAAATAAAATATATATGCATTTAAATAATTAATAATGAATTTAAAATTAGTAATGAGTTTATTGAATTTAAAATTAGAATTTATTTAAAATTAGTAGTGAATTTATCGAATTTAAAATTAGTAATGAGTTTATTGAATTTAAAATTAAAAATCTGTATGGACATTCTATATGAAATTATATCTGAGAAAGCTGACGCGATTATTTGAGCGTTAAAAGAAATCTTTGAGGAAACGTTATTTCCCCATAGGTTAACCCTTTGACAGTTTCAATTTTTTCCAGAATTCGGTCAAAAATATGTCACATTTTTTTATTACATTTTTTTGTTCATTTTACATTTTTAAGTAAGGATATGTTATTAAAATTAAAATTTCTAATATTTTTAAGCATTTATTACAACTTTTTTTTCTTTCTATGAAAGCATCATAGAACTGAAGTTTACCTTTAGTCTCATCGATATCCAAGTTAATTTTTGGAATTCCAGTGAAAATAATTCTAGGAAGCGGATCCGAAGGATTATCACAATTAATTTTAAAAAATTGTCTTGTTTGACTGATTCTATATGTACTACTATCAGAGTCACTACTATCCAGTCATCTAGTAAACTTTCGCTACTATTATTTACAGATAATTCAGTTTCTGATTCCGAGTCACAGTTCGAATCACAAGAAATTAGCTCCATACGCTCTGAATTATATACTATTTAAAAAGTAAAAATATACTATTTAACTCTTACATCCATAAAATTATCAGGCGGTTAGTAAAGCTATACACTGAAAGATAACAATTTGTCTTCTGATACAAAACATGCGAAAAAACCCGCGCTTTTGAACCAATCAGAGTAGAAAATACAATAAACTGCAAACTATCATTTACTGGACAACTATCGTCATCTATACGAATAATTTGTTACTAAAATTGGAAAAAATACGGCCGAAACAGTGCAAGCGAAATAGAAATCAGATTGCCCGTAAGCCGTACGAGCAAATAAGTAAAGGCCCGAATGCTATGTCAGTAATGACCGACATTTGATTACGCCAGTAATCCATGTAGATCACAGGTGACCTGTAATGTAGATTTGTCTTTAAGCTATTGTTCAGCGTTGCAAATCATACTCTTTGTATGGCTGTGTAAAGTTGCCTACGTGGCACTTTACGTAGTCAGGTGTCACGATGGGACATTTTTATTGTTATGATTTGGCCTGAGAATATCTTAAAGAAGCATATGCTCATTTGTGAAAGACTGGATGAAAAAAATAACTTGGAGAGTAAAATGTTGTTTAAATGACAATAAATTATCAAGAAAACAGGTTCTCTTGCTTTCAATATCAGCCTAAAAAACTTATAATCAGTTTTCAATTCATAAAAAAAAATCTATGGTGATCGATTTATTAAATATTATTTAATCTACTAGCATTTAGCCTGTCATATGACGAGATCAGTAAAATTGTTAATTTTTCAGAATTGTAATATACTTTATGACCCAGATTAAAAAATGGTTTGTTTTTTCGCTGAGAATTATCTGGTACACGCTCAATTATTTTTGTTTATCTTCATATTCCTATAAAGTCTATCGATACCGTTAATGCAGTTTAGAATCACGTTGAGTTCATTTAGAAAGGTAATTAGCTAAGTGGAAATTACCGTTAAGTTCTTCCCAATTTGATTTACCACTGTAATTAATGGAAGTAAAGGAATGAAACTGTCCTTTCCACTACACTCTGGAGGTGGATAGAATATTTTGTTAATACATGGGATAAAATTTTCATTGCAACATAAATAATCGATGATTAAATTTAAAATTATCACATATGTACCTAATTAATCTATTATATATTAAAGAAAAAATATAAAAGAAATATAAAAGAAAATCATTTACGTAATATCTGAGTTCAGTGATAAAAGGTATGAAAATAATGCAGACGATATTTAAATAATTTAAAATAAGAAATGATTAAATGAGATAGTTAAAAGAATAACGTCATAATGCTAGAAGAAAATGTTGTTTTTACCTATTTATTATGTGATAAATTGATAAATTTAATCACCTGCTCTTAACCGGGGGAAGTAGGGCTTGAAATAATGGCATTAAATGCTAGAAAAGGGGGAAAGGGTAGATTTCGAATGTTGCTAACCCTAACTCCTCAAGAATTCAAGATGGATGTCTTTATTCATTCCAGGTACAACCACTTCAAAAATTCGAGGACAGATGGACAGATAACTTAGGCTATTATTATATAAGGGATTGTTTTTTACATCGAATTGGAAGCTTTATTTTTGCTTCAATGAAGTTTGAAAGAAATATTGAAATATTTATAGCCAATACTAAATTAAAATAAAGTTTAATATTAAAAAGTGGATGTACTATCTTAACAACTTCCAAGTGTATGAATTGAATATTACTCCCTTCTAGATTTAAAATCACAGACAACATTTTAACAGAATAGACTTCAACATTCATAATGCTAAAATATTCTTTGAATACATTTGAAAACGCCCTTCTAAACTAATTAACCGCTCTTTTCTAATAACATTAGCTATTGAAAATAAACATTTAATTTATAGAAAGCAAGATTTCTCTCTCCTCCTTCTGTCTCTTTAAATAATTAATAGCCGTTGCCTTCCCTCCAATTTCGCATCTCAAACGAAAATTCATCACAAAGGCAATTTATTCTCTATTTCACATTTTCATCTAAAGCTGCTAATGGAGCCATCAACGTTAGGCTTAATCTCATTCGCGAGCGAGATTATACTTCATTTATTGCCATGTCAACGTGACGTATATGTGACGTCAATCTTGATATACCATTCCCCGGCAGTACGATCTATCAATAAATAAACCTATAAAAGTGGTTACGTGTAAACAAGCGCCCAAGTCATAAAATATATTCTGTCCATATCGCTCATGTGTCAAGCAAACATTTGATTCGTTTCAAATCCTATTCGTGCTGCCTAGTAAACATTTCGGAGAAAAGTAAATACGATAAAATGCGGAATATTAGTAATTTTCAAACCGTACTTTGTATTAAAAGGGCTGGAGGCTGACCATATTCGATCCCTTTAGCAATGTGTTACCCTATGCTTAAAATATTGTAACGGAAATCGTTCCTTTCTATCAAGGACGTCGTGGCTCAGTCGGTAAAGCAGCGGACTCGTAAACCGGAGGTTTCCGGTTGGAAAGCAAGCGAGGCAAGTACCTATAAAATTGGTTTTAGTTGGAATTTATCTTAATTTAAGTTGATCATGCAAATTTATGTAAATTATAAATCCTAATTTTCTGCGAGAAATTCAAAGTCTGGAAGGTTTCAAAACTGTATATAAATAGAGATTCCTTCAGTTGCAGGAAAATAAAGTCTTGAATTGTTCTTGAGAGTTTCCGTTTCTATTGAATTTACCACGTTCGCTTCATCAACGCGACATTTTTTTTTTTTTTTTTTTTTTTTTGGGGGGGGGGGGTAGTTGGTAGGTCAAAATTGGAACTAGTGCGATGTTTCTCGGGTCAGAACTGGCCCCAACATTGTCTTGTCGAATCCGGTAGGAAACCAAATTCAAGAGCAAAACCTCGAATACGTTGGCTTTGACGTAACTCTTCCGTTGTAGTTGTAATACCCGGCGCCTCCACCAAACTGTCGCGCAGATGAAGCGACGTTCACTTCATCTACGCAACAATATTTAGACAAACTAAGCTTAATATCCGCTGTTATTAGGGTTTTATTTAAATAAAAAGTTGCAATTTGAATAAGTGATATATATTTCACAGACGCTATTAATTGAGTAGTACAATATTATACAATTTTAAACATAAGCGACTTACTATCGAGTTATTTATCTTCTGCAACTAGAACAACGTCGAGTGTAGTCCGAAATGGTTTTCAAATTTAAGAATTACTGTTTACAATTGGTTAGTTGGTTGGGGTCCATTTAGAAGTCACATGACTTTCTCATGGAGAGATAGCTGTTATTGTCACGAGAGGTTGAACTTCTAAGAGTGGGTCCTCATAATTTAGAAGCAGGGACCATACAGAAGACCCTCAATCTTAGCCTACCACCTTCAGAAGTATCGATCGGGGACTTAGAGGACATTGCGACCGCATACCCATTTTACGCGCCCATCCATCATTTAACCCTTTAAAGGTCACTATTATAAATTCTTTGGGTTTTAATGAAATTATTTTATAAATGGTATCTATAAACTTTATAAATGTAAATACATATTTTTTTATTTTTTTTAGGGGGTGGAATTTGATGGGTGGTTAAAGTGCAAAATCCAGCCCCTTGTCCTGAAAAAGTTTAATTATGCTGAGGGAACAATGATTATTATCTAAAAGGGGATCATAAGGAAAAACTAACCAATTTACAGTTGAACGATGGCCATATGATACAGCGCTGCTTTTAGGTACCTGAATTCATGGGTTAAAATCCCACTGCAGGTATGGATATTAGTATAAATTCGGAATCGGTTTTAAGCTGTAGGTCTCGGTCTTTTTCACCCTCTTGTTGAAAGACAGTAGACCGTACCAAATTTAAACAATTTACAAGTGTTGTTTTGATATACATTTATTTCGGTTTATAAGTGAAAAAAAATATATTACTGACTTTTCCAAGTAAAACAAGTTGAACCACGTATATTACAAATGAAGTATAGAGTTCTTGTATACCCTGTGTTGTGAGTTGGAAATGTCATTAACATAGAAAACCTATACGTTCATCCTGTGTCTTTCAAAAGCAGAAAAAGAATTTAACAGGTGGTTTCGCTCCGAAACCACTGTCTGTTAAAGGGTTAAGAACACGGTGGATCTTTGGGCGGTCCAAGCCTCGATCCTGCCAACCTCCAGTTATAGGGTAGTTCCCTTTGCCGACTGAGCTACCATTGCTAACTCTTCTCAATTGTTAAATCAATTACAATTGCTAGGCCGGTAACAAATTGATATATCGCAAAAATCAACTCGGACCAGTTTACGGGGTATAAGAAAAATATCAATAGTGCTTTATAGGGATAGCAAGCCGAGAGCAAGAAAAGAGCAAAAAGTGGGCTTCACCAGGACTTGAGATAGGATCAATGTGAACTGCAAAAACACTTTCAAGGCTTTATTTGAATTAGCATACATAATTTTATCAAGACTAATTCAGCCAGTTGCATAGCAAACAGACAGAGAAACACACAAAGGATTTTATTTATTTATGCGAAAGCTAATACAACAAGAGCGTTATAAAGGTGGACATCAATGGGCATTTTTCCCAGCATTAACAATATAACGTAATTTCATCCAATAACGATTTACTAAAAAGCCAAAAAGGGATTGTATCCTTAGAATGATCTTCACCTCGCATCAATTTAATTTGCTTAAAACTTTCCCAAGGCAAACTTCAATTGTCATGCAAAGTTTCATCAAAATTAACCTAGCCATTTTGGAAGTCGAGTGAATACACATACCAATACATGACATAATTTGAAAGATGGTTTTTAAACAAACTTGATTACGAAACAGGTTGTAACTCAATTTTAAGCAAAGATAAATTTAAAAAGTATATAATTTTAATTTAGGTATGAAACCTTTTGTTATATTTTAACGCATTTTTTAAATGGATGAGATAAGATGGGGTGCATTTTAAGTATTTTTTTTGACATAATTTTTCCGATCTGTCACATGGTAAAGCTTGTCTAACCCAAGAACACTTTTCTTAAGTTTCGGAGCCATTGTGTAATTAAAATAATAAATTATTAAAAGCTAAAGATAAGTTTAATGCGCAATAAATATTTTTTCAAGTGCTAGTGTATGCATTATTTGTCTTTTCTTGCTTTAAAATGAATAGTTAAAAAGTTGCCTTGCAGACGTAACAATGGTGGCAACGTTCGATAAGAACAGAAGAGCGTTCTACGTTTATAACCTTTAAATGGAAGTCATTCAATACTAAAAAGAAACACAATGGCCGAATAAGTATGACATACCGGAATCGTGAGTTGATCCCAATGCTGGCATGGACTTTTGTAGCCATTCGAAATCGACTTTAAGCAGTAAGTCCTGTTTCTTTTGCTATTGTGTAGCAAAAAAATTAGAAAGTAGTATTTCAAACGAAACTAAATCACGAGAAAAAAATATTTGCAGCATAGGTTTACACATTGATCTGTAGGAATTCATTACGCCTTGATTTACGTACTGGTATACTTCCACTTTATATAAAGAGCGAGTCAAATTTACAATATGCTACATTAAGTTTTCCACAGATTTCCTTAAAACTATCGTCTAGACAATTGTTCAAACAGAAATACGGGAACAGAGAAAGTAATTAATTTCCTAAACCTCGAAAAATACTCTTTCGACTCTGGTATGCATTTGAAAAGGATAAGTTGAAAATAATAAATTCTTAAATCCAGAGAAATTTCACTCGCTAGTTAATTTGTGTACTAGCTTCGATTTATTAGGTATGCTTAACAAACATCCCTGCTCAGTAGAAACTATTCACTTTTCCTATAATTATTTTAAAAGCTTTTATACTCGAGATACGCTTGTTCAATATAGTGTAGCAACATATTCTAAAGTATTGGAAAGAATTTACGTATGTCATAATAATCGCTCTTTTCTGTCTTTCTGCTTAGAGGCTCATTTGGAAACTGTCTCGTGAATTTCTCAAAACTTATGTCACATTATTTTCGTATTGGACATTAAAAGTGTTAATTATTTTCACCAGAAAATCGTTATTTTCATTAAAAAGGAGCTTTTTGTTTAGGTTGGTGAGTGACGATAAAGTTCATGTTTTGTTACACCAAGACTGATAAGTAAGAATCCGATCCCGAAATTAACCCATAAATGCTTAGTCTTCCATTAGTGACGATAAAGTTCATATTTTGTTACGCCAAGACTGATAAGTAAGAATCCGATCCGATATTAACCCATAATTGCCTAGTGTCCCATTAGGGACGATAAAGTTTATGTTTTGTTACACTAAGACTGATAAGTAAGAATCCGATCCGAAATTAACCCATAAATGCTTAGTCTTCCATTAGTGACGATAAAATTCATATTTTGTTACACCAAGACTGATAAGTAAGAATCTGATCCGATATTAACCCATAAATGTGTAGAGTCCCATTTTAGGAACAGCTGAAAACAAGTCTATAGAATTTTTTTTCTCGATATGTTTCCTTTTTAGCAAAAGCAAATGGACTTTTTATGAACAGTTATGAAATTTTTGAGTAACCCGTATATTTACAACTTGTCATTTGGAACGATATTTTATGATTTTTTGAGCCTCGCATATAAATTTACTTTTTAAACTAAAGACATTGGATGAATTCATGGCAAAGAATTATATCAAATATAAAATCCCCGTTACAGCACTGTGTCAAACTACCATACCAAATGAACCTCTTATATATTTTTTAAATAAATGGTATCGTGTGATGATTAAAATGACAATTCATCAGCAATATAAATAGGCTGTATTCTTCCATTATAAATAGGCTGAAAATCGTAGCAGGACATATCTTTTAAGAAGATTTTTATTTTAATAATTAATATTAAAAACTTTTCTAATAATATATATGTCAAGGCAGAGAACAACACTTATGACATAGTTCATATACATCCCCCATGAGTTGACATACGGATGTTGGAAGTATAACAACATCCCTATGTCAACTCATTCCACACTTGTGTAGTCTCGTGATAACGGAACTATTGTAAACAATTCTACAGACATAAGATAAGGGCCAGACAGCGAGCGGGAGAATTGCTTCTGTAAGACGTTGACTCTAAGGTCTTGGACTCAAGACCAATTTTCAATATTGGTAAACTCTTGAGCAGCTTAACTATTTTATTCAATTTTTGTAAATATTTTATTGTAAGAACTAATATTTTTCTTTAAATAATTAAAAAAACCGTGAGAGAGAACGAGTGCTTATGTGACAACCAAATCGACAATTGCTTTACACTCCGGTTGTCAACGACCAGATGTAAACATAAGCAACCGTAAACGATTTGCAATCCTATGTATCTTCGGGTCAAAAGTAAATTGTAAGTATGAAATTATTTAGAAGCTCGGTAATTAAAAGTTAAGTAATGATTCTAGGTTTTTACTCTGCTTTCTTTAATGTGTGTTGTTGATTTTTTGGTAAACTTCTATTACATGTGCAGCATGATCATTTTTTAAATTACGAGGCCTCTAATTTTTTTAAGCGATTTTAAGGCATGCACCTTATAGAGAAGTTTGAAATGGTAATTATTGTTTTGCAGAGTTAACCCTACCCCTTAATAATATATATTTATGATGAAAGGAAATGTTAATATTTCTTATATCCATCATTTTAAGTTGAGTTATTTTGCAAAGGAAATACAAATTTAAAAGAGATCTTTGTAGTAGCGCGACAGCCAGTTATTGCAAAACTTTAAGTTCCATTTTGATAAATCGGAATAAAAATTAATTTAAAACGTTTACTTGATTTAGTAAGAAATAAAGTATTTCAGAAATGTTTTTGCTTCGAAAGTTATGTTAAAGTTGATAAACGCTTAAATCTTTAAATCTATTAAAATTAAAATTTTAAAACTTTAGAGAATAATTCCTGTGAAAAGTAACTTTTATATAAGCTCATAAAAAAATTAAAAAAGCATAAATAAAAGCAAAGTTAAAATTTTCCGCTAGGGACTCCTTACAAGTTAATCTTTACTGTTACGACTCTTCCGCCCAATTCCCCGAGGAGATAATAACATATTTAATTTCATTTTTCGTACCGCGCGCCCCTCTTTCTTTGCTTACCTCCCTTAACCGAGTTGAGACGTCTCAAGAACGATCTCTAACAACGAAGACAAAGATGGAAAAAAAAAATACCCACAAAGTTCTTTCAAGATGCGGAAGGAACGCGCGGGGTAATCACCTCCGACCACCCCTGCGAGCGTGTATCGAATTCCAAACCGATTGAAGCGAGCCGACTGGCTGCTTGCTGCAGAGACAATCGATTCTTTTTCCGGTGACGTCAAAGTGCGCAACAGCTGATCCCCAGACGGCCGTGACGTCACGACCGCTCCCGGGAGAAAACCCCTCCTTTCAACTCTCCCGAAAATCCGGCAGATCCCGAAATCCCCATAACAACCGCCTTTCGATGAAAGTCGGGAGGTTTCCTTCGCAACCGAAAGGAGGCGTGCATACTTAATGCACGGCACGCCGAAATGCGAAAGAAAACGACGTGACTTTTTTTTTTCTTTCTCTTAAAAGAGGGCGTCTTTCGGATTTTTCATCATCCCCCATACAGGTACTTGATATAGTCAGGAAAAAAAATAACCTGAGGAGGAAAAAGATTAGAGATAAAGTCACGCTTACGGTTTTAAGTATGATATGAAATCTTAAGTGATCGAATGAATTCTCCGAAAAAGAGAGGATGGCAAGGCCATGTCTAGGTATTTAGTCGCTAGGGCAGATGCGCGTCGCTCCAAAATAATACACTGACCATGCTTCATAGTTATACGGGGTGTTTATGTGGGAGGGGGAAGAGCAATCCGAAAAACAGGCAGGTAAGAACATTTCAATAAATAAGATGACTTCTTTAAATGAAATTTAAGATGAAAATTAGATAAATACACAAAATTTAAACAGGTTATTTCTTGTTTACGCTTTTATTTTATTATATTCTGGTGTTTAAGCAAAGTGAAATTATAATGCATAATAAAAAAATAATTTTTTTTTATTATTTTGATTCTATTCTGCTTATGTGCTTTTGTGTAAACTTCCACAGTTTTAACCCATTCCCGGTTTTTCCCGAGCTGAACTCGGGCAGCCGAAATGTACCATCCTGGCTCATCCCAAGTGTATCTCGGGCACTGTGAAATTTTACACTGTGCAATCAATCTTTCCCGAATTATTTCACATGGGCTTTTTATGGTTTCGAATGATTTTGTTTACTTTTCTGGTTACTAGATTATTTCTGCTCAAAGAGAGACAGTAGAGGGAGTTTGGTTTGGTTTGGAGTGCTACGGTCTACTTTTTTGCAACACGAGGGCTAAGGAGACCGGTGCTTACAGTTTAAAGCCGATTCCGGACGGCTACGAACATTCATGCCACAGTAGGATTTGAACCTACGAACTCTGGTACCGAAGGTTAGCACCCTAACCAATCGGACATCATTCGGCGACAGTAAAGGGAAGAAGATAAGGAGAGAAACAAGGTTCTACTGTCCAGATTGTGACGTTGGACTCTATGCAATACCGTGATTTCGATTGTATCATACACGACCAAATTTTGATTAATAATTTCATAATCAATTATGTAAATGCATATGATATAAATAAAATTTAACTCAAGATAAAAATCTAGGTATTCTAAACTTTATATTTACAGTTAGTATGAATTGACTCCAAAGTATAATGATTTCTGCCTTACAGAATGCCAACTATACAGGTAAATTACTCATTTAATTAAATTGATTTTTTTACATTAATTTTTAGGGAATTTTGTATGCGAATGATGCTATTATGCTTAAAAAGCTATGTATGTATGAAAATAAGCATAAAAAATTGACATTTTTTGACCCATAATCCCGAAATAAAATGAACCTGGAAGGAGTTAATAGAAATCTCAATTATACACCCTTAAAATTTGTCGCTCAGATTAAAATCCTTGTTTCGCCTCTTTACGGCTGGACAAAGACTGCAGTGTCCGAGAGTTAGAATTCTTCTGCTGCATGGGTATAGCTGTTCGGAATCGACTTTAAGCAATAGGCTACGGTCTCATTACCCATCGCATACCATAAAGTAGATGGTCGCGCTCCAACCCAACTCGCTTCTCCACGTCCTTAGCGCCAGTGCAAACAGTGCCGTTCTTAGACTCAGATGCCTGCATGCAGGTTTCTGTTTCCGCGTCCCTAATAAAACCTGCCCTTAATAAAATGTAACTCAAAATTATACTTAAAAATTTCCACATAATAAAACAGTGATATCATATCGCCATATCTCTTTGGAGTATTCGAAACACTCAACATCGAAAGCCTGTCACCTGTGATGGCTTTCTGCCAATAAGTCAATAGTACACATCAAGAGTATACTTCAAGAGTATACAGTGATACATCAGTCGGTCTTCCCTCCGTGGTTGGTCAGATATTAGGAGACGTCATCCCCTAATTAATTTAAGATCACTAGCCGTCGCCAGAAAATATAGCTGAACCTTAGTCTATTACCTTTAATCAGTAAGGAATAACCTGTCATGGCGAGACCGGAACAAATTTATTTTGCACTGTACAATCAACCTCCCAGACTATAACGCGACTCTCTTGCCCTACCAAGTCGAGTGTCTATTGTTCGTTGGAAATTTATAGTCGCGACATCACAAAAGCAACCATTCAAACTAAATCAAACCGAACGATGGTCTAATGGGCAGAGAGCTGCTCTTATACTGGAGTTCATGCGTTCGACTGTCACTGCTTGTGTAGATGTTAATAGCAATTCTCTATCGGCTTTAGGCAGTATATTCAGCACTAATTCTCATGTAGCAAAATAATATACAGTAGTGTAATGTTACGTTGGCCTCGTGTTTGAGAAGGAAGAAATTAAAACTCATTAAAAAACACATGGACAAATATGTCTTGATTAAATAATTTTATACAATTAAATTCCTAAAGAATGAAACTGGAATCAACTTATCATTTGTATAAAAACGAAGACTACTCTCGAGTCGGCGTCAGCCCTAATACACAGTATGGCGTTGATTTTCCTCTTTTTCGTGTCGCTCCAAAAAATGTCTATCCCGCAAGCAGTGGATACCTGTAGCGTTCACCCTCTTCTCTTCTCTGGTAACTTCTCTTGTCTCTCTATAAAATCCGACTGCCCCCGCGGAGAAAAAACAGGGGTTCCCTCCCGAACGGAGGGTCAGAATCCCGAAAAACCAACGGGCAATTCTGTTGGGAGAAGACGGAAGTTTCTTCTAGTTTAAACCGGTTCTGTACGCATGTCTTTTGACGATGGCTCATGGGAAGAGGTAAAAAAAAGCTGAACCGAATGTAACTTATTATAACAAGTAGTACTCCTAATCAACCAACCAAACCAAATTAAACCCAAGCCTACTTCAGCCTTGGAATGTGGTGACCTAACCCCTGTTAGGGGCAAACCATTTCAAATTAGGTTTCCAGTAAATGTGTTAATTCTGAACATTTCATTAGCAGAAGGGCGCTTACCATATATGGACGTTTTATAAACACTTTGAAAAACGTCCTTTTTATTCCTACTTATACTTAAAACTTAACTCTGATTGTAACCTTCCCTTCAATCCAGAATGAATATTCATTACCTGAACTCAGACGTAAAAGAAAGCAAGAAGAAAACTGTAAGAAAAAATTCCTCTTTAAGCAAAATCTTCAAAAATGAGATAATTAATCATTTCTCGCTATCTCTCCAGAGAAGTTTCGTCAGCCGAGTGTCCGAGTTAAGTGCGACACGTTAATCCCCCGCTCCGTTGACCCATTTTTCCCGAGATTTTCTATAAATCTTACTATTTATCTACCTCGGGACGTTAATTAAGAGGCGGATAAAAAGTCCTTTTTGGAGAAAGGCCAACTTGTGACAGCGAGTTCATAACTTTGAAAACGATAAAAATCAGATAGTCGCAAATGAAGCCTTTGTTTTCTTTCCAGTTAGTAACATTCCAGTTTGGGGGAGAGAATTACGCTGATGAGAACGATATAATCGGAGAAAGTAACAAAGTTTTTTTTTTTTTAATTTAAAAATAAGTGTGCAGAAGCTTAATTATATAAACGATCGCTAAGAATGTTTATTACATCTTCATATCAAGTAATTTTATGGTTCAGATTTCATTAATTTTGATTCCTAGCTGTGTCATTATAACATCAGACTAGAAATAAAAAGAGTGAATGATTCTATCATATAAAGTTCTCCTAGTAAACGTATTATAAGTATTGTTATGGCTGTAATTCATAGAGGGATTTGGAGTGCTACGGCTACCTACATGTTAAATTCCGATCGACTGCTAAAATTCAAACAATCTTCGGAAATCGAACTTTTGGACTCCAGGTCCAAAAGGCATCACTCAACCACAATACAGCCGTATGGCTAAGATTTATGGAAGAGTCTACAATAGTTGTTCCCAACCGATAGGTAGCTCCCTTCAAGGAGGCTTTATTAGCCTCTTTTCTCCTTTTTTAGATTGGGCGGTTTGCTGTAATTCATAGGGGAATTTCGAGTGCTACTGCCTTCATTTTTATTACAAGATCAGTAATAAATTCAAAACCTACATGTTAAATTCCGATTGACTGCGAACATTCAAATCATCTTCGGAAATCGAACCCTTGGACTCCAGGTCCAAAAGGCATCACTCAACCACTATACAGTTGTATGGCTAATATTTATGGAAGAGTTTACAATAGTTGTTCTCTACCGATAGGAGACTCCCCGCAAGGAAACTCTATTAGCCTCTTTTCTCCTTTTTTAGAATGGGCAGTTAACAGTTTAAAATGACATTAAATACAGGAAATAAAATGTTAATACATTTACGCTTAGCAACTCACTAGTTATTCGGCGTAATCAGTGGACAGTCGGTGCAGACTCCTCTCCTGTATAATTCTTTAATACTTAACAAAACGTAAGACCATCTTTGTTTAGTCCTGAAGCATAATTTTCAAACTATTAATTAATTATTTATTTATTTTCGAACGATCGCCGAAGGGTAGACTAAAATTCTACAGCACTGGGGTTACTTGATACGAATTCCACTCTCCACAAAAGTATTTGTAATCGTTCGGAATCGGCTTTAAGCTTTTGCTTTAGACAAGTAGAAAATAGAGCACCAAACCAAAATAAATCCTACAATTTTTGTTTTATTCACCATCATCAGTTATGGTAAATAGGATGATAGGGGGAGAAGTAGTGAATATTTTTTTAAATATAAAAATGGTTTCGATTAAGAAAGGTTAAATTCTACTGGTGTACAGCCTTAAATTCTCTATATTACAATCATGATTTTACAGATTCAGAAATAAAATTTAAAGCTCCCAGAAAAAAAAAACTATCTTACTATCTTATTACTATATATTCTACAAAGAGGATGAATTTTAGGTAACTGCGAGTTAATTTATGTACTCATTTCATGTATTAAAAACATTAAGCTGAATTTGGGATAAATGTAATTTTTTGCTTCAGTAGTACATGGTAACAGTAGTAACTTATATTAAATTTCAGAAATTATTAAAAAAATAATACTTTATATTGAGATTATCCATGCTTCGATTTAAAAGACTCTAAAAATATTCTTTATATCAAATATATATATAAGGAATAAAATACTATATAAGGACTATATAAGGAATAAAAGTTGTTTTTTTTACTAGACACTATATTGTTGAATATTTGCTCTAAACGATTTGACTGATTGTCACTGGTCATTAATTTAAAATATCATTCTTTTATTTGTATGTATATACATTCACCGATGCTAGTAATGTTAAATGTTTTAAATATTTCTGAAATCAGGAGTTATTTTATTAAGTTTAAATTCACTTATTTTTGTCTAATTTTACAAAACTTATTCATATATTTTTTATTTAATTTGATACCTATTTTAATTTTCATATTTTTCAATACTTTATTGCGTCAATTTATAATAACTTAAAACAGATAGTTTTCACAAAACTTTATACAAATATTTTACCTTGAAATGTGGTCAGTGTATTTAAAATACTCGTGTCGCCATCTAGTATCACATAGTGGCGTCATTTATTACAATTTCAATACCAGGTGCTCAGTAAACACATTCTAGGAATATAACAGAGTAGCTCAGTATTTTACAAAATTAAGCATAAACTAGAAACACCACAATTCTAAGAAAAAGAAGAAACGTTTTTGGATGTAAATAAAAATAATTTTGGCATATGAATTAAAATGTTAGAATTACCTTAATTCGGGTTTCATTTCGAAGTAGTCTTGAAATAAATTAATTACATTTATTAAATTTAATCTCTTTATTGACTATTTACAATTTAGTCTAAAGCAATGATTTCTACGAATAAAACTTTGTCATTAATAAACCTTGTTAAATGTTCTATAATCAATTTATTGCTATGGACTAATACGATATAAACAACACAATATATTCATTAAATAACTAATTAAGCGCAAGTAATCTGGTGATTTTACCAATTAAATTATATCACTAGGGATTAATTTAAATCCATAATCATTGCATTTTTATAATTTGAAACCATGAAAGTAATCGAAAACAATAAAAACTCCAATATGTCCCCATTTAATATGCAAATGACCAAGGATAAAAATTGAATTAATCATTTGCTAATAGAAATGATTGCAGGTATTGGAAGAAAAATAATGGCATGGAAAACGAATGTACTTTATACACTTTCAATTTAATTTCATTTTTTCTGATTTTCAAATTTTTAAATGAATATCGTCTATCAAAATGAACTTCTATACCAGATAGAAATTAATTTAAATCTGAAGTCTTTCATTTTATAGCTACATTTTTATTCTTCCTAATTACATTTAATGTATTTCCTTGGTCCTTTGTTGTAAAGATAATTTAGGAAGACTTTCATAATTAATTAGGCAACATTAGAAAAGATTATTGTTGATAAAATCTATACTGTGTTGTGTAGGTTTGATACATTTTAAGGAAATAATTTATTATATATTGAAAAATTCCACAAAAGTGTAAAAGATATTCTAACATAGTTCCCAAAGTATAATATGAAGAATAAAAATGTTTTAAAAACATATTTCCAGTCAAAAACATGAATTGTAGAGACAAAAATTCATGAAAATAAACATAAATCTGATACTTCTTAACCATTTAATATTATTGTTAAAATTTAAATTTGAAAACGATGATTTAGTGAGGAACAAAGATCCATTACTGCATTGCTTTAATTTTAAAGGACAGCTCAAAAACGTTCTAATGAATTATGAATTTTTAGAACGAGTTTTCCTTTTCAGTAAACTTATATAATAATCCATTAAACAGTTCTCTAATATTCCTATATGTGATATTATTCATACTTTGTCATTCGGATCAACATTTTATGATTTTGATTTGACAAGCCTTGCACATAAATTTACTTTTTTGGTAGGTACATAGACTAAAGTCATAATGAATAGCTTTACCTATTAAAAGGCTTCATTCAAAAATTCATTTACTGTTTTATTTTACTCTTTTAAAATGAAAACATGTGTTTGATGCATATATAAATTAAGTGAAAATTAAAAATACCGTTGATAAATGTATGAAATATATTAATGTAAAAATGAAACAAAATGCGTTGTTTAACCAACAAAAAATTCCTTGGGTCAAGTGTTAAAAAATACTAGCAGATTGTATTGATAAATAAAGAAAAATGTGTAACACACAAATAAATTTATTCTAAAATATATAATACTCAGTCGTATCTAGAAAAGTAAATCTAAATGAAATTGATAACAAGATTAATTCATATATAAACGAAGTGAAATATATGCAAATACTTTTTTGTAGTGGTTTTTGAACAGTGTGAAACATTTACTTAATGATTTGTGCAGAGTCAAAATAACTCTTAGAATATTCCATAGTCCAAGAGAATACCATAGAAAATTCAGAGATGCTGCCTACATTTATAATGAAATACCAACCTCCATATACAATTACGTAAATGCAAAATTTCCATCAACAAATAACACACCACAACCAATGAGAAATTACTATTTGAGAGATACCAACAATTATTTAAGTATGTCGGTTATTAATGCTGGAATGTATAGTAGAAAGGTAAATAAATAATGACCCAGGAATGTAATGTAAACGGTAAAAGGATTGGACACTCTTAATGAATATAATGAAGTGCCAACATACAACTTGATGCAGTTATTTTAAACAGCTACAGCGTTATTTGGAAGTCATATGAAATTTCACATGTGAGAATTTATTTAGCAATTTCTGTGTTGAGGATACAAAGGCCGTTAACTCTTAAATTCCCTGTGTTTCTTTTCGGCAGTATACCCAATTTACTTTTCTAAAATATTATTATAATAATATTGCAGCTCTAATACCTAATGTTGCCAATAAAATGCATACTGAAAATATTATTAAATAATTTATTAACATGTAGATGGCACCTCTAATGCTTTTAATAATTATAGTTAAATTTATTTGTTCATTTGTTTGCTACACATGTGTTTTATCTTTAGCGCGAGGTACTAGCTGTATAATACATAAGAGTGGGTCACGTACTAGTACGGGTTAGTGTAACAACATGGTTTGTTTGTGGGCAAAAAAATAAAGGAATATACAGGAAAACGAAGCCGAATGTTCCTGTCTTCTACATAGGTTCTGGAAAAATTTAGACAAAAACTATTTTTTACATCAGTCGATGCGGAAACACAGAACGGGAAAAAATTAAAACTATATACTACTATTTCCATTTGATTTTTCATATTTACGATACTGTTATAAATTTATCCACTAAAACATATATTTTTTGTTTACAAATATCTTATGGTTGTTTATATATTTCTAATTATATATTTGTTTATATATTTCAACATAAAATACGAAAAGTTAGTTAAAAAATTAAATAATTATTTATATAACATAATTCGAAAGAATTAAAACTATATACTATTTCTATTTAATTTTTCATATTTACGATACTATTTTAAATTTATCCGCTAATATATTTTTGTTTAGAAATTAAATAATTTTTGATCTATTGATATTTAACTAAATTTACTCTCAAAATGCCCGCTCCCGGTACAATTCCACTGCGAAATGTACCCGCACACAATGTGTTATATGTTCTCATTTCAATCCGAGAAACAGCATAACTATGTTTCTAGTAAATAATTTTAAATTAATCCAAAAATGCCCTGTGTTGCCTTTGGCAATATACCCAATTTAGTCTTCTAAAATGCTATTAGAATAATATTAAGGCTATAGCACCTAATGTTGCCAATAAAATACATACTGAAGATGTGAAACAAATTTTCAACATGTAGATGAAACCTCAATTTCTTTTAAGAATACAAATAACTTTATTCAGTCATTTGTTTGCTGAATGTTTTTTTTAACACTTTTTGAAATACACTATTTTGTTCTGCACTGATCAAGTAAAAATTATTACATTAAAAGGTAACATATGTAGCCCATATTTCTGATTTTTTTTATATTTAACTTTAAATATTTGTTGTAACCTGATTTTTATGTTTTTTGCTAATTGGTAACAATAGGCATAAAGTTCCACTAAGCTTAGAGAAGAATAAGCAGTGTTGGTTCTATTTTCTTCTATATTCAATAATAGTTTATTTTTGTAGTCGTTTATAATTGTAGTTTATATTTTGGTGAATTCTAACATTTTGAAGGCTTCCTGTGTTCTGAAATGACAAAACCTGAAAAGTGACAACCACTACCAGTTTAAAATGCATGTCTAACTCTTATAAACTATATTTTATGCATCAAGAGAATAAGTCAGAAAAGCAGCAATCTTTCCTTTATGATAAAATATCAACCAGCATATGCAATCAGTTAAGTAGGAACTCTTCGCCGCATAACGTGCATGCCACAGCCAAAGGAAAAATATTTGGAATACTGACAATTATTTCTAGATGACGATTATTAATGCTCGGATAAATAGCTGAAAGGTAAGTAAATAATGACCGAGAAACGGAATGTAAATAGTACAGTGATCGAACATTCTTATTAGATATAATGAATAGTCAACTTATAACTTACTACGGGAATTTTATACAGCATTAGCATGACATGGAAGACATGGGAATCATACAAATTTTTCTAAATAAACAGGTATTTAATTAATATATTTTTTAAATTTATGTCTTGGGAGAAAGGAGAAATTGTAATTTTGGAGGCTTGACAGCTGTATTATAATAATGTTTCGAATGTGTTTAGTGAACTGTAAATTTAGCATGGGATTCTATGGGTATCTCGCCAAATTGACGAGATATCGGCTCGTTGGCGACAGTTTTGGCAACCTATATTTGTAGCCAAGTTCATCGTCAAGTTCTTCGCCAAGTGTCGCCAAATGCTGCCAAGTGTGGCGTCACGTGACAACTTCCGGTTCCGGTTTTTGGAATATTCCAGCAGTTTCTTCGGGCGTATATAACGCAGACAGAGCCCCAAACCGAGGGGGTAAAAGGCCCTGTGCCGCTATGCTTCCCTAAAATCATTTTATATTCCAAATGCACTTAGATTTTTTAAGTCTTTTTCCAAATTATTAACTTAACTATCCTCTCTCGCCGATACATGATGGCGCCACTATGACGTTTGCTACTCCTCATTTCAAGTTAGCTGAATTACTATCCTTTCCTATCGTTAGTATTTCCCTTTTCATCTCTTTCCTTCCTTTTATTTTGTTCATATTGTGTTTTTCTTATATTTTTAAGACAGAAAATTATAAAAATTAAAAAAATTCCCCCAAAAATGTATAAAATTTTATAAAATGGATGCCAGCATCCGCCTAAAAAAAATCTCCCTTTCCTTTCTCCCCCATTTATCTTTCCTATCATTAAATTTTTCACATCTTATAATGTTAGTTGCTATCAAGGGACTTAAATTTTCTCTCTTATTTTATTGTAAATGTATTTGTAAACCTAGAATATTTTTAGTCATCTAATGGAACCCCAGTTCACGATGCACACCCTCATAGAATGTCTCACCAAATCAAATTGGAGATACGGTCTTGGACCCAGGTGCTCCAGTAAAATCCAACTATTCGAACAGAGTACAGTAGTTAAGTGGACAGAGTAAGTTTACAGAGTACGCACGGTGTGTTGTGTTTCACCGGTGCTTGAATTTTGTTTGATGCGGAAAGTGGTACGTGAGCCCACGGCATTGTGCTTAAATTGTTCCGCGGTGGTTTTGTGGGTGTGCTGTATTTTCCAACTGAATGCTAATAAATGATTGTTTTCGGGCTGTAGTCTTACTTAAAGTCCATTCAATGACCGAACCCAGTTTTGAGGTTTGTAACAATAACATTTTTCAGTTAAAGATAAAATAAAAGTTTTGTTTCTTTTTAACACTAGATTTACTAAACTAATCAAAATGACTGGTTTTGAAATTGCACTTCAATGTATATTTAAATTGCTAGCAAATCTAAAGTTAATTGAATGAATTCGTTACAAGCTTTTTAACCCTTTTCCTCTAGAATGTATGTGAGAAAACCGTGCTAGAAATGAAAAAAAAATCTTTTTAATCTTGTTCATTATTATCATCAAAATGATACATTATTTTTGAAAAAAATTATATGAAATAACTAATGTTTTCAATATTTTCTCGTTAATCGAAACATTAATAGACTACAGTATTTTTTACACAAATTACAGCAAAATAAATCAAATGACATAATTTTCTGGGTAAATATAATAAACGAACACAACAATATTATTAACTATATCAACTGTCTTGCATTTTAGGTCCCTCGGATTCCTTTAAATTTCACAAATCCTTTACAGTATCCGAGAAATTGCGACAAATTCCGCGAAACTGCCGAAATTTTCGTCGAAAAGTATCTCTATTGAGAAAATGGCAAATGAACTATTTTGCATTAGACGAAATGATTTCGGGCTTCACGGTATTGAAATACCGTTTATTCTCTTGCCCGAACTCAGATCGGGCAATCCAGTATTGGAGCATTTGCGATTCAAGAACAAGGGGTTAATAATAACTCTAACTTTGAAACGATTATTTACTTTCGTCATTTCAATATTTTTTAAAATAACACAGAAAATATACACCATAACCATACGAAACGAAATTAAATACACCCTCAATAACTTTTGAAATACGTATATTAAAAAAAAATTTAAATTAAAGTAAAATATTTGTGATATTCTGTAAATCTAAAATTTTAAAGAAATTCGACATTTTAAAATTTTAAAAATACTAAAAAATTTAACAAATTTATAAAATAAAAAAAGCTTTTATCATACTGTAATGAAAATCACACTCTAATGCATTTTTAAATTAAAATAAAAATGTTGGTGTTATTCTAAATCTAAAATTTTAAAGAAATTCGACATTTTAAAATTTGAAAAATACTGAAAATTTTAAAAAATTTATAAAATAAAAAAAGCTTTTATTATACTGTAATGTAAAATATATTACTCGTATGAATGTAAAGGACAAATAAGTAAAACCACGATATAAAAAGAACATGATTACTTTAAATGATGTAAAAATTATTTTTCTAATTTATAAAAATTTTTGAAATTATATTGCAGTAATATGTTTACCTATATATTACTCGTATTAATGTAAAAGAGAAATAAATAGAAACACGAAATTAAAAGAACATGATTACTTTCAACATGATGTAAAAAATTAGTTTCTAATTTATAAAAATTTTTGAAATTATATTGCAGCAACTGGATGTTTACCTTTTTATTTCCTCTCCGAATAAATAATTTAAGTATTTTAATAAATTTACTACTTCATATAACAAAGCTAAACAGTTTTTATAAAGCTAGAACCTTATAAAAGATATAGTAAAATTTATTTTAATCCTAGTAGAACTTTATTTTTTATTTTGAATAAAAATTGCCTATTACTAAAATACACTCTCAATAACTTTTGAAATATGTATATTAAAAACTAATTTTTTTAAATTAAGGTAAAATGTTGGTGTTATTCTGTAAATCAAACCTTAAAGAAATTCGACATTTTAAAATTTGAAAAATACTAAAAGATTTAACAAATTTATAAAATAAAAAAATCTTTTATTATACTGTAATGTAAAATATATTACTCGTATGAATGTAAAGGACAAATAAATAGAACCACGAAATAAAAAGAACATGATTACTTTCAACATGGTGTAAAAAATTAATTTCTAATTTATAAACATTTCTAAAATTATATTGCAGTAATTGGATGTTTACCTTTTTATTTCCACTCCGAATAATTTAAGTATTTTAATAAATTTACTATTTCATATAACAAAGCTAAACACTTTTTATAAAGCTAGAACCTTAGTAAAGATTAAGTAAAAATTATTTTAAAATTTGAAAAATACTAAAAAATTTAACAAATCTAAAATAAAAAAAGCCTTTATCATACTGTAATGTGAAATCTATTACTCGTATTAATGTAAAAGAGAAATAAATAGAAACACGAAATTAAAAGAACATGATTTCTTTCAACATGATGTAAAAAATTAGTTTCTAATTTATAAAAATTTTTGAAATTATATTGCAGTAATTGGATGTTTACCTATTTTTTCCCTCCGAATAAATAATTTATGTATTTTAATACATTTACTACTTTATACAGGCTTGCAACTGCTGAGGTACTTTCAAAATGGTGAGAAAAGTGATAAATAATACAGAATAAGTGACTAAAAAGTGACTAAACACTGAAAATAAAAAGTGATTTTTTTTCTCCTCTTGATTACAGATGCTATTATTAAGATTTTTCTATTTATTTTAACTCTAAATCAAATGATTCATGCAACACATGATTTTAGCGTCAAATACAAAAAAAAAATTAAAAATTTTGTTTAACACAACTCAACATTGCTTTTTATTCAAGAAAATCTATAAATTAGATTTGAATACATACAATACATTAATTTTATAATCACAATTTTCTGCATACATTAATGATGTTTTGAAATATGTACATAGCTAGATTAGAGTATCTAAACAAAAATTGTGAAGAAAAAGAAAAAGAGAAATGTGTACTTTGACTTAAATTACTTTAATGTATTAAATGTACATTTCAGTACAAATGTAGATTTCAGGAACTTTTTTACGACTTTTTAAAATCACTAAATTCTGGAAACCATATGACTAATTACATTTTAATAAGAAAAATAAGATTAGAAAATCACATTTTTGGTCTTATATTAAAATATTTTGTTATTAATTCAGATTTTCTTTTTTCAACAACAGACTTTTGCTGTGATACACCATGAAAAAAGTGACTAAAAGTGACTGTTTACTTAAAAAAGTGACTAAAAGTGATCAATTGTAAAAAAAGTGACTAAAGGTGAGAAAAGTGACGAAATTGCAAGTCTGTTCATATAACAAAGGTAAACAGTTTTTATATAGTTATAACCTTATTAAAGATCTAGTAAAAATTATTTTAATCATAGTAGAACTTTATTTTTTATTTTGAATAAAAATTGCCTTTTATACTATGCTCTTTTCAGATCGAATTTTAGATTATGATTGCATCATAGCAATAAAAAATCTTAGACTTAATATTTAAATAACGAACAAATAATGCTGTTTGATTAAATATGACAATAAAATAGAAAACAAGAAAAGAAATTTTGGATAAAATAAAAAGTTTATTTATTAAAAGTTGTTTAACAAGATTCAATAAAAATATTCCTAATGCACTACGTGTTTGAAATTTATCTTAATTTAATTCCTAAAGAAATACTATACAGTCACGCTATTTTTGGTATCTTAGTCAATAAACAAACTAGAAAATTGTATTTTAAGTTCATCCAACTAAAGAATAGTTACTAATTAATTTTTGCTGTGATTTGATATTAAATTTATTTCTCATAAGACCACAAAAATATTTGACTATAGAACTTTATTTATTAGTTTTAAGGACAAATTATAAAAATTTATAGTTTAATTGAATTTATTAAGTTTCGAAGTGTTTCTGCTAAAAATAAATCACGAAAATTAGAACTTATCTTCTAAAATTAATGGAAGCTTTCCCATAATGATTGCAAGCAGTTAACAGTAATTTTCAAATGCGCATTTCTCCAAATAGCAAATTTCATGTAAATCAAGATTATTTTTTTAATAAATTCATGTTTGAAAGTCATAATATCCAACTTGTTTAAACAAGAACTATTGAAATTTGAATATTTTATAGTCTTACCTGTTTGTAATCCTATTCTACCATTTATTCGATTTTAAGAGGCTGATACATTTTTGAAAATGGCAAAACAAATTCGTCCGAGACTCCAGAATATTCTTATTAAAAATTTAAAAGGAGTACAGCATTTAAAACCGTTTATTGCTTCTTTAAATTATGGCTAACACTAGATAGACCCAACTCTCGTTCTGAAATACGTTTATTACGCCATTAGCTATATTATAAAATGTCGTCTGATATGAAATGAAAAGTTTAGAGTAGGTAAATAATTTAGAATACTAACGTAGAATATAAATTTTGTAAAAAATATGAATATAAACGTGGATTTTTTCTCGTAACTCTTAAAAATTAATGTAAAGGATTAAAATTTTATTATATTACGTTACATTTGTCACTCAACATTATATTTCCATTACAGCTAGTTAATCATTGATTACCTTACATTTCTAGAGAATTTAATCTGCGATTACTCTAATTAGCTACGGTGAAACGGGCATGATTACCATTTTAAATTAGTCTAAAGTTAGAAGTTTTAATGTTAACTTGATTAAATTCGAACGATAAGCTAAACAGAAAAGTATTATTTAAACATATTTTTCGATCAGTACATATAATATATCCATCTAAATTAAAATATAGAAGCCAATTCCACAATTAATTACAAAATAAAAAACTTTATAGTTTAATAATATATTTAAAATACAAAAATAAATTCATAGAATAAAATGAAGATTAAAAGACTTGGAATAACATGAAGAATGTGAAAATAAACATTAAATATAAAATAATATTGCTTTAAAATCAATAGAAAAGAATAATTTAAAAAAAAAAACCTCGAACAAGTTTTCGAATATTTCCGGTTGTTCTATGAATCATTAACATGTAGAGAGAATATTGCCATAAATTTCCATCGCTTACCTGAAACAGAAAAAGAAATTTAGATATTTATGTACATAAATAATAAAACTGTAAATAACAAAATTACCAAAATTAATTATAAAAATTACATTTATAAAAAAAACAATGTTAACTATATTTTGTTTTACGCCTTGTTTTAGCGTACGTACTGAATTACAATAAGTCATTCTTGTATAGTAAATCCAAGCAATTTCTTATCGTTACAGCTGTATATAGAAGGGCTTCACAATCAAAGAAAACAAAAAACATTTTTTCTTTCTTAAAATAAAAATACTTAACTAGGTTAATAAACTGTCATTTCATATGTGTGCTTATTTACATGTGTTACAAAATACCCTAACTATTATAAGTATTTTCATAAATTAATTTGTATTTCTTTGAATTATTAGTCAGAAACTTTAGCAGTCAATTTCTCTAAATTTTTAAAATGGACTTGGTTTGCTTGTTGTGAACCCCTTTTTTACTAACACACTGTATGCGGAACACGTACTAGTGCGTTTTCTGACGATTGGTACTTGAGCGCGGGTCACGTACAAGTACGGGTTAGTGTAAAAACATGGTTTGTTTGTGGGTACAAAAATAACGGTATATACAGGAAAAAGGAAACCGAAAGTTCTTGTCTACTACATAGATTCTAGAAAAGTTTATACAAATAAAAAAACTAGTTTTTATATTACTCGATGCGGAACCACAGAACGGGAAAAAAATTAAAACTATATACTACTATTTCTATTTGATTTTCCCTATTTACGGTACTATTATAATTTTATGCACTACAAAATATATTTTTTGTTTACAAAAATCTTATGGTTGTTATTTATATATTTCTAGTTATATATTTGTTTATGTATTTCAATACAAAATAGGAAAAGTTGGTTAAAAATTAAATAATTTTCGATCTATTGAAATTTAACTGAATAACTAAATTTAAGTGCAAAACTCCCGCTCCCTGCAATTCCGCTGCGAAATGTACCCGCACACAATGTGTTAAGAACAAAGCGCATTTCACATTGTAATAAAATTATAATTTAACTGAAATCTTTAATACTTAAGCCTTTATGTAATATTTGGTACTCTACGAAAAACTCTTAGTTTAAATTTTAAAGGAGATCTGAACACATATAAGCGATAACACAGCCCACACATATATATTGGGAAAAATTGTTTATGATCCAACAACTTTCTTGAAGTGAGTGAAAAGTGTTTAATAAATTGTCTACGACTTTAGTATCTTTAAATATATTGAAGTAAAAGTTTGCATAAGTCGTATTATATTAGAACCCATCAAATTATGGTAGTATGTTATAGCTTCTGAACATTGTTCAGACTTCCTAAAATATTTATTGCATTTATTTCAGTTTTTAATAGGATGTGTCTTTCATCCTTCGTCAATTTTTCTGTCAGTTTCCCGCCATTCTCTTAAAAAGTAGCTAAAAGTTTTAAAAAATTTGAAAAGTCTTTTTTAAGCGTTGGGAAATATTTCTCATTTCCGGAAATTGCATGCAATAATGCAACAATTGTTCATACTGATGGTAGCATTTATTGAATAATGCAGATCAATCCTTGGAAGCTGTAAACTAAATTCAAATGCGATTATTTGAATGCATTGGGAACTCATTCTTCACTGGTTAGTGTAAGGAGTATGGTTTATGGCAATAAACGGCCTATTGATAATTTGGTAAGTTATCAAAGGGGAACATATAGCTTTGCGTTAGTTAATCTAACAATCTGATCAAGTTTTAAGTCATAAAATGCCAGTAACAGCTGATTATTAGTTTATTTGTAAGTGTATATTTAACTGTTTAGCATTTTGATTACGTTTATTACTGCTATAGAAAGAAGTTCTTTTTCCTCCCTGCTAGAGATGGATATGCAGTCATGTTGAACCAACGATAGTTGACAAATTATTGCACTGTTAAGTAAAAGATTTTCTGTAAGTTCAAGGTACGGTTCTACATTTTTATCACAGAATACAGAGAGTGGAACATTGTGTACACTTCGCAGCGGAATTGTACAGAGAGCGAGCGTTTTGGGCGTAAATTTAGTTATTCAGTGAAATCTCAATAGATCGAAAATTATTTCATTTTTTAACCAACTATTCGTAATTTATATTGAAATATATAAGCAAATATATAAATAGAAATATATAAATAACAGCAATAACATTTTTGTAAAAAAAATATATTTTTAGTGGATAAATTTATAATAGTATCGTAAATATGAAAAATCAAATAGAGATAGTAGTATATAGTTTTAATTTTTTTCTGTTCTGCGGTTCCGCATCGACTGATGTATAAACTAGTTTTTATTTGTCTAAATTTTTTAAGAATCTATGTAGTAGAGAAGAACATTCGGCTTCGTTTTCTTATATATACCGCTATTTTTGTACACACAAACAAACCATGTTGTTACACTAAGTCGTAGAAGTACGTGACCCGCGTAGCGAATTTTACATAGTAATAAAATTATACTTTAAGTGAAATCTTCAATACTTAAGTCTTTATGTAAGATACGGTTCTCTATTGAAAACTCTTCGTTTAAATTTTAAACGATATCTGAACACATATACGCAATCACACAGCCCACACATATATATTGGGGAAAAGTCTTCATAATCCAACAACTTTCTAGAAGTGAATGAAAAAATAAGTCATCTTATATTAGAGCCCATCAAATAAAGGTAGTGTTATATAGCTTTTGAGCATTGCTCATACCTCCCAAAATATTTTTTGCATTTATTTCAACTTTTAGTACGATGTGCCTTCCCTAATTCAATTTTTCTATCAGTTTCCCGTCATTCTCTTGAAAAGTAGCCAAATTTTTAAAAAAATTGCAAAAATAGTCTTTTTTAAGCATTAGGAAATATTTCTAATTTCCGGAAACTGTATGTAATAATGCAACAATTGTTCATATTGATGGTAGCCTCTATTGAATGATACAGATCAATCCTTGGAAGCTGTAAACTAAATTCAAATGCGATTATTTGAATGCACTGGGAACTCATTCTTCATTGGTAAGTGTGAGGAATATGGTTAATGGCAATAAACGGCCTATTGATAATTTGGTAAGTTATCAAAGGGGAAGATATAGCTTCGCGTTAGTTAATCTGACAATCTGATCAAGTTTTAAATCATAAAATGCCAGTCACAGCTAATTGTTAGTTTATTTGTAAGTGTGTGTTTCACTGTTTAGCATTTTAATTACGTTTATTACTCCTATAAAAAGAAGTTCTAAAAAGAACTTTTTATAGAAGTTCTTTTTAGAACTCCTATAAAAAACATGACTACATAGGCTCAGCATGAATACATATCCATCTCTAACATGGAGTAAAAACTCCCTGCTAGAGATGGATATGTAGTCATGCTGAGCCAACGATAGTTGGCAAATTATTGCACTGTTAAGTAGAAGATTTTCTGTAAGTTCAAGGTACGACTCTACATCTTTACCACAGAATACAGAGAGTGGAACATTAACACATTGTGCGCGGGTACATTTCGCAGTGGAATTGTACCGGGAGCGCGCGTTTTGTGAATAAATTTAGTTATTCTGTTAAATCTCAATAGATCGAAAATTATTTAATTTTTTAACCAACTTTTGATATTTTATATTGAAATATATAAACAAATATATAAATAGAAATATATAAATAACTAGCAATTTTTTTATAAAATATATTTTTAAACAAAGATTTATTTTTCGTGAATAACTCTCTAAATTCGTCACAGTTCAGTTCGAGTCATTGGCATGATTATATATTTCTATCATAAGCCTATTATAACATTATTCAGTTTTTATAATCGAATTTGTCTTATATTAAATTTGCTCAAACTTTTTTATTGTAAAATATAAGCTTAACCCTAAATTGCATTACTGTATTACTACTGTACGTTGATTAGCAAAGTTAACAGATCTTGCCATATTACGTGATAGAATAGGAAGCACAGGTTTTGACAGCAACAGTGCTAATTTTGTTGGTAGTAATAAATGTTTTCCAAAATTAAGGAAATTTATGACAAACCACATAGTTTTGTATGAAACAGAAACACACATTCATATCGAAAACCATATGAATGAAGATAACTATATAAAATGATAGGTTTTTTATTTGGCCATGAGAGTCACAATTTGTACTTTTTTGTACTTAGAATATTGTTGATATGCATTTCATTGTAACATAAAAATGAACCAAAATTAAATTTAAAATTAGTTTCTCATATAAAATGCTCAATTTGCGTCACATAGATGAAAGTGAATCACTTTATATCTCAAATTTCAGTTCAAATCGAATAAAAACTAAGCAGACGATTTTAAATAATATAAAATAAGAAATGAATAAATGAAATATTTATGAATGACGTATGAAGAAAAATATCGTTTTCGCCTATTATTATGTGATGAATGAACTTAATCTCCTGCTTTTAAACCGTGGAAAATGCGTTTAAAACAATTACTTGGGATGACGTCACATTGCTAGAAATATTGCTTTTCTTAGATATGATGCGATAAATTAAAAACTTAATCGTTTGCGTTTAACCGGGGAAAATAATGCTTGGAATAATGACATGAAATACTCGAAAAAGGGGGAAGGAATGAATTTCGAACGTTGAAAATTTACAAAAACCTTCCCAGGGATATACCTAAACATTTCCCAAATTTTCACGGCGATTGGATGCATAGTTTTTGAGTCTATTGAGTACAGAAGACACACACAAATTCATTTTTATAAATAATAATCATAAGAATTTTGTAATCCAAAAATATATTTTTAGTGGATAAATTTATAATAGTATCATAAATATCAAAAATCAAATAGAAATAGTAGTATATAGTTTTAATTTTTTCCCGTTCTGTGGTTCCGCATCGACTTATGTAAAAACTAGTTTTTATTTGTCTAAATTTTTCCAGAATCTATGTAGTAGACAAGAACATTCGGCATCATTTTCCTGTATTTACCGTTATTTTTGTACCCACCAACAAATCATGTTGTTACACTAACTCGCAGTTGTTTGTGACCTGCGTACAAGTATCAATTGTCAGAAGACGTACTAGTACGTGTTCAGAATACAATGTGTTAAGATACTTTATGCAGAACATGAGTTCTGTTGGCACTCATTATAAAGTGCATTATTTTTGCTATCATATCGAATCTGTAAATAAATATTAATTCTTGTCTCACTTTGAATCTTAACCTAAAATTCCAAATACCATTCATGAGATGATTTCATAAAAAAATATTGAAACCTCCAAGCCAGTAGTTAGGACAAGGGGTACAAAATCCTTGCTAAATTTTTATGCAGAATAGGAGTTCTGTTGGCACTCATTATATACTGCATTATTTTTGCTATGATATCAAATCTGTAAATAAATATAAATTCTTGTCTCACTTTGAATCTTAACCTGAAATTTCAAATACAATTCATGAGATAATTTCATAAAACATATTGCAACCTCCAAGCCAGTAGTTAAAACAAGGGGTACAAAACCCTTGCTAAATTTTTATACAGAATATAAAATGTAAATAATTTTATGACTCACAATGCCCCTTTAATGACATCTCCACTGGAAAAAAATGCGTGGGATTGATTCAGCGATTTTAAAATTTAAGTAAAAAGAAGTTGAATGAACTTAAACCACAAAAGCTTCAGCTTAATGACCTCAGCTTTAAGTGCCGCGAAAACTAGTGCCAACATCAGCATGAAACTAAGAATTGTTTGCGAAACATATGATTTCAGAGATGCACACTTCTTGGCAGACAATTCAGCCAAAAATAAATTATACGCGTAGAAATAAATACGAAAAAAATCTTTAAACCCGTATATTTCATTTTTGTGAGGTTTTTACTCTGCCTTTTCTTATTAAAGTTTTCATCATTACTTTTTACGTATTGCATTTCTGTTTGTTTGTGTGGTGGCAAGCGGCATTCAGACTTTAGGATTCTGCTTGTTTCAACATCTTTTTGGCAGAGGATGATAAACAATGACACGAATTTTTTAAAATATAAGGTGAAATGAAAATGTCTTGGAAATACATCTCTGAAATGCGTATATACTGACAAAAAGTGAGATTAGTTTGTAAGATATTTCCCATTACCTTAGGAATTTTAAGCACAACTGTAAGTGCATCACACAAAAACACACTTTTTTTTTTGTCTTTTTGTATGATTTGGATTAAATCCTCATCTAAATACATCAAAAATCGAGAATAATTTTTTAGCTGTTGTTTGATGCAACTCGGTGGTAATTCTTATCAATGTACGAGGGTTGGGGAATAAGTCACTGTATACCCATTATTTTTTTTCTTTTTGATATGTGAACAGACCACAAACTTATATGTGTCGTGTGGAAGTTCTGCAGACATAGTGTATACAGAACAATAGATGGCTCCGGGATAACTGGTAGTAGAGCAGCGAGGGCTGTGAAATCAGTCGGTGAGTGCCATGTGAGATGGAAGTTACCCTTGTTGAGCAGATATTTTACATCAAAGTAACCGTTCTCCGGGGCAGAAATGCAATTCACACGTGGTGCGGCAAATGCTGAAGCTGATGGTATTCAGCGCTCCCACATCGTTATCATCGTGTGGTAACAGTAGGAGACTACTCTGAGGGTCTTTAGAACTAGGTTTGTTATATCAACTTTATGTGTACTGTGTTGTCATTCTTTTGCACCGAGAAGGCCATATTGCTATGTATAATACCGTAATAAATTAGTGTGTTCCATATTTCAGTGCTATTCATTGTCCACACATGTAGTTAACACCTTTTACTTTCGTCTGTATATATCACATTTTTCAACCGGACTGGTATATTCAAGAAAAAGAGAATAGTTGCCATGGCTTTTGCCCCAACCATCGTCAATGGACTGAGTTTATAAATTCTTAATTGTATTAGAAGATATATGTGAAAATTTCGAAAAACTAGTTAACAAACATTCAGAAGAAAAACATGTAGTTAACACCTTTTCCTTTAGTCTATATATGTCACATTTTCCAACCGGATTGGTATCTTCAAGAAAAAAAAATTGTTGCCATGACTTTTGCCCCAACTAACTTAATTGAACTGAGTTTATTAACTCTTAATTGTATTAAAAGATACGTGTAAAAAGTTGGAAAAACCAGTTAACAAATCTTCAGGAGGAAAACATACGTTTAATAACAAAATTAAAGAGATATACGACATTCTTATGACAGTTGTATATATTACTTCTCCATAACAGTAACTATGGTCAGCGAATCATTCGTTCCATTGGTACACCAATCTATCGAACGCGGCATATATGAAATTAGCGCAATTCACCAATTCTGCAATGTTCAGTATGTAGGAAGGGTTTTCCAATAAATCATATTGGAAAAGCAACTATCATCACGTGAACTGAGGCTGTAAGTGACACACCTCTCGAAAACAGTAGATCCTGGTAACCAAAAAGATTCATTGAATTCAAATGAATCTAAATGATTTTTTAGCAAATGGCTGAAGAATGATGTGTTTCAGCTGCAAACGTTTTGTTTAACATAAAACATTGTTCTTCTTCTATCACTGATCATGCTTCTGAAAATGGCTTTATCTTCTGAGACTCCGGATCTCCATTTACCATTGTTTTTTTTCGAATGCTGTGCTCACTTCATTTGTCTAGCCGAATTTAACTCGTGCAATACATCACAAATCAGAGTCCATGCTACTGTGGTGTCCAGACTTTGCGACTTCATGGTGAGCCACCGACACTCAAGCAACTCTACAACTCAACTTTAATGCGCGTGTAATACCTACCAGAAACAAAGAGTTGGATTGGTCGGATGAGGATGCACTCTCGCGTAATTCTATTTCTTTATGTGTGAATGAATGTTTATAAAGTTAAATGGAGTCAGTCATCATTCACCTTACTACTATTTTCGTACTCACTTCGATAATTTGTCTCTAAGATTTTGTAACTTGTTTTAATCGATAAAAACCTTTGCTTGCTTCATATTCGGGCCACATTGACTTGACATAATTGCAGTACACTCAGTATGTATACTTCTACTTAAAGAAATAATAATCTAAATATGGGATATTTAAATGTTTAAATTACCGGAATATTCAGCTTTTAATAATAAAAATTAAATTTTATATTAATACGATTCATTTTATACATTGTGTAATTACGG
>CM063501.1:86144064-86192157 GCA_032207245.1 Pardosa pseudoannulata | reverse complement strand
CTATTTTCTTTGCAAAAAACTTCAATTTTCTTGTATGAGTCAAATTGGCTCATACCAGTAAAAATAGGTATATGATCTACATCCGTGAATCTAGTGTTAAATGGCGCCTTACGTGAAAAAACAAATGCGGCTTTATTTAATCGCTACGGTTTACTCTGATTTTGCTATTCTAAGACTAATAAGACCGGATTTTTGATTAGTTGATTTCGAACCAATGAGATCGGAACTTAAAGCCGATTTTACCGACTACGGACATCCATGCCAGGTTGGGATTCGAATTCATAATGTACCAAAAAGTAGCTCCCTACCCATTCGGCCATAGTTTGGCAGCTAAAATAACCGAAAACTACTGCCTTAAGACGATTCCGAACATTACGAACATCGAGATTCGAACATGTGAACTCAGTACTGAAGAGCAGGACCTCATAGTTGTAAAGGAAAACTTAATGGATGATAAAATATTCCAATTAATATATGAGGTGAACATTAATGAATTTAAAAATCATTTAAAGAATGAGGTCAACTTTGTTCCCATTTCCTATTAAATTAAATGATAATATAAAAATATTAAATACGGAATACTTTATAATTTTACTATATCATACTTTATTTACTTTTACTCTTATCTAAATGATTATTTTATTATTTTGTAGAACTTTGTATGAGTCAAATTGGCTCAATTCAGTAAAAATAGGTATATGATCAACATCCGTAAATCTAGTGTTAGGCTGGTTAGCTCTTACAGCTCTATTTCCCAGAATTGAGCCACGGCCGGCTGTTTTCCCTGGCCGTTTGAAGCGTAGACAAAACACACCATTGAAATGGCTGGAGGGAGAGAACCTTAAAAAGGAAACGGAAGTGGAAATGAATCAGTTCCTGAGAAAGACTGATCAAGGAAATACGAAAAAAGAAAGGGAAACGAAAGCAGAAAGAACAGTTTGTGAAACGAAAACAAATAAAAGTATATACAACTGTTCAATCATCAGTGGATTCACCTTCGAAATAGGCAAAGAGTAACGCCAGACAACTTTAACGCATATCGTACGGATTTTGATAAAGTCATGAGGTTGTAAGTTTGTAGGCTAACATTTCAAGCTTTTTAAACGGATTGATATCCTTGTTGGACTTCAAAACATAAGCAAACAATTCCACAAAACCGATGATGTCTTCAAAACGTACAATTTTCGACCTCCAAAAACGCTCCGAAAATGAATGTAATGTACATTTCTGCCAGTGCTTTACCCCATGGAGTTTTGCGGTAGGAGGGTCAGGTTGATTGTTTAGAAGCTGCTCCCCTCTTTGACTAACATTTATTGAGGGATGCACCACTACGCCATGAGGCACAAAGATACTAATAGCTTTTCATGACTTTGTAAATCATTATTTCGAAGTATTTCTTTTGCGGTAACAGATGTATCTCTAATTTCACCACTTAAATATCTTGGATGACTTTCGTAAAAAATATAAATAAGTCTCTCAAAGAATATTTTATTTGTACTTTTAGAATCCATTATTTCTTATGGGATGATCTTCGAGACTTGGCGAGCTTTATGTGCATTAAAAATTAACAATCTATTTATATAGCTATTTATATAGCTATTTATAAACGGAAATAAAGGACAGTAACGAGGGTGGGTTTCCCGTATTCCATTCTAGTCGACAAAGGGTGAAGGAAAAAATCTTAGAACGCTTTTGGAGGCTTTTTTCCTCGATGTGTTGTTCCACTCGGAGGGTTAAATAATAGATTATTAGATTATTATTTACTAGATTGGGTACATATGTGATAGTTTTAAATTTAATCATCGATTATTTTTGTTGCCATGAAAATTTTGTAACAGTTATCAACAACAAATTCATCTCCTTCCAGGGTGTAGTGGAAATAATAGTTTCTTTCCTTTACTTCCTTTTAATAACTGTGGGGAAAAAAAATGGAAGAATTTAACGACAATTTCGATGTAGCTAAGAAAACTTTAAATTACTTTCTAAATGAATTCAACGTGATTCTAAACTACATTCACAGTATCCTTAGACTTTAAAGGAGTATGAAAGTGAACAAATTATTGAGCTTGTACCTGATAATTCTCAGTCGAAAAACAAAGCATATTTTATGTGCCTTATATTCAACTCCTCTTCTTAGCCCACTCTCCTGTTTCTAATCATGGATCTTGTTGGTGCTTCAACCACATTTGGCGAAATTGGCGTGCTTGCAGCTTGCGTGCGTGGCGTACTTGCAGCGTGGCGTTTGAAATCTGGCGAGGGGATCGTAACTCAACAAACTGATACATAAACAAAAACAACATTTTGAGGAAAAATTTTACAAAAATTGAATATTTAAAATCTAATTGAATTAATATATAATTAATGAATATATTTAATAATATATTAATATAATTAATATAATAAAAAATTAAATATTATAATTTATAATATTGATATTATAATTAAATAATTTATAATATTATTATTAATATTATAATATTTAATAATTAATAATCTTTAATATAATTTATTTATATATTTCATAATATTATATTATATTATTATATAATAATTATTAATATTATATAATTATCTTCAGAAGTTTCTTTTTCTCGTTTAGCTCTATACTGTTCACGACGTTTTTGAAGTCGAGCAGCCTTTTGAGTTTCTGTTTTCTGTTTAACCATTTTAAATTTGAATGGTATATTTTTATATAAATTTTTCTTTATTTTCTAAGTAAATAGAGCGATCTTAATAGAACTCGTTAGATACTTGGTAAATTCTTTTTCCAATTTTTAAGTAAATCGACCGATCTTTGCAGAACACGTATTTTGAGTGGAGGTTGAAGAGGAGTTGTAAAATTGAAAATTTTTTTTCAAATCTGTTATTTACAATTCTGGATAATAAAAAAAATTTACTGATCCCAACATATGACGGGCTTTATGCTAGTCCTACAATATTTCTATTCAGTAATGTCATCAATTAATTTAGTTTTCTCTGTCTCAAAATATTTTTCTGTCATGCAGTTTGTGTATTTACGACACAAGTGTGTACAAGAAAAACCATCCATAAAAAAAAATTTTTTAATTTCATTTTTAGTGCTTAATTCATAGCTATAATTATACATTATTCTGTACAAAAACTATCTTATACGAATATTATTACACTAGAATATAGCCCGTCATATGAGGGGATCAGTAAAATTTTTAATTTTACAGAATTGTATAGTACGACTCTATGAGGCAGGTAAAAAAATGGTTTGTTTTATGGCAGAGAATTATCTGGTACACGCTCAATAATTTGTTTTTATTCATACTCCTCTAAAATCGTCTTATACTATGTATACAGTTTAGAATCAGGTTGAAAATCTCTTAAAAAAAAGTACTTCTCTAAAGTCGTCCGATACTATGAATGCAGTTTAGAATCAGGTTGAAAATCTCTTAAAAAAATTACTTCTCTAAAGTCGTCCGATACTATGAATGCAGTTTAGAATCAGGTTGAAAATCTCTTAAAAAAAAGTACTTCTCTAAAGTCGTCCGATACTATGAATGCAGTTTAGAATCAGGTTGAAAATCTCTTAAAAAAAAGTACTTCTCTAAAGTCGTCCGATACTATGAATGCAGTTTAGAATCAGGTTGAAAATCTCTTAAAAAAGTACTTCTCTAAAGTCGTCCGATACTATGAATGCAGTTTAGAATCAGGTTGAAAATCTCTTAAAAAAAAGTACTTCTCTAAAGTCGTCCGATACTATGAATGCAGTTTAGAATCAGGTTGAAAATCTCTTAAAAAAAAGTACTTCTCTAAAGTCGTCCGATACTATGAATGCAGTTTAGAATCAGGTTGAAAATCTCTTAAAAAAAGTACTTCTCTAAAGTCGTCCGATACTATAAATGCAGTTTAGAATCACTCTGAAAAATCTCTTTGAATTATCTTTCTAATCACATTTAGAAAGATAATTCAAAGTTTTCTTAGCCACGTTGAAATTATCGTTAAGTTCTTACGAATTTTTTTTCCACAGTAATTAACGAAAGTAAAGGAATGAAACTATCCTTTTCACTACACCCTGGGGTAGACAGAATTTGGTGTTAATACCGATTATAACATTTGCATTGCAATAAATATAATCGATGATTAAATTTAAAATTATCGGATATGTACCTAATTTATTATTTAAGACAGGCATAAAAGAAAATTATTTACGTAATATGTACAGTGACAAGACGTATGAAAATAATTCAGACAATACTTAAATAATTTAAAATAAGAAATGATTTAATGAGATGGTTAACCCATATTGTACCAAACCAACTAAATATTTCTGTAAGTTATTAAAACTTAATCCATATCATTAATACGGTGTAACTAAGTATATAAAACCAAAATTTTGAAAAAAATATTTTTAATTTTTTATGTAATTGGCTGTCCTATAAATAGGTCCAAATATACTACTAAAGCTTAACAAAAATCACTTACATTGCATTAGGCTGATTCATAGATCAAATTTGGGGAAATAGTCAAAACAAAGTCCAACACTACATTTTAAGTATACTGTTGTTGGTTTACCCTTGCAGTTATTGAACTGGCAGTAAGAGAGTACGTTTATCTTGAAATTTCCAGTTTTTCTGAATAGAATAGACATCTAATTACCTCTTGTTGTGTCCAGGTGTGTGAACAGGGGTTTGAACTGGTTTTTATTGAAAGATAAGAAAATAGTGTGCACTCTCAATGCAATATCGAATTCATGGAAAATAATCGGGATTGGACCATCGTCTTAATTTTAGGGCATCTTTTTTTACTTACAAAATACACGTGTAAAATATATTTTTCAACAAAAACTATCAGATACATTATTAGCTCTGTTTTTAAACTAAAAGTAACCTCCACAATGTTTGAAAAAAAATAATAAATATAAAATTAAAGATTAAAAAATGACAATTTTTAAGAGGTTGCTGAAAATAAATTTTACAATACAATATAATTTGATTTCTCAGTTTTCTTTTGTTACTATGCTAAAGTGTGTCTATTTTAAAGGTGTTTAAAGTAAAATCACTCAAAATATTTATAAGTTTATTATTAAATGGAATTTTATTTGCTGTCCTGTTTATAGGACAGCGGTCCAATATCGGTTAAAGGAATGACTTCATAATGCTAGAAAAAAAATGTTATTTTTGAAATGGGTGGATTTTGGATGTATGAAAGATGATAGTATTTTTCGCTGTAATATGAAGCATATTTATACCAGTTTATTTTAGAATCGGATCGATAGGTGAAGATAAACTTTAGTCGCTTTGAATTTTGCTAACCCTAACTCATCAAGAATTCAATATGGATTCCTCAATCCATTCTAGGTTCAACCGCTTCATAAATTCGAGGACAGACAGTCATATAAATTAGGCTATTATATATAGAGGATAAATATTAGATATATTATCTCTTATCAATTCACTTCTGAAACCATTCTCTTTATTTTCTGTAACATGAATCCCAATTCAAATTTCCCCTAGGGACCAGTAGAGGCTTAATCTAGGCTTTATAATTCCGATGTTTTATAATTTATTTTTATTCTGAGCGTACCCATTTAAGATGTCAGAATCATCTGCTTTGAAACGTCCCTTGAAGGATTAAAACTTGAATCTGCAGTGAAGTTTTCTTTAAAAATGCTGAAGTATTTACGTATTTACACTATTTAATTGTCCCAGAAATATTATTTTATTTTGTTCAGAAAGAATTGCAAAGTACTTATTTAAAAAAGTATAAAAACAGTAACGATAACTACTCTATTTTGTTTATTATATCTTTTACAAAGAATTAAGTTTATCCTGGGATTTTCTGGTAAGGGAAACACTTTAATCCTGGGATAAGCAGAACATCGGGAAGTAAGGAAGCTTAATTTTCATTTAATTGAGTTTCGAAATAGAGCGGAGTTGCATGGGGCAAAAATTTCTAGTTAAAGACTATTAAGAGTATAGGCGCGAGGGAGTTAATGCATATATTTTCTCCGGATATGAACTGAGTTGTCTCTATCGAATATTTATATAACCTTAATATCATTAAATTAACATGAAGTAACCTTAGTATTTTGCTTTCTACGAACTTTAAATAAAACTGTATAACTGTGACGTTGTACTCGTAAACGACCCTGAACATGGCTTCTCGAGTGCTGCAACGTGATGTATCGGTTTACCTTTATTTAACGGCGTCTTACTACATACTCACTAAGCTAGATGGATGGTAATTAAATAGCATAGTTCTATAATGACCACTACCGCCGACCAATTTGATCAAATTAACACATTGTAAGCGGTACACGTACTAGTACGTTTTCTGACGATTGATACTTGAGCGCGGGTCACGTACTAGTACGGGTTAGTGTAACAACATAGTTTGTTTGTGGGTACAAAAATAGCAGTATATACAGGAAAACGAAGCTGAATGCCCTTGTCTACTACATAGATTCTGGAAAAATTTAGAAAAATAAAAACTAGTTTTTACATCGGATGATGCGTAACCACTGAAAGGGAAAAAATTAAAACTATATACTACTATTTCTATTTGATTTTTCATATTTAAGATACTATTATAAATTTATCCACTAAAAAATATATTTGTTTACAAAAATCTTATGGTTGTTGTTTATATATTTCTTTTTATAAATTTGTTTATATATTTCAATATAAAGTACGAAAAGTTGGTTAAAAAATTGAATATTTTCTGATCTATTGAGATTTAACTGAATAACTAAATTTACGTGCAGAACGCCGGCTCCGGTACAATTCCGCTGCGAAATGTACCCGCACACAATGTGTTAAAACCTTGTAAAATACAACTGTAGAAAATCAAGTATTTTGCCTCTCTTCAATATGCTTTTTAATAGTTAATTTTTCAAAGGTCTTACACCAGCAATTGTAGGTTATTCCTCCTTATTTCCAACACCAGCTTAAACCTTAATGGTCTTGAACAGATTTCTCTGTAGGCCCCTTCATAAGTCAAATTTCTTTGCCTGTCGTAAAAAAGTGTTTTATTTGTGCTATTTTTTAAAAATTATTTCTTTAAAATAATTTGTTCTTTAGAAGTGGGATTTTGTCCAGGAGGACATACAGAGCACCTCCCTCACCCGTGCTTCATTTTTCCTGTTTCCTTCAAATTCTTAAAAAAAATGGTCTTAAAAATCCATTGAGAGGTTGTTACTCTGGTGCAATATACCCCAAATTATACCTTAAAACCGATTACCAACAGTTAAGAAATTTCATACTGTTACCATCATGAGGCTCATAACAAAGTTCAGCAGAATTGATAGCTTACAGCAGAGAAAACTGACTTGATGACATGATTTAAAAAAAACAACATAATTTTTATTATAAAAAATCGACAATAAAAACACAAGTTCACATAGCAAGTTTATGTTGAAGGCAACCTGAGGGTTATGTTGCAACCTGACATCCAACAACCAACCCACCGTTCCGAATTGCAGCTGGTTTGGGGCACCTGGGCTTGATCCGAATCCCCAATGGTGAAGGTGAAAATTACTCTGCATGGTGTGCAACATGAAGTATGGAAATATATTATAGGTGAAAATAGTTTGACTGAATAAAGTCTTAAAGGAAAAAGAAAAATAATGAGGGGTCCTAAACAGCTGAATTTAAATAAACAATTATTTGAAAGTAAAAAGAAAGAAAAAAAGAGAAAGATTAGTATAGTTTTAGTAACTTATACTAATAATTTAAGTACTAAACAAATGTTTCTGGCGGAGGAAAACATCCAATATTTTCTAATTCATCCAAAGTTTTCTAATTTTTTTCTAATTTTTATTTAATTTTATAATTTTTTTAATTATTTTTAAGATTAAAAGTAGTAAGTTTAACAAAATAGAGGAAAAGGAAAACTTAAGTAGAGAAATTAAGGATAGATAATAATGATAATTTTGAGGGAAGCAAGAGTCATTGTGGCGCCATCTAGTATCGGCGCGATCTTCAGATAATTAAGTTTAGAGAATTTGGAAGAAAATTTAGAAAAAGAAAATGATTTACAGGAGCATAGCGGCGAGTGACCGCTTGCGATTTCTCGCCTCCCTAAAATCAGAATCAGGGAGTTCAGCAATTTCATTATTAACATTATTAATATTATAAAATTTAATGGAGTATTTAATAAACCAATCCACCGGCAAAAATGTGCCGGGTTATATAAGGCAATTTGTCGCCACGTCACGAAGTACTATAATGCCCTTCTCATTCATTTTCATGTTTACAACAGCCAGTAGACAAACAATAAACTGCCCTTCCGTTTGAAACTAAAGCCAGAATTGTCATAATTTGAGAATTTGCCCTACTACGTGAAATCGCCTTATGCTTCCTCGGTCGAAAAAAAAGTGTGAATATTAATTGTTGCCAAAACAAAGTCTCCGAAGAAGAATAATTATTTAAGCAATGACATCACAGTATAAACTGAAAGGAATTAAAATGAGTCCCGGTTACACTGTACAAATACACTGTTAGTAATCACACGACAGTACCAAACTATGTTGGGAGGAGAACCGGTAATTAACTCATAACTAACAAATACCAACAGCTAGAATCGAAACCGTATACTTCAGTACTGAATGGTGTGGGCCAGCCGATTTGTTCATCACCTAAATATAGGTATCTTTATAAAACTTATTCTATTAATTTTTCAAATCTGTGTTCTGTGTAGTTAATTCCAAGCCTCTCAAAAGTCGTTAATCTCCGATATTAAAGGAAAATGGCAATATAAATTTTTTGCTGAATTAAAAAATGATTTTCAGTGTAAAATTTGATGTTTTAGTGCGCCTTGATAACGCGCACTTTATTTCGTAGCTTAACGTTTCCGTTCCACGGAAATCGATTACGAACAAAAGTAGAATGTGGGGGAAAATATTGCGATTATTTGTTTTCTTCCCCATTTTACTCAACTAGTAGCGTTCCTATAGGACGATATTTTGAAGCCATTTAAGGGAATTTTCAACCGTTCCGTCATTTGCTTTCCTCCCCTTCTGAGAAATTTTATAATTTCGTGTGAAAAAAATTAGGAAATTGTTTTATGTATCCTTAGAAAAATGTATGAAGGTATGGAAATGAAGGAGGCATCCATTAGCAGGAATTCATAAAATGTCTAAGGATAACTGAAGTCAATTGGCTGTCAATTCATGTAAAGTTAATAAATATACAATGAGTTTCTCTTTTAATATATCTTAAAAGGCACACAAAGTTAAAAAAAAACTTGAACCTGTTTGAGTTATTATCAAGATATCAAACGAATGTAGACTTGATCTAAATTATAAGTATCATTAAAGTTTTAAAAATAAAAATACCAAAGATACGACCATGAAACGCAACTTAATTTTTTTTAAATTTTAAAAGCAAGAATGAAATTTTAAACATACAAATGTTATTAGACTTAAACATATGCACCAGACATTTTGATTATAACTAAGAAGAAAGACATTAAAATTGCAGCTTTTGAAAGAAAAATACCATGAAATGCAGATGGTAATATAAATGGGAGATAACATTTGTAAGAGCAAATACATTTTTCAACTGTAAAATGTCATCAAAACTGATTGGCATTTTGAAATTAATGGAATGGAATAGATATCCGTTTAACGATGATAACAATGTTAATACAGTTCTCCAATTTAACTCTACTCGTTGATATCGTTATTGAAAAGGAGCGTCCGGACTAGAGAGAGTACTGTCGACCATGTACAGATATCAAGTTGGTTCCCTGACTAATGGTTAATGAAAGGAGTATTTCAGTTCTTTCTAAATGACAACATTTCAATTGTCACTGGTGTCCTAGGTCTGTTCAGATTTCAGTAAAGAAGAAAAAGAGGGCAAATTAATTGGAATAAGATAATCTTTGATAATTCCCCATTGGCCTCCTACCTCGACAGGTGTATTATTAAGTGTTTCTTTTATTAAGTGTTTATGCCACGCTGTTAATTTCCTTCAATTTGGATCTTCTTGTGTGTGTGTGGGGGGGGGGTGGATTTCGGTTTCCGGTTATACATTTCTATCCTCCAGATGCCAACTAGATGATACCCAAACCCATATATTTATCCTGCATGTTCTCTGGGTATACAGGGGGATAGATGTCTCGTCTGTGCCTCGCAGAGCGAGTTTCTAATCATACACGTTGAAAACTAAGATATATCAGGAGCTAGCTGATTTAAGATGAAAGGCAATGCCTTATGCCGAGATTAAAGATCACGATGCGATTCACATAACTATGGTGATAAATTTTACAAATGTAACGTATAGAACACTAAGTCCATGCAGCTATTAAATACGGTTAGTTTCCTAACTGTGCCTTTATTTCTTTTGTAACTGGCAGGTAATTATTTGATATTATAACTTTTCCTTATGGGAAAACGGATGGCATCTTTTGTTTTCTTATTCAAATACTGCATGATATAGACGGTTTGGTAGAGATGAGATATTTACACCGCGCACTTTTGTAGCCAAATTTGGCGATTTTTCGAGCGTTTTGCCGGGCGATGACTGGTTAGCTTTGTCTACAATGACATTGGAGCTTTCTAGTGGCAACCCTGGTTCGTTCTTTCAGACCCATTGGTACACGGGATTTCTGACGTCACCACCCGGCTCTTTGAAATAATTTCTTTCTAGCCATTTCTTTTGTTTTGCGGTATTCCTGGAGTTCGGATATGTCGTCTAGAATGGTCAGGTTGTAGAATTTTATGTTTTTTTAGTTTGTTTCTTTCTACTTGTGCATTACGGATGTTGTTTTGAATGTTTTTTAGGTGGTTAAGAAGTATCAGGAGATTTTGAGGGGATTATGCAGTTCGTGGGGAGGGCAACGCGTATGTACGAATGAAGGTGTAATAGGATCAACTTTTACTTCGAACTTGTTAAACAGGAGGGAATTATTTAATAATTTTTAAAGAGATGCTGGTCATGTAAAAGCTAATTTAAATTGTTTTTTTTAATGTATATTAAAATATGTGTGTATGTAATATGTATTTATTGTTGTATGTCATAATCATTAAGGGGGGGGGGGAGAATCCCCCTCAAAAAATTGAAATTTGTTTTAAAGAATTTCTAAATATTTATTTTCTATACAAACACATTAAAAAAATCATTTTTGGTGTGATCATATAATTCTTAAATAGTAAAAATCTGTAAAATATATGCTGTGTGACTTTATGTAGAATTTTGTAATAACTTGTGGTGCCGTCCAGGGTTTGTGTGTGTGTGTATGATCTATCAGAAAACACCATTTTCTGCAACCTGTTTTAGTTTGGCGACTTTCAGAAAATGGGTTTTTTGCCAAGACCGCCAAGAAAAATACATGGAGGCCGGAAGCGGTGTAGATATTGCATCTTTCCCGACGGTTTCATGGAACCACGACAAGAAGCACTGTAAGATTTCTTTTATTAATTTCATATATATGTTTTCCGTTATCTTACCTACTCCAATCTCATCAGAAAAGCTTACTATTCTTTCTTTACAAAAGATCCCACACCACAAAAGGAAAATTAAAGCTAATGACAAAAGATGATATTTTTAAAACAAATATTAAAACAAAGCCATTGATGTACACAACAACATCCTTCAAACCTTTCATACGCTGAATTTGATTGAGTATTATCTGGGTATTTTCGAACTGAGTGGAGCTAACTGTGGAAGTACTTAATTGTGAAGCTTTAAGTACAGTTGCTGTCAGGATATCAAACTAGATCAAACTTATTGCCAATTCTTGGTAAGGTTTTTAGCAGCCGTAGATCTTGAGATTAGTGGAGGATATATTTTATTTAAAGTTCTTAAGTTAAGGAGTAACATTTATATCATATTTATTTAAATTCTCAAAACAGTAGTAAATTGATTTGATACATTGTTGCAATACATTATGCAAACATTTTCTGTGAATAAGCAGACAATACAGACGAAATTTTCAAATTGTGTTCAAAATATATAAAAATGATGGCGATTTTAATGCATAAAATAAATTATGTTATGGTTTCATAAGTTTAAAATGTAATCTGTACAAAGTTTGCCATACATTTCTATAACATTTTAACCCATAATTTGGCTAAGTCCGCTACACCGGACATGTATATTTATAACTGCTATATAACATAATTGTCAGTGTTCGCCACAGCGGACATTAATTATCTCAAAAATGAAAAATGATATTTTTCTATGTTTATTTTACAGAGATCTTAATGTCTATGCAGACATGAGAAAATAACAGAAATTAAAATTAAAAAATATTTGAAAAAACATCTTGTCAAATTAAGGGTTAAAAATATTAGTCACGTATTTTCAAATGTACAAATGTCAGCATAGCGTCATAGCATCATAACAAGAGCCTTAGTCAAACCCACTTCAAATAGCTGTAAAACACAAATGCCGTTTTTATATTACTTCTTATGAGTGCATACAATCAACGTTTTATACTCAACTACAACTAAATAAGCCGAGACATACCGCTTAAGCCAAATCCTAACATGTTTTTCTACGGGATAGCTTCAAACTTATTACTTTCACATTAAGGACCCATTATATTCTGGCTAAATGATTACAAACCGTATTTTTACGTAAGAAGCTAGTAGTTTCTACCAGAAATTCGTCCTAAAAACTTTCTTTCTCTCCGACGGCGTTAAATCAGATTAAATAACAAAAGCATATGTGTACTGAGAATCTTTCTGCTTTTAAAAATTATTATAACAGAAGTCAGACAGTTCTTTTAAAGAATTCAAAATAAATAAGCAGACAGATTATGAAACTGACTAGACGGAGTTTATCCTTTTCTTTTAAAAACAGCACATACACTTCAAAAACATTTATTTTCCTTTGAAAGAAGCCCGGATTTAAACTTGTAAACTACAAAGGTACTTCATGTCAGAAAAATACTTATTATTATTATTGCTCTAAAAAATTATAAGCATTTAACAATTAACCAGTGGAAACGTAATACAATAGAATTGTCTCAGTTAGTGAAAATCTAATTTTAAATTTAAAAGTGAATAGAAAACAAGTATTGGTTCTAAAACGTTTAGGAGAGGAAGACGGAAGAACAAAATTATATCGAAATTGTAAATTAATTTAATGTCAAATATAAGTGTACTGTACCGAGGTACTTTCTCCACGATAGTCAGCACGTGCATGCACAGCTGTGGGAGAAATTTCCAAGAAGAATTTAGATGCAATTGTTGACTTCTAGTTTGAGGAACCCCTCCGGAGAAGTTATAGATCACGGAATGGCACAAGCGTAACGGTCAAGCTCGCACAGAGATATAACCGTGAGTTATGGGAGCAGGGGCTAAAAATAATGTCAACTTTCACAAAAGGGGCTATTTTAATGAGCCCACCTGCACTCCCGAAGGGAGTACAGATGTGGGGAAATTTCACCAAACAAGCGATTGGCAAAGGAGAAAAACGGGTGTTAAAACCGAGGTGAGGTGTTGAAAAAGAGAGTTAAGAAAAAAGATTCAAGATTCCTGACAAGAAGTCGGGATTCAAGAGTAGTTGGACATCGAAATCCCAAGCCCTGGTCGCCAGCACCGACGTCCCGTGCGCCCGGACCGACACACCGCATGAGGAAAGCCCCTGCCTGCTCCCCTGTACCTTTACTGGAGGTAAAACAGATTTAATATATTCATGACGGTTATTTAGGTCTCAGTTAGTAATTCAATATTTTGATTAAGAAATAACGCATAACTAAAGAGAATTGTAATAATTATGGTGTAAATATGAATATAAAACATAAATAATTGCTGGTCTATATGGTGATCAAGTATACCAATTTGTAAATAGTCTACAGAATAAATGTATTAATCTAAATATAAGGTATATTTTTACTGTATTTCGCTTTTGTAAACGAACACTGGTGTTAGTGTTATAAGTAAATTACAACATGTACATTTATACATACATACATGTATATATTCATACATATGCATACACGTTGACCTTTAAAAACTCATTTGTGGTGTATTTTAATTTCAAATAAATTGTGATGCATAAAAGGTTTATGTTTGGCAATATTTGGATATTCATCCTTGATCTCAGCAAATGAAAAGGTAACTTTTTTTTGTATATTATAATGACATTCCCATGAATCTTTAAAATTCACAGTACGGTGTTAAGCATCAAGAAAGTGTAAATGCGTTGCTAAGATAGGAATAGCAAAATGTGGGAATAATTTAAGAACCTAACGTGTCAATTAAAATTCCAATAGAGCATCTATTTGGGCTAATTTTTTTAAGATACTAAACTTTTGAATAGAAATTTTTCTTTACTTATATCTTAATGCAAGAACTTTTATCTTAAAGCCTTTCAGAACACGATGCAAACAATTTTATCGTTAAATAATTTGCTGGTTGCTAAGCTACGAATTAGTTAGCCTATTTATCTTCACTGAGTGAATTAAAATATTCACACTAACATCTGTTGTCAACCAGTAATGTTAAATTAGTTATACTGCTATATCACAGAATTAAATAAAATGAAATTGCATTAATACGAACTCTAACTTTTGGGAGTACCAAGTAAAGACTGTCCAAAATTTTTGATATTCTACGGCAAACCGTGTTTACTTATATACAGCACAACCAATAGGGGGTGTCACGTTTTGCAGTCACTTTTCAAGATAAATAATGGATTTTAAAGAAATATAACCGAGTATCCCCCTCCCTCTCAAGGTACTATCAACAGTTTTCCCAGCTCTTAAAATCCTTTTATACAACTAAATAACAGGAAAAACATTAATAAATAAACATTATAAAAATGCCAGAAGAAACTATGAACAATCCATTATATAACGATTTGCATAATATTTATATTTATTATAAAAGGTAAACTCAATAATTCTATATAAATTAATCTCCTTAGCTGAAATTGAAGTGAAATTAATTCGTGCCTCTTTATCCCAAAACCGCAGTATATGTTATGCCCATTTAGCACAAGAAAAGTTTATAATCATTGCGTAAATATACCCATGCTAAATTTTAATAGAAGAGAGTGTAAACAAATAATATTTTATCAGGCTATTTTTAAACAATATTTTTAACATATATGTATATTTCTTTGGATTTATTTTTTTCCTCATTGGTTATTTGCTTCTTTATCGCTAATATCTGGAATTTAAGCTCTGTATGTCAATACAAAACTGTGATGTGGACATCACATGACTTTCTTGTATGCATATTAAATTATGTATATGTAATAAGGCTTTTTACCTCATTACGAAGTGGTGATCCGGGCGGCTTTCGCAGCTCTGCAGTCTTGGAACCTCGCGATGAGAACGCAATCAAGACACTCGAAAATTCAATTTAACTTCGTTTATTCATCGACATATCAAAGCATCATCATGAAACTTTATACGAAACTCTATATGAAACTTCCCGAAAAAACTCTATAGAACTCTAGACATTTGTTTAAATAGTCATTTGTACCGACCAATCAGCTATTACTTGAAGTCGCGAGGGGGATGTAACCCACGCGTTAAAATTTATTCTTAGATATGGAAACGGAAGGAATTCTACTAGCGAACATTTGAGAATATTCGCTACGGTTTCTTGAGAAGAATTACCGGGAAAATAGAATCTTAAACCGAAAGCGATAAAAATATCATCATCATCATCAGAGACTTTGTGAGAGAAACTTAGAGAGTAATAAAAATATCTTTATATTGCTACACTTCTTTTACACTTTTATCTTAACAGGTGACACAATCCTCCAATTCTTACCAATTTGCACTGTACCGTTACATTACTAACAAAATATTACTTTTTAAGAACAGTAAAAATATAACGCAATATTACTTCAACAATGAAAATTATTCAAAAGTAAGAATTTAGCAAGTTTCTGTAGTGCATATTTCATTTCTAACTTAACCCTTTAAAGGTCACCAAAATAAATTCATGGAAATTTAATGTAATTTGTTTATAAATGTTATCTATAAGCCTTGTATATGTAAAATATATATATTTTTTTTACATTCGGTTTGCTTAGAGGATGCCAAATTGAGGTTTGAGAAGTGGTTTAACTGACTAGCTCCTACCCTTGTACAGCTTGAACATTATGCCTTTATAAAAGTTTATCTATACTGGAAGAACAATAAGTGATAATCCTTAAACTGGTATAATAAATAAACATCTTAACAACTTAAAAGTGTTGTTTGTTTAGATACTTTTATTTGAGGTCATAAGTAAGATAAATTGAATCTGACTTCTCAAGTACAGAAAGTTTAAATACATATATTTCAATAGAAAAAGAAATAAATAAGCTAAACGTAGAATTATCATCTGTTATATATTTAAAATATCAAAAATATAATATGTATATATATATATATATATATATAATATAATATGTATATATATATATATATATATAATCGAAAACTCATCCATGTCTCCAAAAAGTTTTTTTTAATTGCAAAAGCTCTTGATACTACATCATTGGCTTCCACATATCACAGATGTATGAGATTGGAGTCGTAAATAATTATAAAAAGATAAAGTAAAGTAATTCAAAAAGTAAAGTTTAAATAAAAAAGATGTTTAATAGGTGGTTTTGCTACGAAACCACTGTCCGTTAAAGGGTTAACAGGTCCATTAAGTGTACAACACTGGAAAAGAGCATCGTAGCTTCCCAGCACTGGCGAATGACTGCATTTATTTGGGCTTCTCAGTAGTTCACTGTCTTTGACATAGAAAAGCGTTGAAGTTTCAAAGCTTTTGGGAAAGCAGTTGTAATAACTTTATTTCCAGTAAAGCGATAAATCCAGTAACGATTCTTTGATATAATCAACGAACTTTTAAAATGACAAAAATATGAAGCTTAACTAAAATTAACCTATGCATGTGCTTTATAAACACATTTTAATAAAACTAAATCATTCAATTGCGAAATTCGTTTTAATATAACCTGAAAGAAAGGTAGGTACTAATTACGATCTTCCTGTTCTTTTAACACCTTGACTGCCAACGAGATAACTCGTAAATTTCGTTCTTCTCTAGGACTGCATATAAAATAATTTTATACTATGTTTAACACATTTTTATTTTCTACGAAATTGGTAGAAAGACAGGGATTTAAAAAGAAGGTTGGATGCACAACAAATTCGGATTTAGAGGCTGTGGAGTACTGAAAGGATGGGGATATGAGGGAAAAAAAACCCTTGCAAGGATTATGTAAAATAGAATAGATAAAATAGTCTTAATGAAAATTTAGAAAGCTCTATTACTCTAATATCTGCATGTTTGCTTCTGTATTAGTCTAACATAGATATTTATTAAAATCGTGTAGAAAAAATGGACTGATCGTTTTGGTTATTATTCATAACCGAAGTTGATTGCGAAAAGTTCTGAAAATAAAGAAGATTTTCGTGGGAAAAATTTTTGGATTGTTTTGGAGCGCTACCATTTACTGCTTTGCTACGTTATTATTCGCTAATGAGAGCAGTATTCTCTGTTTCAAACCGATTCTGAACGGCTACGAACATACATACCTATTCAGCCATGATTTGGAAAATAAAACTATATAAAAATTTTGCATCTGACAAAAACGACGATTGATCCTTGAACAATTCGGAGAATTGGACAATGGTTGATCAGCTTCCGGGTAGTTCGGAATGTTTAGTAAGCAGGAGAAGTTCTTCGGTATTATTGTCAAATTTTCTCACTCTTATTTTGCACATGCTTTCACACCTTATTGATGTACAACTCAGGTTTAAAGTAAACTGAAATATAAAAACTGAATACTATTATAATACGTTTACAATAGAAATATATATATAGGCCAATGACGCGAACTGCACTGTGACGAATTTAGAGAGATATGCACGAAAAAAAAATGTTTGTTTAAAAGTAATATATTAAGTTCACCGTAGCAAAGTACGGGCACACTTGCTAACTGTTTTATAAATCCCATTTAACACAATATGTCCTCTTTTAAGATTCAGTGCCATTAAACTTCGTAAAACCGAACCAATAAAATCTTAATCGCTATGTGCATATATAATCCTAATGCTGAAAAATCTATTGCAAAAATATGTATTAATGCTATAAAGTTTCACTGCCATACTTATCCTAAAATTTTTAAATAAATCTTTATTTCAAAGAACTTACCCTTGAAAACAATTAAGATGTAACAAATACAAATTCGCGCATTTAATATAAGAATTAAAAAAAGAGAAAAAGTAATGTATCAATTTTTTCATATCTATGCAAATTTACTCTCGTAACGGAATATTAATTACATAACTATTTTTCTATACAAGCTCTGCACACAGTATAAATACATGTATCCCAAAGTAAATACAAATGAAACTTTTCATAAAAATCTGCGTTTCTTCGACACCTTTCACACTTTTAAACCGACCTATCTGTTTACCATACTCCTTCACCGATCTTTTTCCTGAAAACAAGCGAAATGTAAGGAAACGCATATTTGTACAGTAAACGATTGAACAAATAAGTAAAAACCTAATATCATATTAGTTTCTCATAACTATGCAAATTCAATCACGTGACAAATTATTAATATGCCGTAAATGGAGCGGAGAGAAATATTTTCAATTTCTTTCACTTGCTCCCCTAAATTCATTTATCAAATTACTCTCCATTAGCATTCTTTCGAGCCCGAAAAAAATTATGTCATTTCATTAAAGGCATCCGTACATCTTCGAGACACTGAAGCCATTATTAATTCGTTCTAATTATTTTCGGCAACCGAAAATGGCTATTTGCGAAACATTTTTTGAAAAAAACACTAAGGAGTTAGTTGATCGCCGATTCATTGGTTTATTGACGAACTGCTTCAATATATGAAAATGAATGATCATGAATATTCCAAATACCATAGCCCCCTTTTCAAGTGTTTGCTATTATTTATAATTTTAATATTTGTGTGGATATCCCTTATATAATAATAGCCTAAGTTATCTTTCCGTCTGTCCTTGAATTTATGAAGCGGTTGGACCTGGAATGGATAGAGGCATCCATTGGATTCTTGATGAGTTAGGGTTAGCAAAATTCAAATTGAGTAAAGTTTATCTTCTCCTAAATTATCGATCCGATTCTAAAATAAATTGGTATAAATATGCTTCATATCACAGCAAACAATACTGTCCTCTTCAAAACGTTCGAATTCCACCCCTTCCCCCCTTTTCGAGCTTTTAGTATCATTATTTCAAGCCCTATTTTCCCCGGTTAAGATAAGGCGATTAAATTTATCAATTTATCACATTATATGTAGATGAAGATAGCCTTTTTTTTCTAGCATTATGACGTCATTCCTTTAACCGTCTCATTTAATCATTTCTTATTTTAAACTATTTAAATATCGTCCGCATTATTTTCATACGTTTTATCCCTGAACTTAGATATTACGTAAATAATTTTCTTTTATATTTGGATTAAATAATAGATTAGGTACATATGGGATAATTTTAAATTTGATTATCGATTATTTTTGGTTTCAGTGAAAATTTTATCCCCGGTATTAACAACAAATTCTTTTCATAAAAGTCTACCAGTCTATTTCACGGACTAATAAAATATCTAGCTTTTAAGTTATATATCTTTAAAAATTAAGAAGTTTGTTCGTTTGTATGATTGTTTTTCATACATAACCACACGGTTTGCAATCGATTCTCTAAATTTTGAACATCCTTTATATATACCCCGAAATAATCATTGTCAATATTGAAACCTCTGCAGTCCCTAATATGACAAGATAAATTAAAGTTGGCAACTAACCTGCGGTCAGTAAAGATAATCAAATTATTGAGCTTGTACCAAATAATTCTCAGCCAAAATCAAACCATTTTATTACCTGCCTCATAGATTACTTTACAATTCTGGAAAATTTTAAATTTTACTGATCCCGTCATATGACGGGCTATATGCTAGTTTTGTAATGTTTCCAGCCTCATTCAGGAATTTTTTTCATAGACATTTCGACTGAAATTAAGTCTAATAAACTATATCTATTATAAAGCTCTCCTTTACAGTTAATAAAATCCCCATAAAATAGCAACGAAATACCTTCTTATAGAAATTTTATTCTTTTTTTAATAAATTATTTTTAATTTTAAACTTAATCACCAAATTTGTTTTGTTGCAATGAAAATTTTATCACCGGTATTAACAACAAATTCTTTTCATGAAAGTCTAGGGCAGGGGTGCCCAACCCAAATCGGTTGGTGGGCCAAAAAACAATTTACCGAACTGATGGGCCGCACATATAAAAATAAAACAACAAATTATTCAAAATATTGTCACGAAGATTCGAATGAACACACCGTTTAACTTAACAGAACAATTTATTGAAGCTAAGTAGCAACTCGCAATTTCACAGGATCGAGAAGTTGCCTACAACTAGTGGGTATCAGCTTTTATACCCGAACAGAATATTCAAGAAATAACTAATTTACATATTAAAGAAAGATCTAGAATATTCAAGAACGTAAGAAAACAATAAACAACGTTTTTAAATTAAAAATACGTACATTGGATAAACAGCCATGGTAAGCATAGAACCCACAATCTTCGGGTCTGGATCGCGTGCTTTGACCATTCGGCCACTTAGCTCGTTGGCTAAGGTTCTTTATGCGGCAATATTTTATCATCGTGCAATATTCGAAATATGTATTTTTACAGTGCCAGCTGCGACTGTACATAAAAGTTGTGTTATACATATATCACAACTACAACGACAATAAACATAAATGTAATTTATAACTTTCCATACAACTTCCACTGACTGGTCGGACAAAGCACGTGCACCTAACGCGAGTCAGCTGGTTGTACAAGTAATGGCCGATGGACAGAATGTTCTAGAACACTTAAATTTCAACGTAACCTGTCCAACCCTATTTAAAGACCAAGTTTAAGTTGGGTACTATCAAGTCTTAACGTACATAATATGTGATACTTCTTATTGCAAATATTAACAACTAAAATGTTATGTTTCAACTGTATATAGTCAAAATGACTAAAACTATATACAGTTGAAAACTTCAATTGGGCCTCAAAAAGTTTTTAAATGGGACGCGGGTTGGGCATGCCTGGTCTAGGGACTGTTCTCACCAAATCGTTTCACGGCTAATCGCGATTAACCCATGACGCCAGCCAATGGTAAGACGCAATTCTCTATTAAAGAGAGATTAATAGCGGTTAGCCGTTAAACAACTTTGGTGAGACCCACCCTAAGAGCCTATTTCACAGACTAATAAATATCTAGTGTTTAAGTTATATATCTTTGAAAATTAAGAAGTGTGTTCGTGTGTTTGTTTTTTATACATAACCACAAGGTTTGCAGTAAGGCGATTTCGCGCAGCATGGCAAATCTCAATTTATGACAATTCTGGCTTTAGTTTCAAACGAAACGGAAGTTTAATGTTTGTCTATTGGCTGTTGTACACATGAAAATGAATGGGGAGGGCATTATAATAGTTCGTGACATTGCGACAAATTGCTCTATATATTCGTTAAATTTTGGACAACCAAAACACAAAAAACAAACCTTTTTTTTACCTGCATCATAGATACTTTACAATTCAGAAAAAAAATTAAAAATTTTACTGATCCCGTCATATGACGAGCTATATGCTAGTACGTAATAATATCGTACTTATTTCTCATTGTATAACGTAAATAAGACAAATTTATCAGCAATATTATAGATCAAAATTTATAAATCTGAAAAGTCCGTTTTCACATCTGGTTTGATCAATTTGACGTCAATATTAAGATCTTTTAAATAAACGTTCAAGTAAATATATACACGTAGCTTTCAAATTGAGTTCAATGTCGTTAGGAATTTCTTAAAAATTTTGACAATGGTTTGGTTTGGAAGCGCTACGGTCTACTTTTTGCAACACGAGGGCTAATGATACCGGATCCTACTGCTTAAAGCAGATTCCGAACGGCTACGAACATCCATGCCATAGTGGGATTCGAACCCACGAACTCCGGTTCCGAAGGCCAGCACCCTAACCATTCGGCCATCTTTCGGCGAATTTTTTTTTTTTTTGACAATAAAAGATGAAACAAAGAATGATGACTTCCAGCGATTTGTAAGCAAAATGCTATGGAAAGAACAACCCCCAAAACACACAATTACTATAGAGAAAGTGCCTGTTTGTACACAAATATGAGTGATGACTACAACTCAACTTTTCGTTGGCAAAACATTGTTTGTTTTCATTGTATCTGATGAACTTTGATATGGATTACGTATACAATAAAACTAAATTTTATTTAATTGAAGGGGAAGGAAACAACAGAAACTGGCCAAGTAATTCAAAATAGATATTTTTAGCACTTTACACAGTACTATTAAGCATCATAATCAAAGTATAACTACTTTGATTATATTAACAGGTATAATAAACTTATTACATAAATAAGAATCTAATAAAAATGTACAAAACCTGATCTTTTAAGGACAAAAAATAATTACATTTATAATATTTCTCACAAAAGCATAGAAAATATATTAGAAATATGAAAAAACACTTAGTAATAAGGAAAAAAATATTTAGAGCATACTGATTTTATATAATCTATTACATTGCAGTAAGGTTAAGATTTTATTACCATTCTGAAAATGTTTGCCGCAAATTCTTGAAGAAGAACTTGGAGTCCAGTCTTGCATTTTCAAGCTTCTATCCAAAGCATTCGCAGTTAGTAAAGCAATAAAATCCGTTATTTTCACCTTTTTTGAAACGCTTAGTGAAGACATACGTACAATAGCTTGTTACCATTTTCAGATAATTGACAAAATTAAAACCCCAATAACAAGCACAATCCGTAGGAAATTCAAATCTTTTGCCAACGAGGAAGTTGAACTGCAAGTTTTGCTGCACCTGACGTCATGCGCACATTCTCTATTTAAATAGCGTACTAAACTATCTGTATCCTCCAGGAATAAATTCATCAACTCATTCAGTATCTAAAAAAAATCAAATATGCGTTAGAAGGTTTTCACTGGACGGTTTATCGTGGTTTTACTGAGTCACAAATTCAAAAACTTACCTTTCTAGAGGAGAGCATAAGAATTTGGGAAAAATAAAGAGAATCTCTGATCCGATATGTACCCAACATAAACAGTTGCAAAAGTTTCTTCTATACATACTTAGCGCACGAGAAAGTATAAAGGCAAGCTAAGAGAAATATATTAATACGCTGACTGCCATGGGGGTCACCCGTAACCGGTATTCGACTTAGCTACAGTGCCGTGGGTGCCACCGGTGACTGGCGACGCAGCAAATAATCATCATAGTTGGCCCGACAGCCCGTTGTGGGCCTTCCCCTTCTTAAGAAGTTTTTCCCATCCTGCTTTGTTTTGTGCTTGGGACCTCCAGCATCTATTCTTTATGAGACCAAAGTCCGACTCCAGGCAGTCGATCCACCGTCGTTTCGGTCTGCCCTTTGGTTGTTGTCCGAAAGGGACTGAATTAAAAACTTTTAAAGCAGCCTGACCTGTGTCCATTCGCAATGCAGCAAATAATAAAAGTACATAATTATACTAAATATAGATACTGATAAATTTTTCAATAATACCATTGTTATTATAATGATTTGAAGAAATCAATGCGATACAGAAGATACAAAAATAATTTTATTAGTGTATGAAAAATATACATTTCATCAGTGCATATTGCGATGGGTCAGATCGAAACATTCAAGGCAAAGAAAATGTGAATCAGCGCAATCGGAACAATATGGCACCACTTTTTTATTAAAATCTTTGTTCTAGTTCTTCCTGGCTGCTTTGGTTTGGTGTGGTTTGGAGTGCTACGGTCTACTTTTTGCAACACGAGGGCTAATGAGACCGGGACCTACAGCTTAAAGCCGATTCCGAACGGCTACGAACATCCATGCCACTGTGGGATTCGAACTTACGAACTCCGGTACCGAAGGTCAGCACTCTAACTGGCTGCTTTGAATGCTAAAGAATGACAGTAATCACATAGCAATCGAAGCACTATTGTTTGAAAAAAAAGAAAATCGTAACAATTGTAGGTCACGGGTGATCCCCACCACGAAAACTGCTTCAGTCATGATTTTATAACTCATTTTGTTTCCTGCAAATAATATTTTAGCATACGCATCGCATAATGAAAAGTTCACATCGGTGCCTTGGACAAACCATCGAAAATGCTGTCAGTCAAAGTGTTAATAAAAAAATCAATTTGCAATTTAACATACTTTATTTTCTTTGACTGCTCACACTTTTAAACCAACAGTACAGTATGATGTCATTATTCCATGAACTGTTTCTCTAAAACAAGTGAAATGAAAGGAAATATAAATTTCTACAGTAAACGGATAAACAGAAAGAAGTGGAGTATCTAAAATTATATCAGCTTCTCATAACTATGCAAATTTAATCACGTGACAAATTGCCAGCATGCGGTAAATGAAGCGGGGAGAAACATTTTCATTCTCTTCCCTAATTTCATTTTCCAAATTACTCTCCGTCAGGGTTCTAGCTTGCACGAGAAAAAACGATGCCATTTCATTAAAGGCATTTGTACATATCCGAGAAGCTGGAGGTATTATTTCTTTTTCATGCTTTCGGCGACCGAAAATGGTAATTTGGGAAAGCACTTTTTCGGATATCATTCCGGAGCTGATCGCCAACTTGTCGGTTTGTTTTAGTCTCTTTCATGTATGATAATGAATGATGTTGAATATTCGACAATATATTGTCAGAGACTTATTTGCTTAGGTGGTTTCACTAAATCTGTTATTAAAATCAAGATTATTTCTAATCTTAGAGTGAAAATGGATTACTACATTGGGTTAAAAAAACTGTTAGACATACTTTCTTTTAGAAATAATTCATTCTCCAAGAAAAAATAATATCCAGAACGTTGTATTACCTACTTTCTTGTAAGAGATTATATAATACAAGCCGCTTCCTACTCAACAGGCTGTCTAGATAATTACGAACTGCGTAATTCGGTCTGTAAATAAAGTTTAAGAAACACTACAATGAAGTCTGGTAATAAAGTTTTGGAGTATGCGAAACATTGGGATAAAATATTGGGTTGTTCGGAAAGTAATTTCCCGACAGAGGATTTAACTGTATTTTTTTTGCACCCAACTTCACATTTAAGCCGTATAATTTTTATATGCTTTGAGAGCTCATATAGCAAGGCTTGTGTGTGAAAAATTCCAATTAATTCTACGCATTAGTTTTTGGTTGGTGCAATTTTAAATATGGAGAGCGATAAGCGGCATTTTCGACATATTTTACTCTTTTACTGCAGAAAGGGTAAAAATGCTGTTCAAGCCAGAAAGATATTGACCAATGTGTATGGAGAATGTGTGTTGACAGTACGCCAGTGACAGAACTGGTTCGTCACTCCAAAATTTTTTAGACGGTAAAATCTTCATCTCAAATGAAGATGTCAAAAACCATCTCGATCAGTTTTTTTGAAAGCAAAGACCAAAAATTTTATGAGCGTGGAATTATGCTACTACCAGAAAGATGAAAAAATATGTTGGACCAGAACGGTCAATATACAATTTAATAAAGTATTTGTTTTTTATACAAAACTGTCTTTCATTTCTACAATAAAAAAACGAAATTACTTTCCGAACAACTCAATAGAAACTTTAAATAATCTTCAAAATATACAAAAATAAAAGTAAGCATCGTATTTCTTGGGAATTACTTTACCCACATCTAGAGATTACCTCCTCTTTTAATCCCCTGTATAATAATATGCAAAATTATCTGTCCGTCTGTTCTTGAATTTATAAAGTGGTTGTACCAGGAATGGATACAGGCAAATGTTTCAGAATAACAAATCAAAACTTCTATAAGAAAGTAGAACTTTCAATTCTGAAACGCATTCTAAGAGATGAACAGTTTAAGAGAAATTACTAGAAGTCCACGGTTACCATTTTGGAGTATGCGAGACGAGGGATTCTTGATGAGTTAGGTTTAGCAAACGTTCGAAATTCACCCCTTCCCCTTTTTCTAGCATTTAATGCCATTATTTCAAGCCCTATTTTCTCTGGTTAAAAGCAGGCTATTAAATTTATTAATTTGTCACATAATAAACAGGTAAAAATAACTTTTTTCTAGAATTATGACGTCATTCCTTTAACCATCTCATTTAATCATTTCTTATTTTAAATTCTTTAAATATCGTCTGCATTATTTTCATACGTTTTATCATTGAATTTATATATTACGTAAGGGCTAACACACCAACCCATTCATCGCCTCTTAAAATCGGTAAATTATCGCCAAATTTGACAAAAAAAAAAAAAAAAAAAAAAAAAAAAAAAAAAAAAAAAAAAAAAAAAAAAAAAAACACGGCGTCTTTAATGCATGTACCAAAATTTTACTGATCCCGTCAAATGACGAGCTATATGCTAGTTTATTATAAGGATCTGTAGAATCAGGTGAAATAATATCACGAACCGTCGAGGCGATTTCCGGAGGTAAATGCGCTACAAGTGATTATATTTCGTTTTTGATTCTGTAACAGTTTTAGGAACAGCTAATTCGAACGTCGATGCCACTATTCGAAACCAAAGTGCAAGATCCGAGGAAATAAAAACAGGCATCTCAACTGCAGACACTTCCACCATAGTGGTAAAGGCTCAAAAGTTTCAGAAGAACAATTCAAAACTTCTATAAAAACGTAGAACTTTTAATTCTGAAACGCATTGTAAGAGATGAACAGTTCAACAGAAATTACCAGAAGTCCACGGTCACCATTTCAGAGTATGCGAGACGTTGTGATAAAATAGAAACTCTAAATAATCATCAAGACATAGAAAAATAAACATTTAATACAGTTTAAACCAAACAACAAAACGATCTTCTCTAGCACACTACATACGGAGGGAAATCTATGGCAGAGATGAAAACAGAAGTAGTAGTAGTAGTAGAAGTTGTAGTAGTTACAAATGTGGCTTTTAAATGACAAATAGACATCACTACAAAGTTTTAGAACCACTACAGTAGATAAATGTAGTATAATAGATAAATCTTAAACCAATCTCGCATATTAAAGACTGTTGGCGAATATGGTAGCTTGATACCAGTAGGTAATGACAATAATAAATGTGAAATTCTACGACGTCATCTATGTAATGTAATCTTATGACAAATCTGGTAACGATGGCTTCAGATATGTGGACTTGCATAATGAACAAATGTTCTTATTTTTTTTTTTTTTATTTATTTATTTATTTATTTATTTGTATAACAGCGAGTTGTTTCGCGACCAGTCTTCAGTGGGTTTATTAACAATTCCAAAATAAATGACACATTTATTTCAAAATTTAGTTTTTATATTATTTTACAAATGAGCAATATTAACAATTCCGAAAACAGAACAACTCATTTTATACTAATAACATATTTTATTTAAATTTAATGTTCTTTAAAAACATAAGAAAAACTTCAACAATCAAAGTGCAATGAATGACGATATTTGCCAATTAATTCTTAAACTATACTAACTTGAAAATAACTAAATGGAAAGTAATTTTTCATGCCATTGTTTAAAGAAAAACAGAGATATTTCAAAACAAAAATATTAATCACGATACAAGTAAAATGTTTAATACAAACATTTGTGATGTGACAAAGAGCAATGGAATATATTAAGACATTTGAGTACTGTCACATCGTCTGTTAAAATTGATGTTCTACCCGTATATTATCTTTTATATTTCACTTTTTCTTTGTAAGTTGCAAATGGAAATGAACGATTTTTTTTTCTTTTTAGTAAAAACATGGTTGTTCTTTCGTATGCGAAAAGAAAATAGTTTTTGAGTTGTTTTTCAGAAATTAATATTATTTACGACATAAATTCTGTGTGACATTTTCTGTTTTTTAAAGAACTCGCATATTGAAATATAATAAAAGGTGCTTTATATTGAAAGTGTGTTGTTTTGAGAAGTTTACGCCATTGAGAACAAATCATACTTCTGATTTCTAAACCCAAACGGGACAAGTACAACTTGTAAATTGAAGTATAAAATAAAGTTATCTATCATGACTTCAGTCGATGTCCCTGTCCAAAGAGTAAATTTATGTGCAAGGCTCTAAAAATCATACAATAACGATACAAGTGACAAAATTATATAAAGAAAAGCATGTACTCAAAATTTGGTAAAATGTGTATAAGATTGTCAGCTATCTTCGCTGAAATAAAAACTCATTTCGAAAAAGGAAAAAGGAAAATTGTATTACTTTTAACTGCCCTAAACCAGAACACTACGCATTAATTATTAAATTAAACATTGTGTCCTGGTGTAACTATTCTCCTTATAGAAGAAAATTTTCATTGTAGGGCTCAATAGCAAAACAAATCTATAATAGAAATTTTAAAAATGTAGACATAATTGTTATTATGGGAGGTACTTTACAACACAGCGACCAATTCAAGATCGATAAAGTATTTAGGATATGTTCTCAGATAGCCATTATCGTGCCAAACTATCGAATTAAATATTTAAAACTATTTAGTAAACGACTATCGTTTTGCGCTTAGTAGATACACCCAACACTTCATTTCTTGTCTTCAGTTTTCCATTTGTAAGAACTTAACAATAAAATTGATGCTATAAATCCTTTTTCTTCTCGTAAAAGTTTAAGGATGCTTGACTCAATTCCGTTTATTGTTACTTAATCTCTTCGCGAAGTGATGGCAAAAAACCAAAGGCAAAGAAAGAGAAGAAATCGATGATAGTTTGGAAGACTATTCTTCCATTATGAGACGGTAAGTCATTGAAAAGAATTAATAATCATTCTTAATATCTCGGCGAAATTTTCTTCTAAATAAGTTCCTTGTGTTTTCGTCAAAAGATTTTGTTAAAGTAACGCCCACGTTCGGAGCAGATATTTCTAAATAAGTTTTCAGAGGGGCAGGGGATTGTTTAATGGATATATTCCGGTGCTAGAATACTAGGGTTTCGGTTTCGAGAAGTAGCAGAAGTAGTCCGAAATATCTCACTGTACACTCAGAGAACGTTCAGGATGAATCTTGTTTTTGGATGTCCTCTGGTTAAGAAGTTGGCAGATGACAGGGAGATAGGAAATCAGGAGCAAAATTGTCCCTCCTAAGGATGATTAAAATTGAGGAAAATCTCCAACGTGGCATCATGAACTCCTAACACTCGTTAAAGTAAGTAGGCGGTCTGTTGTGAGTTATACCGAGTGCAATAGAACTGCGTAAAAAAATGTCCTTAATTAAAGAAACAGTAATAGTGTTTTGTCCAGACATACCAATCAACAAAAATAGTCCTAATGCGCACAGAAACTGTTCTTATTTTGGCTAAAAATTAAGAATTTTTATAAAAATGTTGAGAAACGCTAAAATCAATACTGCTTCTCAAACATCACATTAAGGTGTTCCTCTTAAAGATCCAACCACACTTATGGAGGAGTTAGATGTCCAGCGGCGTTCTTAAAAAATCATAAGTGCTTAACATAACTATTTATGCAAGTACTGTACAATTCTGCATTATTATTGAAAGTTGTTATTGCTTGCATAATATATTTATGTTTTGTTCTCGCTGAAAATACCTTGCTAAGTATTAGAAGTTCTACCCGTGATGTATGTATCTATGCAGACGACCCTAACCATGTTTGTTCTTATTGCAAATATTTTTTTAATGAAATTTCGGTTTTCAGATTAAAATTCTAACAACAATAGGTAGGCTGTGCCCAATTTCAGTATTCAAAACATCAAGTTAAGACACAATAATCAAGAAGAAATACAAGCATCACAGGTAAGCATTTATCCAGTGGAAATCATATTTCATATATGTATGTACTTAATAACTTACTGGGCGAAATTTAACACTTTTTTCATTACTGTCCATTTCCACAAAGAACAACAAACGAGATACCTGGCAGTTAGTCTCCGAGATTGTACAGTGCTTAGTACATTGTGTACACATAATATACTTGGGATCAAATTTTCGAGTAAGACTTGTATATATTTATTGTCCCCTCATGTTAAGTAATGTTTTCAGCCTATATAGTGCTTTCATAATAAATTAGTCAGCAAAATCTACGACATTCTTGAAGCCAATATTAATAAAGGCAAGTATTGGATTATAAATATACCTGACTGTTATTAAAGGTTTCGTGGAAGCATTTAATGTTGTAGTAATGTCAATAAAAGATTGAAACAAATAAAAATTAAACATAGACATTTATTTTGTTAGCATATTGGATTGTTTTTAGCTTGATTTGAAGTGCGATTTTCTATAACACGAAGAATAATGAGACCGGGATCTACTGCTTAACCCCTTCCCGACCAACGTCTCGTATAGGCGACACAGCGATTTCACTTTTATCAGTCCAGCGTCGCCTCCACGCGATGATCTCTGGTTGATATTGAGAGACCAGCGTCGCGTATGCGTAATAGGAGGTCCGAATGATTTATTTTAATTTTTAAATGCTAGATTTAATTACTAGATGTCTTAAACGGTAAAGCTTTTCCCAATGATCGACTCATAGCATTTATGTGCTGGTCCTCAAGGGGTTAAATTCGATTCCGAACGACTACGATAATCCATGCCACAGTGTGATTCGAACGGTACAAGAAGATTAGCGCTCTAACCATTCAGCCATCGTTCGGCTAGCATATTGGGTACAAAGTATCACCGCTAGAGGAACAAATCTAGTTAAAACGTCTATTACAGGCTATTGTGCGATAAAAAGAAATAATATTAATATTTTGCATCTAATATTTTCCCCCGATTGCTTCTGATAACAGCTTCATTTTATTGTAAGTTCTAAAATGTATCATCTAAATAAAAATAGACTCGCTTGTAAAGGACATGCGCATAGAATACTTTAAATGTAGCTACTTTAGGAACAATTACTAATGAATAATTTACTTTGATATTATATTCACATTAGCATAACTGCCGCTAACATGTTACACTGTTACCACCAGTTACATTGAAGAACAATTTATATAATTTTAAATGACCACTCTCACTTAAACCAATTCAAAAGCATCTCACACACTATCAGTTAAATTATACAGTTTCTCATGTGACTGGGTTGAGATGTATGAAGTGTAATGGCACCGAATCCTGGTTGGTCATAATGTGCCAACCAGATTGATATTTTAAATTTAAAATAAGACCAAAAATATAGGAAAAAAAAGAAGTAAAATTACAATTAAATTACAACAGCAAGCAATATGTAAAAAAGCAAATAAAACAATGTGAAGACAAAAACTATGAGCCGAATAAAAGCTGTAGTATAAGCATACAATCCAATATCTTTCAAGAAATTAAAGAAATTAAAGTACGACGTATCACTACGTAAGAAATTTAGAGAAACTAAATGGGACTTAAAATTGTGAGCACGATAACGCTGAAAATTTGGAGGCATTAGGAAATTGTGTCTTATAGTGATGGGGGCTTAGTAAATCCTGTATGTTGAATGCAGAGACGATTAAGAATGACGCCATGCTGCCTGGAGGACATTGAAAGTACAGCTACAAATCAAAAGTTATACTGGATATAATTTATGATACGTTAGTCGATTTCAGATATCTTCCCATTTTTCCTGGACAAAAATCTTGGCATACTTCTTTATATTAGGGTAACTCCTGTGGAATTAAATCATAAACTGTGTAAACTGTGCAGTTTAAATTGGTTTTTTCCCTTTTTCCAGACGGCGCAAATGAATCCTCTTTTCCGTCGATAGCTGCATAAACGCACAATCTGCTTAGTTCACTCTCGGCTTTCAATATGGCTGCTACATAAGAAAAGGAAACTTTTCTTGCTTTTATTCAATTTAATAGGTCACTTCCTGGACTATGGGACATAGAAAATTCCTCTTATTGAAAACGGATAAAAAAAAGCTGCATGCAAAAACTAATTACTAAACTGAGCATTATTGGGACTAATGCGACATGGAAGTACGTAGTGAAACAAGTTAATACTCTCAGATCAGTTTGTAGAGAAGAATACAAAAGATTAGTGATTTAAAAAAAATCGGGGTTTTTTTGGCAAGGATATTTATACACCATACCTTAAGTACTTCAACAAACTAATGTTTCCAGTTGGGTTTTAAAACTAATGCTTCGTTTTTGTCACCCATTTACATTCATTTCACTCCCCACTCACTATCAGTTCAGTTCACCATTCAGTTTTTTACTCAGTCAACAACACAGTTGGACTGCGCAGATTAACTTACAGTATGTGAGCCGCTTAACATATAGTTTGCGGGTATATTTCGCACAGGAATTGTACCGGAAGCGGGCGTTTTGGGCGTAAATTTAGTTATTCAGTTAAATCTCAATAGATCGAAAATTATTTAATTTTTTAAACAACTTTCGTATTTTATACTGAAATATATAAACAAATATATAAATAGACAAATATATATATATATATAATATGTCTTACCATTTTCGCAAGGATAAATAAAAAGTTAATTTTAAATCAAAATTGATTTTTTTAATCAACCTTCCCGTTCTGTGGTTCCGCATCGACTGATGTAAAAACCAGCTTTTATTTGTCTAAATTTTTCCAGAATCTATATAGTAGACAAGAACATTTGGCTTCGTTTTCCTGTATATACCGTTATTTTTGTACCCACAAACAAACAATGTTGTTACACTAACCCGTACTAGTGTCCCACGCTCAAGTATCAATCGTCAGAAAACGTACTAGTACGTATCCCGCGCTCACGTATCAACCGTCAGAAAATGTTACTTCCCGGAAATAGTAACCCTAATATGTTAACTCAAATGTAATGGAAAATAAAAATGGCTCGAGATAACAAAAACAACCATGGTCTAAAAGTATACAACTTAATTTAATTATAACTAACATAAGACAAACTCAGACATTAAATTTAGCAAACATAAGTACAGTCAGTACCGGTTATATGGTCACCCGCTTATAAGGGCACCCCGGTTACATAGTCAGTTTTCTAAAGTCCCGTCTAACTTAATAGTTAACATGTGCTAAAGCGCACTGCTTATACAGTCATTTTCTTTTTCTTGTTACCGGTTATATGGTGAGTTTCATGTTTTCAACGAGTTTCCGTTTTGTTTTTAAAGAAGTCAATGGAAAATCGGAAATAACCTTAATTCAAACCTTTATTTTCCTCTCTTTCCTCCCTTTCCCCCTTTCTTGTTTGTGTAGACAAATCGTAGGAGTTTTCCACCTCTCTCAGCTCTCGCACCGATCTGATAACAAGTGAACATCTGTGTGTTTATTGGTTGATGTTATCTCTCTCATACATGATTTCAGGTGTTATTTTTACTTATTCCGAAGCAGCAGATGAGCATTTAAAAGCTATTAGGGACTTAGAAAACGTTGTGCTAACAACCAACAAAAGGAAGCAAACTTGTATATCTGATTATTTTTAAATACATTGAACATGAATGTACATATGTACGTGTGCTGTACTTTGATTAGTAAGGTAAGCTAATAAATTTCCCCCAAAAAAAATATTGCATATTTTTAATGTAATTTTTACTTCTCGAATTAATTTTTAAAATGTTCTTAAAAGTATAATTATTTGTTTATGAGTACTACATTCTGATAGGTGAATATAATCCTGCCACAATTCAATAGGGTTGTATTGTTCCGCATATATGGTCACCCCGCTTATATGGTCTGATTTTTCTGGACCCGCTGAGCTGACGATATAACCGATACAGACTGTATAAGGAAATGAAACAATTCGCTTACTTAATGGTCAACAAAACTTAAATCAACTTAAAAACAACGAACCAGCCATGAGACAAAAGTAATACTACCTCCATGACAGACAAACGAACAAGCCACCCACTCGGCTAAGCAAACAAAACACTGTATTTAAACAAACTAGGAATGTCCCGGAATGACGCTCCGGGGAAAGATACTGCATGAGATAAGATTTAACCATGGGGTCTAACAGAAAACGTACTAGTACGTGCCCCGCGCTCACGTATCAACCGTCATAAAATGTTACTTCTCGGAAGATAGTAACCCTAATATGTTAACTCAAGTGTAATGGAAAATAAAAATGGCTCAAGATAACAAAAACATCCATGGTCTAAAAGTATACAACTCAATTTAATTATAACTAACATATGACATATACTCAGACATTAAATTTAGCAAACATAAGTATAAGGAAATGAAACAATTAGCGTACTTAATGGTCAACAAAACTTAAATAAACTTAAAAATAACGAACCAGCCATGAGACAAAAGTAATACTACTTCCATGTTAGACAAACGAACAAGCCACCCACACCAGCTAAGCAAACAAAACACTGTATTTAAACAAACTAGGAATATCCTGGAACGACGCTTCGGGGATTGGTTTGGAGCGTTACGGTCTACTGTTTTGCACACAAGGGCTAATGAGACCGGGACCTACTGCTTAAAGCCGATTCCGAACGGCTACGAACATCCATGCCATAGTGGGATTCGAACCCACGAACTCCTGTACCGACGATCAGCCATCGTTCGGTGAAGCTTCGGGGAAGAGATACTGCATGAGATAAGATTTAACCGTGGGGTCTAACAAAAAACGTATTAGTACGTGTCCCGCGCTCAAGTATCAACAGTCAGAAAACGTATTAGTACGTGTCCCGCGCTCAAGTATCAACAGTCAGAAAACGTACTAGTACGTGTCCCGCATACAATGTGTTATCAGTAGTTGAGAGAGATCTCGACGTTTCGATATGAATAATCGATATTCGTGGTTAAAAGGCTTTAAAGGCTTTAAAGGTGGTGTGGCAACTGGACCATATGGGCCGAGCCCTTCAATCCAGAGGCTTCTGTCAGTAAGCACAAAAATGACAACGAGCGAAAAATAAACACATAAAAGAGCAAAGAGATAGAAGGGTGGATTCGTGAGTTCATAGCACAATAACTAGAGAGTAGAGAGTTTAGGGATAGAAAAACATAAAATATTTTTGCGGCCAGTGACATCCGTACAAAATAAACAGAAAATAATGAATTAAAATGATCGAAATCGAAAAAATTGAAAATTTTGAAAAAATAAAAAATAAGTGTTTTAAAAATAATTAAACTGCATTAAAAATCCGAAAAAGGCCTAAAGAATAATAAATAAACATAGACAACAATTTTTAATAATTTAAATAAAGTTTTTGAATTTTTGTCATCGTCGGGGACAGGTGGTTAAAAGAGATTCAATACATTTATTCATATTTATTGTTCATAGAAAAAGTTTGGTAAACTATCCCGATAATTGGATAGTGGATAATTAGAATCCTACTATATAAAGTAACAGACATTCAACTAATGAAGAACAGGCATATTTCCAAAAAAAATTTCTAATCATTAATTGGAAATTTAAAAGGTATAATATTATAAGTGTTTCAATTGCATTTCTATACAATATATACAAAAAGAAAAAAACTATTGGAAAAAGATTTTCTTGTCTCTTCTTTCAATGTATTTAAAGCACAATAAGAGAAGATAAATCTTTGACCTCCGAAAGTGAGAATCACACAAAAGAGCAAGAAAAACATGATAAATTCCTCAGGATATTCACCTTGCCGGAAGCAATCGTATTACATTAAGCATAATACACCTCAGAAAGATATTAAACCGTCTAATGATAACCTTTCAATGTCTGTAACACTCGACACAGATATTCGGAAGCGGAATTTCCATGCATTCACACTTTCTTTCACTATTATAACCAGGAAGGATTCCATTTCGATATTTTCTGAATAGAAAAGAATTATATTGATTCCGATACCATAGCGTTCTTTTTTTTAAATATACTCTGAAAAAAGGATTTCAATAAAAGAAAAAAATGTGGCTAAAAAGCTGGCTATTAATCACTTTATGGTTTTCTTTTGAATCTTTGTCGTTGCTTTTTTTCTTTGTGTCGTGTAAATAGCATATAGATAGACACAAAAAAACCCTTTATAGTGTTCCATTTATCATATATAACAGAGGTGTCCAACCTGCGGCTCGCGAGCCACATGCTGCTCTTTGAAGGATTATTTGTGGCTCTCGATAAACGTTCCCAAGTTCCCTTTTCATTTTTGTGTTATTATATTTTAAAAAATTATTACAACTGATGGAGCTCTGGCAATGATGGGTAAAAAAATCTGTCTTATTATGAAGAGCTGATTCTCAAATTCCACAATCCATACCGATTTACATACCGGACTTACCGATTTGATCGACTGTCCTGCTTCAATGCATGCGCCCCCATACCACGCCAGCTCTCAGAATCTTCCATTTGCCTTCTGGAAGTCATAGAAACACATATGTCTTGAAAACAAATTGTACGAAAGTTTTAAACACCTTCTATCAGCACATACAATCAGCTTCTGATACCCTTCATAAAGCTGGCATCTTATAAGACTGACCTTTTTGCATATTTCTTGACATGAAAGCGAGATTGGCTGTTAACTAACATATTTGCATATTTCCATCTACCTCTTCAGTGAATTGTACCCACTTCAATTCTGATTGGGTTCCGGAAATTAGCATTTTCATCTTCGTGCGTAACTTTTTGAAGTGAGTGTATGTGTATATATATATATATATATATATATATATGTAATATATCAGAATTATTTCACTTTAATATCTATACAATAGATGTAAATTTTCTGTCCATTCAGCGTATTCTCCAGCTGTCGCCGGCAAATGGCTTAACTTTTCTCCTGACCTAACAGTTAATTTCGATGTCTAAGTTTCTTGTCCTTTTGGAGAATTCTATCTGTCTCGCTCTGGGATATACCTCTCTTCCAGCAAAGTGTTTTTCGTATCATTCTCTTGTCTGCTATTGACTAGCAAAAATGTATTTTTAGCAGCTCCTCAATATAGATTTCTGAAAATTGTGCTTCTCTTCGATGTGGCCCGACTGCAGCATTATTCATTAGTCTAGCTGCGTAGGCTTCTCCTTTCCCAGTATCCCGGGGAAGTAAAATGAATAGGGCAATAGTCAAATGTAACCGGATTTTTTAGAATTTCTGGATTACATATATATATATATATATATATATATATATATATATATATATATATATATATATATATATATATATATTGGTACATTATAACAAGAAGCTTCCTTCCTTCCTCAGTGGCATGACAGCCCAGGATGGGCCTTAGCCTTCTGTAGAATTCCATACCAGGCAGTCCTATCTTTGGCTCTGGATTTCCAATTTGAAATTTTCAAGGATCTTATGTCTTTCTCAATGCAGTCTAACCATCTAAGTTTTGGTCGTCCTCTCATTCGGGTTCCTATTGGTTTGGCCGTAAAAATTTTTTTTGTGGATCTATTGTCATTAAGTCGAACTAGGTGTCCGGCCCATTTTAATCTTTGTAAGCTAATAGAATTAATTATATCTGGGTTTTTATATGTTCTGTATAATTCAGTATTTGTTCTTCTTCTCCATATACCATTTACATTAATTCTCCCAAAAATACTTCTCCATATTTTTCTCTCAAAAACTGCTAGGGTTGCCTTGTCTCTTTCTGTTAATACAAGAAGCTATGGGAGCTAAATTAGTGCATTCGAGCTTGATAAACTTTATCATCAAATTAGGAAAACTTTGAAATAGATCTACAAGTTTAATACACAAAACAAATAAGTGTGACTACTCATTTTATACAAAATTTTAAGTTCTGCAACTGCTGTATTTGATTCTTGCTTGATAGTTCTATTTATTTGAGATATTTACTTTATAATCGAATGTGAATCTCATCTAACAGAAGGATAAAACTCACCTAACAGAAGAGAGAGAACTTAATATGTTCATTACAGTTTTAATTTGTAAGGATCTAAACAGTTAGCAAACTTGCTTTTTTATACTATCGCTTGCCCTAGAAATTTGTCCGCTTGTGTTTATGCGCGCTTTACACACTTGCACTGACCATGTGTGATAGTATCTAAATACGTTGTTTAAATATTGTGTAAAGTTTTAAGTGAAAATATTTGTTAATGGGTTTATTTATTATTTAAGCCTAAGATGTCAAAATTTTAACTTCTGAATTCACAAATTGAACAAAAAAAAGCTTAGTGTGTGATTTTTAATTTGGCTGATTGTAATAATAATCGAAAACCGCATTAAATGAGCATTTATAGTCATAAAAATAGGCCTGTGAATAGATGTAGTTCCAATAATTCCGTTAAAAGTAATTAACTCATCAATTATGATAGCCAGAGCAAAATGGAATTTCAGCTAATTTTAGTACATATTCCAGATCGTTATTCATAAAAACAGTCCTCTCAATTTACCAAAAATAGCCTTATTCTCAAATAATGTTAATTTGAATTGAAAGATATTCAACTAAGTTTAGACTCCAGCCGGAAAAAAAAATACTTAACAAATTTCAAAAGAAATCTACTGTAGTTTGCCCAAATCACATTTTCCAAATTAAAGATTTTGTAAAATTCTTCCGTTTCTCATTTTGTTAAATTTTACCTCGCGAAAGAGCAGTTATTTAGAAGGCACATAATTAAGTTCCGTTAGAAATGTTTGTTTAAAATACAAACTCATATTCCAGTTTGCTTTAATGTGAATAATAAACTATTTGCGGAATATATTAGTACTTAAAAGTAACCATTAAAAGTAAAATTCTATAAATTCTTTTAATATTTCCTATTACCTTTCAAGTTAGTCTAGCGAAGAAAATTATAACATCACTTAAAGGAAACATTAATAGGTATATTAGCCTGTTTCTTATAAAGTATATAATGAAAATACAAATTTTATCATAATTGTAGAAATATAAATCTTAAAATGTATCAGGTACTAAAACTATGAATATATTTTTTAATTAGTCTTGATCGAAAAATTACCAATTTATTTGTTCATAAAAATAGTTTCCATTGTTTTGAAATTTTTGTATAGTGCATGATAATATTTCATGTGTCAAGCTGCCGAAGTAAACACTTTAGTTTACACTTGTATTTGATGGCACTGATGAATACTTCACAAAAGAGTCAAAGAATGGCTAACTTTAATTTTTAAACATTTATATTTTTTTAAATATCAAATGGAACATAGGTTATTAAAAAGCAGGAATGGAAAAACAATGAGTATTATTTCTATCCTAGAAATAGATAAGATTCAATTTTCAAATAAAAATCAAATTTTTGTTTTATTACATTAAAACCTGTCAGTTGTTTCCTTATTTAAAAACGGACGAATAATGCATAACCTATATGCATTTTTTTCAAACTATTTGTGACTTTAAAATGTTCTAGTTACACTACTTTCTTTCTAAATTTTGGACATTTCATTTTAGTTTCGATGATTCAAACTGTGTTACTTAGAAAACGTTTTAGATATGACAAGTAGAAACTTTCTACGAAAGCTGTCTCAAACATGTACCTTTATATCTGCATTTTACAGCACAGGTTGCATTTGTATGCAAGATACTTTTATCCTGGTGGGGGGAAAACACCAGTTTTACTTCAAAAACTCCATCGTATTTTACAGGAATATTTTTTTTTAAACTGATTGTTTTTCTTTTCAATCAACAGACTTTTAAATCTTAACTGCTATGTAAATGTTGTACCTAAACTGATAATTTTTCAATGAAATCAGATTTAAACATAATTTAAAAGTTAAATGTTTGATAACTAATTTCAATACGGCTGTTGTGCATAGACTCAGTTACTGCATTTAGACTTATTTCGATTTATTAAAACACATTGCTATACTGATTTATTTCAAATATGATATGTAAAATTTTTTTAGTATTTACAATGTTAGAACTATTTAAAGCCTCTTAAATATTACATGCAATTTTAACGATATATTATTAATCAGATGAATTGCTTTAATAAAAGGAGCTTGAATATGCTGAATATCAAATCAACAAACATAAACTGAACACATATACGAGGGTTGGAATTTTAATAGTGGCAACTATTTCTTTACATGGAATACAAATATGCTTCACATCGCCATGTTTTACAGTCCTTCAATATAGTCGAACGTATTGTGTATAGCCCGTTTCCAACGATGTGAAAGTAGCAGAACACCTGTAACAGCCCCTGTTCTATTGATAGTTCGAATGGACCGGTCTATTGACACAAGAATCTCTGTAACAGTTCTGAAGCGAATGGTACGAAGTAGTTCCTTGATCTTAGGAACTAAGACAAAGTCACAAGGGCTTAGACCTGGAGAGTAAGGTGGATGGTAAAGCCCTAAATGCCACTGTCCTGTTTTACGACCTCTGGCACTTTGAATTTTTATCCAACTTCGTTGTTCTTGTTTTGAAAACATCCTGACAACACTTTAGACCTCAAACTAATACAAGGATCAGTTCTTTGAGTCTCTCCACATGCCCATGACGGAAGAAGGACGATTTTTTTTGCTGAGAGGTAAGGTTGGTATGTAGCTCACGTGATATTCTTTGGTTTTTGTTACTTAACGTTTTTACAGCATTGTTGCCACTTTTAAAGTTCCAACCCCTATATAAAAAGAATTCAAAATTTCAAGAATTACCATAAAAATGTTAGAGTTTCTTCTCAATGTATCTTTAAGGAATCATCAGCATTTATACTCTGGCAATGGCAGTTATTATATCAGTTATTTTGTGTCTCAAATAAAAGGATTTAGAAGTAGAGATATTGATTTCTAAAATATTCTACACAATATGGCCGGTTTTTCTGATTAAAAGATACCTAACCTCTTAAAGGTAGATTGTAAGATATCACGCTCACGAACAAAAAAAAATATGTAATTTGAGAGAAATCATGTTAAAGTTTAATTTATGAATATGACAGATGATAAAAAAATTTAATTTTCTAACTTTTGGTCCACTTGAGATACGGCAAAAGTAATGGTATCAATATGGGCAGACAGTTACAATTCAATATATAAAATCTATACATCTTTTGATCATTTAAAGACTTAATAGTAGTTAGACAATTAAAACAAATTGCATAAAAATATTGTTAAAAACTTCCACAATTTTGTTCAGTTGCCCACAAAACAATTTGCGTGTACGCAGTTATGTGTTTTACTGTTGCAGATTTAAAATAAAAAAGACTGCACCCAAGAATTTCATCTAAGGTCTGATGGAGATATATGAAAATTAAATAAAATACCTTGCGGTTTCTAAATTCTCTTTGATTTTTGTTCTTCCTGACATATTCTATTAACTCTATTCTCTTAATAATCAGCCTTCAATTCAGTTGAAACCGGTCTTCCTCTTTTTAGTGCTATCTTTAATATTTACGTAATTTTCTTTCAGTCAATCTCTATTCCTTATTAAGCTGTGGAATTTTTATAAGCTAATCAAAATAAATATGCTCCCGGAGTTTTCTGGAGTATAAAATATTTGATTGCAAGTTTTTTTTCTCTGTCTTTAGTTTTGATGGTGTCATATTTATTAATACCACGTAGTTCACGGCAATTATGCTCCACCAACTGGTTTTTACATCAGTAAAATTTCTTTTGGAGTTCGTGACCAACTTCTTAAAAATTCCATATAACGTGGAATAAATTATTTCACCAACAAGTTAATTATCATCGTGCCTTAAACACATAAATATTGTGTCTAAACCATTTTCTTTTTAGAAACGGGGATTACTTCATACATCGGATGCAGCTGGATGAAAAATAATTTCATCGTTCAAAGTTATTTATAATGTAGTATATGGATTACGTGGTTGTGCAATACAATAATTTCATTTGGTTTAAAGCGGTAAGTCTACTGCTTTACCACTCGAGAGTTAATGGTACCGGGACTTGTTACATAAAGCGAAATTCGGGGTGCTACAAAACATTCCTGCCAGCATTGAGATTCAAACCCCTGAAGTCCGGTATCGAAGCGCATCGCCCTACTCATTTGGCAATCGTTTGGCTAGTTTAACATATTGTATGTGGGACACGTACTAATACGTTTTCTGACGATTGATACTTGAGCTCGGGTCACTAACTAGCACCGATTAGTGTAACAACATGGTTTGTTTGTGGGTACAAATATAATGGTATATACAGGAAAACGAAGCCGAATGCTTCTGTCTACTACATAGATTCTGAAAAAATTCAGACAAATAAAAACTAGTTTTTACATCAGTCGATGTGGAACCACAGAACGGGAAAAAATTAAAACTATATACTACTATTTCTATTTGATTTTTCATATTTACGATACTATTATAAATTTATCCACTAAAAATATATTTTTGTTTACAAAAATCTTATGGTTTTTATTTATATATTTCTATTTATATATTTGTTTATATATTTCAATATAAAATATGAAAAGTTGGTAAAAAGTTAAATAATTTTCGATCTATTGAGATTTAACTGAGTAACTAAATTTATGGTCAAAACTCCCGCTCCCGGTACAATTCCGCTGCGAAATGTACCTGCACACAATGTGTTAAATTGGTTGGTTGGAAGCGCTAGGTCCTCTTTTTTTGCACGTGTGTTAATGAGACCTGAACGTATTGCTTAAAGCAGATTCCGAACCGATGATTCAAACATCCATTCCAGCAGTGGAATTCGAATCCAAAAACTCAGGTTCCATAGAGCAGTGCCCTACTCATTCCGCCATCGTTCGGCACAGTAAGATTTTACCATACTACTCTCATTGGTTTAACCACAATCTCAAGATCGTATACATTGACGTTATCAGATACTTCCTTTCATGCAATATAGAACTCGCTACAAAATTTGAAAATCTGATTATCTTTCAAAAACTCTCACTAAGTAAAAAAATCAGAATGTGAACATTTTGGCCCTTTTTAAAGTGCATCTGTACCTGCCATATTGGATTTCTCTAGATCAATGTTTACTTATGCGGAAAAATAAACTCTTTCTGACCGGCTCGCTTTTAAATAATTATTTTTAAAAATTATACCATGTGATAGAAAAGAAAATTTCGTAGGATATTCTTTTCTTCATTTTTTTAAAATTTATATACATTAAATGTTCTTATTTGGGTTTGTAAATGAGTACTCAAAATTCATCGTAAAAAATTTAAATATATTTTTCCAGTATTTTTTTGATAAAGGGAAAGAATATCATCCTAAAGAATTTGCTGTTCTGTAACAGGATATATATATATTTTTTAAAGAATTCTTTAACCCTTTAAAGGTCATCTACATAAGTTCTTTGGAATTGAATGAAATTAGTTTATAAATATTATCTATAAACCTTATAAATGCAAAACGTTTAATTTTTTTTTACAATCCTTAGAGAGGTTTACCTTAGATGATACCAAAGGAGGGATTGAGTGGGGGAGTTAACTGACAAATACGTCCCCTTGAACAATGTGAACACAATACTTTTTATATTTTTAATTATAGTGGAATAACAATAAATGGGTGTTCTTAAAAAAGTATAATAGATGAATAGTTCAACAATTTATAAGTGTTGTTTGATATTTTTGTTTGGGGTCATAAGTGAAAAAAATCAAATTACTAACTTTCCAGGTACATCAAGTATCAATACATATATTTCAAAAGAAAAAAATAAATTAAATACAGTATTATTTATTGTAAGTTTAAAAACGTAAAAAAATCGAAAAACAAATTTCATATTTTTTCCCAAAATTAGAGAAAAAAATGTTTAACAAGAGGTTTCCCTGTGACAACACTCTCCTCTAAAGGGTTAAATGCTAGTCAGCAAGAGGAAATTATATTTTATCCCGACAGATTAACATTGAGTCAGAGGAATCCATTATGGAAAGCACAGAACCATCTTAAAAACACTTTCATAAGGCTGCACTTCCCGATGACCGCAAGCCTAGTTTCTGCACCTTCTCGCCTATTTTGTCATGTGTACACTTCAAATATGTACACTTCAAATCATACTCAAAACAGGGCCGAAATAAGGCCGAGGAAAAAAACAAATGGTGCCGAGCGGAAAACACCTCTCTCGGTCTCAGCTCCTTTCACAAGAATGTCCGTTCTCCGTCGATCCGAGCAGTCATCTCCTTTTCACTCCTCTTCGCGAGGGCCAGGGTGGAATCCCCCCCCTCGGTCAAGTTTTCGCCTCCACGGGAAAATGTCCTTCTCCTCAGCTGGCGCGGGCGAGGTTGGCATCCATCGCTCCCTCCTGTTCAACCTCCCTGGAACAGGGCTTGCCCACTCCCTCTCGGGGTGTCCATCTTCGGCCGCCGAAAAAAAAGACAGGGGCCCATGTAACACCAACTCTTGAGTCTATTATTACATATTCTATATTCCAAAGCGTTAATACCTGTATCATTTTAGTCTAATAAATTTTAAAAAAATGTAAATATAAGATCTAAGTAATTTCTGAAATTTTTACATACCCATAAAAATGAATTACTCCAACTTCGTGTAGCAAATTGGTAAATCATAGCTCCCCAAACTAAACCAAAAGTTACCTTGAGGGTAAGAGTATTTCAATTTTTTTCATTTAATATCTATTTTGTGCATTTCATATCTATTTTGTGCATTGCTACCATGTCTCGTTAAATATTCTAATTAGCGTTTGAAAAAGAGCATGCACAAATTTCTAGCACATAACTCAAATTCAAATATGTTTTTCTCTAATTTTTTTAAAAATGGAAAGGTATCCTAGAGAAATTACTGTTCTATCACATGATATCTTTTTAGGATTCTTTAAAGGCGAGCGAACTAGAAGGAATTTTATTTTCCTCCATTAGATTTAAATTGATGAATCCAATATGGCAGGTACAGACTCACCTTAAGCACGCTGTCATAAGTATTCTATATTCAAAGGTCGTTAAACCCTGTATCATTTTTCCGAAATAAATTCAAAAAATTTAAAATACAAGATCAAAGTCATTTCTGAAACATTTTATATGGCCATACAAAGGAGTTCGTTCATCGCATTTTCAAAAGAAAAGTTGAAACGGCGCGTGTTGTACGACACAATTCTAGTCTTTTCCTTTCACACAACTTCCCGACTCCGCAGATAATACGGTTTTCCTTTGAAAAGGCTGTACCGCATTTATTACTTGCTAATGCAGGTTGATAGCGCCCTAACAATAACACTTATCACATTCTTTTGGTCGACCAGAAACTGCACGGCACGCCATTCCACGAGGACCTTTTACAAAAGCGCGGTAATTAATTTATGGGTATCGGAAAGGTAATGGCTCCATTTTTCACCTTGATAGCTCTATTAATTGAGAGCTTCAAAGCTGTTAAGCTGTATCGACTGTTTTTGAAGATGTTTCAGTTTTGTTCGCAACAAAAGGAATTTTCGACTACGAAGTTTGAGGAGGGGGATTTAGTTTTCGGACAGACTTTCCTTGTCGTGCCAGGAATTTCGCTGTCTAAAACTTTAAGAGAGGGATGTAGAGTGGCGTTTATTTTTCTTTTAACTTGTTGGTTTTCTAAAAATAGAAAATATCAAAGGTTATCATGAAGTCAATTTCTTTTATTTTTACGTTTCGTGAATTTAGCTGAAATAATTTTTCGCATATGAAACAACAGGGACTGATAGAGGAAACAAAAGTGCCAAATTATACAGTAGAACCTCGATAATAACGACCCCCTGTGGAACCAACATCATGTGGTCGTTGTAACGAAAGGTCGTTGTAACGAATTGAAAAAATAATAAAAAAATGAGCAAAGAAGTGATGCAACGGTACATACCTAGAGAACACACATATATATATATATATATATATATATATATATATATATATATATATATATATATATATATATATATATATATATATATATATATATATATATATATATATATATATATATATATATATATATATATATATATATATATATATATATTAGTATTTCCATTACTGAATTTTTGAAAAAAAGTATTTGGTTGACGCCTGTTGCAAATTCATTTGGGAATTTTTCACTATCACCGATTCCATATCCGTTAGATTTTGAAGGAAATCTTCAGAATTAAATTATCCTTCAAAATATTCACGCAAGGCATTGATTGCATTGAAGACTTTTTCATTCACTTTTTCAAAAGCTTAGACGATTCCTTCTCCGTCGTCGGAATCATAGATTTCTTCATTTCCGGTAATACGGGCAATAAAATCGTCCTTATTTAACTTTTCTCCTCAGCACTGTAAAGTTTCGTCTACAGCAACTCATCAAAAAATAATTGAAGATTAAGTTCTACCCTTTTCGTCAAGACCCCTCTCCTCCTTTAAGCAAACACAAAGAGAGAAGTACAGGATTCTTTAAGTTGCACCACAATACAATAATTTTGAAATAGTCCACTTGATCATGAGTTCTGCGGACTAAAATTGGCGGTCGCTCTAACGAAAAATAATATGCTTGGAGTCGTTGTAATGATTCAAAATTAACATTATTCCTATGGTAATAATTGGGACTTTTTTAGACGGTCGTTCTAACGAAGGGGTAGTTAAAAAGAGGTTCTACTGCAGTACTTTTCCCTAATCTGGCTGCAACAGATAGATCTCTGATTTATTGTTATAATAACTGTCACTGATCTTGAAACCATTCTTTATTTCACTGCGCTTTCTAGAAACGAATGATTGATTTATTCAATGGCTTCATACAAATTTCATGAATATTAAGGCTAAACGTACTAACTACATACAATCTATTCCATAAGAACGTGTCACTCATAACTTCGTCAATAGATAGCGAGCAGATACCGGCTTAATTGCACGTGTTCTTCAAACATTAGAGAAGAATGCTTTATGATTCTATTCTTTATTCGATTTGTTTTGCTGTGTTTAAATCAACAATTCCAAAATGAGTGCCGCGTATGCGAGCCGTTTTGAGGCAGTGTTTCTGTGTAATCATCCAAAAGGACCAAAAATGTCTTGTGCAGCTGAAGTCCGGTACATGAGAAAGTTGGAGTCGTTCGTCAAGAAGTGGGTAGCACGTTATAAAGCGGTACAAAATGTTGACGACCTACCGGAACGGGGTAAACGCCGCTCAACGTCAAAATCGAATGATAAAGTGATTCTTGCATAATCGATAATAATGGGGACTAGACAACTTATTAGGTGAAATGCATTTCAGTTTAATATGTACACTACACGGTACAAATGTATTTTTAACTAATTCGTTTGTATTTTCAGAAAAATAGACGACACGCTCTTATGGAACAGATTGTATTTACTAAGGCTTATGTAAAACGTCCCTATGTCAGATGTCGTTCTTGCTACCCGAGTAGTCTTTGCAAATCATTTATGTTCTGCCGTTCTCTTAAACTTACCAGACGTTACTCAGCACTTTCTTATACTAAGTAAAAAGACTTACATATTTTTAGCAGAAAAGTAACAATTTATTGAGGTAAAACAAAAAGACTTTTGAGGCATACCCGCTTGCAAACGAAAACTATATATTGAAGTAATTATATTATGTCTTAGTGAACAAAAAACAACGTTCAATCCTTACTGTCACAAAACAAAAACTTTTATCATCTAGCATGAATATTTTGGTATTTACTTGAAAGTATTGTAGATTGTTTATTAGATAACCTTCTACTTACTCTCAAAAGAAAAAGGTCGTTATGAGAAAATATAAAAATTCTACAAGCTATTTTTCAGACATATATTATGATACGCCATTCATTAAAAGGTTAGGTACAGAATTTAAATCATTAACATTTCTAATAACATCAGTTTGAAATAATTTGCTTTATATGTCATAAATTTCAAAGTAATAGAACAGATCAAAATTCATATGGAATGTGTCAAGTATTCATAAAATCCAAAACATTTTGCTTTTAAAAACATTAAAGGTGATTATCGGTAGAAATTATGTTGTATGTTTTTGTTTAAAAAAAAATGTCCAATTCGCTCTCATGTATTAAAATCTCAGCCCTAAATGAAATAAAATAGAAATCATGGTTATTCTACTTTCAGAAACCGTTAATACCTCTATCATTTTCATTTAATAAATTTTAAAAAATTGTAAATATAAGATCAGAGTAATTTCTGAAACATTTTACATATCCATACAAAGGTATCTCCTCAATCACCTTCGTGTGGCAAATCAATAGATCATAGCGCCAAACCAAAGTAAAAATTACCTTGTAGATAGGTGTATTTAAGTTTTTTTATTTGGTATCTATTTTGTGCATTATTTAAATATATATATATATATATATATATATATATATATATATATATATATATATATATATATATATATATATATAACTTTAAATGACAAAACTAAATAATCATTTTAAAGA
>CM063501.1:86131564-86139064 GCA_032207245.1 Pardosa pseudoannulata | reverse complement strand
AGAAAATCTTTAAAACGTTCGAAATCCCCACCCCACTCTCTTTTCGAACCATTATTTCAAGCCCTATTTGCCCAGGTTAAGAGCAGCCTACTAAGTTTATCACATAATAAATAGGTAAAAAAACATTTTCTAGCATTGTGACGTCATTTCTTTAATTATCTTATTTAATCCTTTCTTATTTTAACTTATTTAAATATCGTCTGCATTATTTTCATACTTTTTTTCACTGAATTCAAGATATTAAGTAAATAATTTTCTTTCATATTTGGCATATATAATAGATTAAGTACATATGTGATAATTTTGAATTTAATCATCGATTATTTTTTGTTGCAAGGAAAATTTTATCACCGGTATTAACAAAAAATTCTCTTCATAAAAGTCTAGGAGTCTATTTCACGGACTAATAAATATCTAGCGTTTAAATTATATATCTTTGAAAATTAAGAAGTTTGTTCGCTTGTGTGTTTCTTTTTATACATAACCACACGGTTTGACTAAATAAAATCAATGTGATTGTAAACTGCTTTCACAGTATCTGGAGACTTTAAATGAGTATGAAGATAATCAAATTATTAAACGTGTACCAGATAATTCTCATCCAAAAAACAAACCATTTTTTTTACCTGCCTCATAGGATACTTTACAATTCTGAAACGCTAAATATTTTACTAATCCCGTTATATGACGGGCTGTATTCTAGTAATATAATGAAGAGTATTCTATGAATTATGAAACATCTCTATTTTTTTATCTAAAGGAAACAAAAGATTTTAAAACTTAATTTTGAAATTATTGAACTTTTACATGTGTTTTTACAGCGAATCTATAATATTGTTACATAAATTATATAGAAGGGAGTATAAAAAATAACACAGTATTTAAAATACAATAAGAAAAAATATAATTGCAATTCATATCGGAAATGAATAAACCTGAATAAATTTGAAGGCGCCTTCAGAGAAAAAACAGGCCAAGACGGAGCGAATGAATAACTTTATTACAAGCAGGGAGTTGCTCCAACATTTCCAGCAGTATATGGAGATTTCATATTGATACTTAATTTGTTTTTTATTTGCGTCACCAGAATGTTCTTTATCAAAAATAGAATTGTAAGATAAAGAGTCTGCAAAAGGGTAAGTCTTCGCCCATTTGTATCGGATTTCTTATAACTTGTGTTACCTCAGCAGGCCTGGTATAAGTTATTGATACGTAATAAAAAGACACTTTAGCCTCAAGATTTTGTGAGCTAAAGTTATATTTTTCTATACCTTCTCTTTAAGCTTTTCTCGACAATAATTCTGCCTCAGCCCAAAAAAATTCGATCTCCGCCAAACTATTTCTAACTCTGGTTAAAAAAAAAGGAATTAGCAATATCTTCATTAAACTGGGTTAAATACACTTGACATCGGTTCATTTCCTTTGTTTGCTTTCTCTCCTGCGACAGTCCTTCTACCGTATGAAGAACTCAGAAATAAATTCCAACGTCTATCACTCTCTTTCACAAGGACAGATCTAGACAGAGAAACGTTCTTTTTACTGCTTCTTTTGAGTCGACGAAAGTAAAGAATGGATAAAAGACAAGATAAGTTTGATAAGAGCGGTACAGTGGGTTTAAAAAACTCGGATCCTTCCGTAAACTTAGAGAAAAAAAATTTCAAAAAAGTTTTTTTTTCCACCTTACTTGATTAATTTGGTGTGGCATTTTTTTATTACTATTATTTCTGATTCAGATTTACTGGCCTTTTATTCGAGCAAAGAATTCATTGTTGATAAATTTAAATTTACTGGAAACTAAGTAAAGAGAATTGAACTCTGAAATTATACAAGGATTTAATAACCAAGTTCAAAGATTTAATTTTGTTGCTATTTCATGTTTTGTCATTCATTTTTCGAAATTTTTAAAGATAATTATCTTTTACGGCTAATTGTTTAGTTATCCTTTTTTGAAATTTTGAAGGCTAATTAATATACATGACTAACTGTAACTATTAGTGTTTAACCTTGTTTATGAATAATTAAATATATGGCAAAATCGATACACTTAAAAATTTCGTTTTACATTTATCTACATTAACAAATCAAATTTTCAGCCTAAGTTAAATTTATCCTGAAAATAATAAAATCTATAAACACAATATTTGGATAAAAAATACTTTGAATTGTGTTTAAGTGCATCCCAAAGCGGTGTTTTAAAATCGATCGCAATTTATGTGTTTTACATTTAAACAGTTAGTTGTAACTATTTGTGTTTAACCTTGTTTTTAAATAATTAAATATATGGTAAAATCGATACACTTGAAAATTTCGTTTTACATTTATCTACATTAACAAATCAAATTTTCAGCCTAAGTTAAATTTATTCTAAAAATAATAAAATATATAAACACAATATTTGGATAAAAAATACTTGGAATTGTGTTTAAGTGCATCCCAAAGCGGTGTTTTAAAATCGATCGTAGTTTATGTGTTTTGCATTTAAACAGTTAATGTGCATTTCCTCCCGAAAATATAAAATAATTGTGATAGACATAGTTCGGGTTCACGTCGATAGGTGGCGTTGTCATTTTATGAAACACTAGAAGAAGAAATTCTATGGAGATGTGGCACCCAATGTTGTATGGAGATTGTGCACTAAGCTGTTACAGTCAACAAATACAAAAAAATGTGCAATAAAATGAACTAGTGTTTACATGGAAAGAGCATTTATTGCGACTTTCAATAGACATTATAAGTGATTATTTGTTTCTAAATTTATTCTTAATTTGGCTAAACAAAAAATATTACCGACTGTAATATTGTATCAAATGTAAGCAGCTACACACTTTTGAAAATGAATTGTCAAAATAACCAGTACTCAATTTTTATAATATTTTGACATAAAGAAGGGGTTATCAATGCAAGTGAAATTGGTTGCTAAAGCAGCAGACTGAACGAGAAGACAAAATATTAACGTCATAAACAGTTCAAGCACCAAAATTATTTCGTGGATGACGGAACGCATAATTAGGTATGATCAAGTGTTACCATCTTTTATATCACTGAAAACTGTCATTCGTGCTTCCTAATGTGCGTGTGTGTGTGTGTGTGTGTGCATTCATTTGTAAGACTAGTAAAGTACTTGGCTTATATATATCGCTATATTTTTTAATGATAGCTCACTTTGCTTTTTCGACCTCTGAGTTCGCTCACATTGATAATTCTCTTAACTACAAAACATCTGTATGCATTTGATCTTTCTTCATTTGTATGAGTGACGAGAGGGTTAATAAATTATCTAACACCTAGTTACATTTAATATAGCGTAGAAAAACGTGATAACAAATTAATAGTTTAGTTCCGTTTTTTTGTAATTTTTTCATGGAAGTGGGTACGTCTCTTAACCCTTTAACGTGCACGCTCGAGTTAACTCGAGGGCGCTAAACTAGCCAAACTGAGCACTCTCGAGATAATTCCAGAGGTGTTGTACTTTATGTTGCTATAATTTTTCACACTCGAATACAACCGAAAATTGAAAATAACAATGCGAAAGCAAAAAACAATCGTTTTATTGACATTTATCATATACATGGAGCCGAACGATGGCCGAATGGTTAGGGCACTGACCTTCGGAACCGGAGTTCGTGGGTTCGAGTCCCACTGAGGCATGGATGTTCGTAGCCGTTCGGAATCGGCTTTAAACAGTAGGTCTCGGTCTCATTAGCCCTCGTGTAGCAAAAAGTAGACCGTAGTGCTCCCAACCAACCAACCATATACATGGAATTGTAAGTTATAACACTTATTCAAGCATAAAAAATTTTTTTTCTACTTATTACTTGCTGTGTGTTGTTCTAAAAGAGATATCAAAGAAAAAAGGAAAAGAAAACATTAATTACATGTGTAATAGTTGCAATGTTGGGCTATGTGCTGCACCTTGCACAAAAGAAAATTTTGATTAACTTTATAAATACTAGCATTGTTGTTATTTACGTTTTAAAAGTATAAATAAGTAATTTTACTGATAATAATGTTTATTCTGAAATGGGAATTCGAAAAGAAAGATAGAAATGTCGATGTGCGTGTAATATTAGAATATTCGACTATTTTCTGCAATGTTATCGAAATCCACAATTGTAATAAAATTTTTTATTATTTTTGTATTTTTGTAATTTTCTTGGCAAAACAACGTTCTAAATTGTGTCTTTTTATATTAAAATTTTTATCCGGCCTTTTAAAAAAAACTGTGTATCAAGAGGTTAATTTATCACTTTAAATCAGGAGTGCCCAACCCAAATCGGTTGGTGGGCCAAAAAGCAATATACTGAACTGAGGCGGGCCGCATATATAAAAATAAAACAAATTATTCAAAATATTTTATTATCGTGCAATATTCAATATATGCATTTTTTCATTTGTTTTCATTCATTTATTTTCACCTTGTAACTTCTGATTTAGTTCATTTAGTTTCATTGTTATACCTGTTAAAAACATTAATCTAGAAGCCATTAAAAATCCGAAAGTTCACTTATATCATTACTGTACTGTTTTATACATCAAATTAAACATTTTGGAGGCTAGAATTTCAAACGCATCGTTAGCTTGCGTGTTCCAAATAAACAATACCTTAATTATTCCTTTACAATTAATGATAACTTTACAATAGCAATAAATATAATTTATAACTTTCTTTCCATACAACTTCCACTGACTGATCGGACAGAGTACGTGCACGTAATGCGAGTCAGCTGGTTGTGTAAGTAATGGATGATTGACAGAATATTCTAGAACACTCAAATTTTAACGTAATCTATCCAACTCCACTGAAGGACCAGGTTTACGTTGGTTACTATCAAGTCTTAACGTACATAATATGTGATATTTATATTATTGCAAGCATTAACAACTAAAATTCTATGTTTCAACTGTATATAGTCAAAATGACAAACTATATAGACAGTTGAAAACTTCAATTGGGCCGCAAAAAGTTTTAAATGGGCCGTTTGTGGCCCATGAGCCGCGGGTTGGGCATGCTTGCTTTAAATAATAGTTTTTGTGGTAATATCAGTACAGAAAAAATGACAATTCCTACTACAATAATATTTCCCGGAAAACAATAACAAATTGGGTACAGAAAAAAAAATCATCAGTTTCCCAGTTCATTTTCGTAAACACTCCAGTGCACGCATGTCTAGGACAACAATCTGACCTTAAACTCATAGACATAATACCCTCGTAACATCCACGAGGCACGTTGTTTTCCTGCACGTGTCTCTAAGGCAACAAACAAAGCTTTATTTAAAAAAAAATAATCAATATTCATCGGGCATATTTAGCAGATAACTATATGTTAAAAAGAGAAAACTGAAAATAAAAGTGAAAACTAGGCTTTTCAACCTTTGTATATGAATGTATTTAGGGTTTCAAAAGAGAATTCTGAATGTTTTTATAACAATGTTATATTGATTTTTTTTAACTTTTATGTAAAATTAACATAGTCTAGGCAAATATTGTTTTCAGGGTTACACTGAAATAAAAATATTATGCATTCGATAAAGCAATAGAGGAACAACAATGTAAGACAGTTTTTAAAGCATCAGTACTTCAGATATATCACATGGTAACTTAGAACACAGTATCTGAAGCCATTGCAAAAGTATTTTTTACTTAACACATTGTGTGCGGGTATATTTCTCAGCGGAATTGTACCGGGAGCGGGCATTTTGCGCGTAAATTTATTTGTTCAGTTAAATCTCAATAGATCGAAAATTATTTCATTTTTAACCAACTTTTTGTATTTTATATTGAATTATATAAACAATATATAAATAAACAAGTAAGCAAATATATATATAAATACAAATAAATTTATATAATATATAAATATACATATATATAATATCATTTCGGCAAGGGTAAATAAAAAGTTAATTTTAAATCTGAATTGATTTTTTCTAATCAACCTACCCGTTCTGTGGTTCTGCATCAACGGATGTAAAAACTAGTTTTTATTTGTCTAAATTTTTCCAGAATCTGTGTAGTAGACAAGAACATTCGGCTCCGTTTTCCTGTATATACCGTTATTTTTGTATCCACAAACAAACCATGTTGTTACACTAACCTGTACTAGTACATGACCCGAGTTCAAGTATCAATCGTCAGAAAACGTACTAGTACGTGTCCCGCATACAATGTGTTAAAAGGAAAACGTATATATTATTTACCTGTCCCTGAAATAATTTTTTAAGTTATGTTCCAGATATAACAATATTAAATATAATCTTAATGTTGTTAAAGATGTTGTAGCTGTTCAAAATTAGCTTCAACCCATCCACCGACCACCCTCCCCACCTTTTTCCCTATCAAAACAGTCACCCTTTTCGTACATTCCAGACGGCACTTACCGTACCATACTAGAGTTGCCGGTTTAAAAGTTGTCAGGCTACTTTTAGGCTAAGTTATTTTCCCTGCAAGGTAAAGGAGTTCCGTTACGCAAAATTAGTCTCTTTCATTTATTATCGCTTTGCAATATATTTTTTCCTCAAAAGTGTGTTATACGATTGCGAACGAGAAGGGGTCGACAGGTCCGTTTTCGAATAGGAATTCGCTGTCGAACCCCCATCGACGCGTCCGTTCAGTGAAGCAGTAGATGTTGGTGCGATTAAACCTCACGTTGCAGTAAAATGATCGTGGAAGACCAAAAAAAAATTTAAAAAATCAAAGAGTCTTGCAACTATTTCATACCTAGTTGGTGGGAAACTCCCGAAGGAGAACCTACCTAGATGTTATGTTTTCGTTTTTATTTCCAGTATCAGTCGACAGAAAACGTACTAGTACCTGTCCCGCATATAGTGTGTTAAGAAGAAAAAAGTGCTGAAAAAAGATATCACTGAAAATTAAGTGGACTTTTTCTTAAAATATAATTTCATAATCTGTTGATTGACATAAATGGCGGATTTCTGCTGTCGTTGAAAATTATTTAGCTTGTTATTCTCAGCCTGAAAGCTATTTAACAGATTACTTTTCTAATTAATGTACTTTTAGCGTATAGAATCTTTTACTGATAGTTGAGTCTTCTCTTTAATTGAAAGCTATTTACGAAACTGACGTGCTTACCAATCATATCCTCTTAGATGGGAGTTCCATACTGGCTGGTATTCAACCATGCCAATTAAACTTCCATTCAATTTTATTATCCAAATATCACCCAATTTATGAAATTACTCTTCGCTTATAATGAATAAAGTGAATTTTAGAGAACATGGAAATTAACTTTGTGCAATATCACAACGTAGTTAAAGTTTGTATTTGAATTACACTATTCCTTTATCAGTGTTTGCAAACACACGCTATTTTATATTAATTACCATTTGCAATTAAAAACACACAAATGTACTTTTAAAATTCAATAAACTTTTTTTTAATTCAATTTTATTTTAACATGACAAATTCTCCTTTAATCTGCTTTTTAACGATATTTCCATCAATATCAACACATTTCCTGAATCCACTATTTTATATTAA
>CM063501.1:86104064-86126564 GCA_032207245.1 Pardosa pseudoannulata | reverse complement strand
ACTACAAATTCCGCACCACAGTGGGCTATCAACCCGAAATTCTTTCGCAAAAGAGCAACAGTTTGGTCATTGTTATTAACAGTCAGAATGGAACTCAGGCATTGGAAAAGTGAACCATTTTTCTTGGAGCAGTTAGAAAATGTGGAGAGTGGACAGAAAATTAGTATTTATTCCAGAATTAGCTTTGGAAGACTGGTTTGAAAGAATTTAAGCAGCGAAAAATTAGACTCTCCTTAAGAACACTCCTTTAAGACATTATACGGATTAGGAATTTAGATATGAAAGAATGAGAAGGAAAAAAGGAGAATTTTGGGTAGACATTTTATGTGTAATAATTTTGATATATATATATATATATATATATATATATATATATATATATATATATATATATGCATATATACATGTACACATATACGTACATATATATACACACATACATATATATATATATAGTCATACGTACATAGCCATACACACATACATATATATATATACACATACATATATATACACACGCATACATATATATGCACGCATACACATATATATATATATATATATACACACACGGATATATATATATATATATATACACACACATATATATATATACACACCCATACATATACGCAAGCATACACATATATAAGCACGCATACACATATATATGCAAGCATACACATATATATGCACGCATACATATATATATGCACGCATACACATATATATATGCACGCATACACATATATATATACACGCATACACATATATATATACACGCATACACATATATATATACACGCATACACACATATATACACGCATACACACATATATACACGCATACACACATACATATATATGTGTGTGTGTGTGAACATATTCCTTTCACCCACTCCTGAAAGAAATAATACAACTCCAGAGTAGCATAGTTCATCGTTAAGTCATTAGTTCGACTTCCTGATTTGGCAACAGGTATTTTTTGGACAGAATGTGTTCCGAGTGACGTGTATGAGAGAGAGGAATAATATGATCAATATAGCCACAATTAACCAAGTATATTTGATTATCCCTAGATCCCTCTGTATATAACTTCCCTACATGTTTATTAAAGTATTGTTCGTAGTATATTCTAGTATTAAGATTTATTCTTCTGTGCAGTCAGTGAGAGAGGGAGGATACACACACATTTATATAAGAGAGAGATTTATAATGAGAAATGAATAGAAAGAAAAACACAGAGTATAAATACAAAGGTTTAATGATGTTGTGTCTAATCAGAACTACCCATAAACATCATTAAAGCTAAAAGATTGTTTCTAGATATGTGATCTATGCAATAAGCGGATCTTGGCACTGCACAATCCTTATAAGGTAAAGAACAAAAAACATCTGTATATTGTACTACGTTTCAAAAAGATGCACTATACAAAATAACCGTTAGTGCAGCTAATTTCCTTCTCGATATTTTTTCTTGAAGAAGAATCTATGTTTACCTTAGTTTGTAATGTAAACTGAGGAAGGAATTCCTTCGCAGGATAAAATTAGAAAGAATCGGGATTTCAGTACCCGAGTTAGTGAAACCACACAGGTATATAATTATTTGACATATTAGCGTCGAATATTCATCATCATTCGTTACGATACATTAAAGCAGTAAATAGACAAAAAAAAAAAAAAAAAAAAAAACCAACAAGGCGGCGATCGACCCCGGAAGGATTTCCCAAAAGGTGCTTCTCCAAATTACCCTTTTCGGTGGCCGAAGACATAAAAAAAGATTTAATAATATTTTAAGTGTCTCTGATATGTACGGAATAAATTAAATGACATAGTTTTTCTCATGCACATTAGGACCCCGATAAAGAATCCAAGCGCGCACAAGAAAACTTTCATTTGGGGAAGTATTAAATAATCTGTCCGAAGAGAAGTTGCGAAGCGACTAGTTACTGCATAAAAATAAAAATTTCCTAGTCTCATTGTTCTCTACACAATATATTATACCACATGAGTCTGAGTCTCGTAAATTTAGAAATAAAAAAACAATTTTAAATAATTTTTCAACTTTTTTTTTTAATCTTCAATGATGTTTCTTGAATATATAGTTATCTTATGGTGCTTCAAATGAGATTCACCAAATCGAAGCTAAATATGATGGTTGCTTGATATCGTAGAGAAAGTTGTGGAATCTGATATCATACCACAGCGGTACAGGAGCAATATTTTGCATGTACGTATGTATAACAGGAATTATCTATTGGAAGCCGTAATAGCTCAATCGGCAAAGGCAACAATATCGTAACTGGAAGATTGTGGGTTTGGCGCTCGTGCCGGCGTAAGACCCAGCATGTTCGTTAAAGGTCTATGGGGAACGTAAAATATGTTCGTCGTCACAATGTCTTCCAAGTTCTCAAAAGATACCTCTGGATTATCTCTGGATTATTGAATATCTTTAATCTGAGTACATGCACGAGTAATTTTAACCGTCTGACTGCTACGAAGAGCTATCGCACTTGTCTTATGTTGTGTCAAAAATGCATAGAAGTGTGATCGTCCGGCTGTATTTTACTATAATTTTCCCACTAGAAATTAAGTCTTATTTTCTCTCAATTAACGGGAAAATTATAGTAACATACAGCACCACGATCACACTTCCACGCATTTTTGACAGAATATATGAGAAGAGTGATTGCACTTCGCCACACTCAAACGGTTAATGAGAAGGAATCAACTTTTTACCAACTGTATTAACAGTAAGACAAAAAATAAAATTTTAGCTTTGTTGAAAAACACGGATATAATCCATACAGGTAATATTATAAGCCCTCTTCTTGAAATTATTCTCTTATTTCAGATGCAACGACCTCTTTTCTTTCCTTCTCCCAAACAGTTACCATTCATTTACCTTAAATAAATGGTAGCTTCGAAATCGTGTCGTAAACAGGCTAATATCTGACCTTCTCTTGTGGAAACAGCAGTCTGCCTCATACACGTTCCAGCCGCATTAAAAAAAAAAGGTTAATAACACTAACTATCCGGTCTACAAACTGCACCTTTTCAAAGCTGTTTTTACCCACATTCGTTCTCTACCATTTAATTCCACAGTCCGCGCCAAACCAGTTTTAAGTTTCAAACCAATTTAAATTTTTTTCCAAAAACGCCAAAAGAGCTGGAAGAAGAAGAAAAAATTAAATTACTCGTTTCGAATCGAAAACGTAGGAGCTAAGAAAAAAAAAGTAGTGCATTCTCATTTAAAATAAAACCTTCTCTGAAAACATTTTCCTGAATAATTGGGATTGAATGAAATGTCGTGTAAACATGTTTTAATGATATATATGTTTTTACATCCGTGTAAAGAAAACAAGACAGAACTAAACAGAAGTCAACGTCGTTTCCGGAAAATTGCCCATTTTCTGAATTAAGTTAAATTTGCGGAGCAGTAATCAACGCGATATTGAATAGTTTACATGTATCGAATTCCTGTGTCACTCGGTTAAATCTGATTAAGATTTAATACTTGTTAGAGAACATTAATTCGAAACAGTCTATCTGAATTCCACTCTATGTATATATATTTACAAGCTTGTTTGATTAAATTTACTCGAATGGGACATAGACTGAAAAGGGCTGAAGAGATTACATCAACTCATTTCTCAAGATGCTAAGGACTCAGGTGGGCTGGGAGGTACTAGATTGATAATGGCCGAATTCAATAGTTTAACAGGCAGGCATATCACAAGTGTCAGGACTCAGCACTTGTCTCCAAAATACAATCCTTCACCAAAATATAGCAAATTTGACAAAGCCATTATTATTAAAAATTTTCATTAACCCCTTTCGGTAAAATGACGAGTCTAGCTCGTCATTAGTTTTTCATTCCATACCGCACAATGAGCTACACTCGTCATGCGATTAAAGTTACTGTTAAATATGATAATTTAGTTTAAAATTTCTAGTGCACTGAATTTGGCAACACTTTTATCACTTGTGAAAATCACAAGTCACTATTGCACATTGTTTACTTGGTACAAGTCATTGCCAAATTAATGAGTCAGAATAAAAGAAAACCTACTAAGAAATGCCGTGTGTGTTACAAGAATCCAATTAAAAGTGAGACTACTTGGCGGTGTAAAAAATTAAGAATTCCTTTGCACTTTCTTTTGAAAAGTACCACTAGCTTGAAGACTATTATCTGTATACCTTGTTAATGTTTGCTTTGATATTTTCTTAATTTTGTTGTTTCTGATAGTATTTAATACTGTGTAAAAAGTGGATTTTAATTAAGAATATGTAAGAATTGTAAAATGAAACAAGTTTTTTAAATAAAAATTAAATGGTTATTTCATGCACAGTTTTTCATTATTAAATCATACCGGAAGGGGTTACTCAAAATTAAATACCTAACATAAACCTAACATGAAGCTCATTAATTTAAATACAGTGGACTCCGTTTAATGTGATCAGGTTGGAACACCGTGATTTTAATAACAATAACCGATTGACAACAACAAACGATATGCAAAATTAGATAAATTTACCCCCCTTTAATTCATACCAAACCAAAGTCTTAGAGCAGGGATGGGCAAACTACGGCCCGCGGATAGAATTTTAAGTTGCCGGTCGGAGGCAAATTGAAAGAAATATTTTATACATTATATATCCATCTCCTATTCTACTTTGCTTAAATATTATATCCCAAATTTATTATCTCACGAGCAGAAGATCAGCGGTATATTTACTTCTTATATGTGAACAAGTGTTTTCAACTTTGAACCTTAGAAAGAATAATTTCAGAAGTAGACTGACAGATGAGCATTTAGCATCGTTCCTTAAAATCAGTACATCTCACTTTGAACCTCAGTATACGGAACTTTTAAAAACGAAATCGCAATTTCATTCATCTCCTTAACGTATTTAAACCGTTAAACTGAACCGCTGTAGTTCAGTCGGCAAAGGCAACGATCTCGTAACTGAGAGGTTGCGGGTTCGAAACCCGAGCCAGCCTAAAATCCGCCGTATTCGTTAAAGGTGACAAAAGCACATGAAATAGGTTCGTGGTCACAATGTCCTCCATGTTCTCAATCAATACCTCTGGAGGTGGCAGGCCAAGTCTATGGGTCTTCTGCTTGGTCCTTGCTTCAAAATTATGAGTACCCGTAAGTCGTACTTTCACCCTTGCTTTGCTCATTGAAACTAAAGGCACACCCCTTCTCCTTAAATCCAGTAGCCTCCGGCTCATATCGCGCTTGGTTTGACCAAGTGGCATAAGACAACAAGAACAAACCGTTATACTTGTATATTGTTTTTTTTTTAATTTTTTAAGAATTTATCTTAGTCCGCCAAATTTATTTTCTTTCAAATTTTGGCCCGCGACCAAAAAAGTTTGCCATCCCACTCTTACAGCCTTTTACACTTGCTCATCTTTACCAGCTCTATTACGTTTGCACTCCGTATTTTCATTTCGTTTATCTTTTCTAGTAAGTTCATCACGATTTTTCCAAATTTTGCACAATAGAGGCTGAGAAATGTTTAACTGAGCTACAGTATTGCGCTGACTCATTTTTTGTAACATATAACGATTTAAAATTTCCATCTTTTGTTTTAATGTTAAATCATTTCGCTTTCTGGCTTCCATATCGACAAGCATGTAAGCAAGCAAGGCATAAAATGTGAATACACTCCTTCTCAATTCCGATAATACTGTGTTGCCTTCTGCTTATCTGAAAACCATTGACCACCAGCAGTGTGTGCGTATTTCTGAAAAATTCCAGGAACTTGTAATTTCGCACTCCTTTCTTCATTCCTCATTTCCCAAGGTGGATGATTTGGAGTGCTACGGTCTACTTTTTGCAACAGGAGGGATAATGAGACCGGGGCCTACAGCTTAAAGCCGATTCCAACCGGCTACAAACATCCATGCTACTGTGGGATTCGGACACTTGAACTCCGGTACCAAAGCCGGTGCCAGCCCCCTTACCAATCGGCCATCTTTCGGCCCAGTCGTTTAGGAAGAGTTCTATTACAAACAGACGGACAGAAAAACTTTATATAAAGATATATATGTATATATTTGAAGCCCCTCTGTGAGAGACCCCCGAACCAACGAACTCCGATACCGAAAGCCAGCATCCTACGCAATCGGCCATCGTTCGGCTACCCAAGGTGGAAAAGGGAAAATTCTGGGAAATTCAAACAGCGAAGTGAAAGAAACGAATGGGTACCTTCTGAATACATTATGAATATTCCTTTGCCAGTTAAAATGAGGTTCGAAAACTGATAGCATTAACCGATGTAACGATCACATAAAGTGATAAATTTAACATGTAAATGAATAGAGAAAATCTGTGCCAGGTGATTTCGATAACAACATGCGATTTAACATTAACCGCGATTACATTAAGCGGAGTCAACTTTATTTATCTAATTACGAAATCAATAGTTAGTTTAAACATTTTTTTCAACAATTTTTTATCTTGAGTGACATAGTTTGTATTAGTATTTTCCTAGGCATCTGTGCATCGTTCATTTCTAGAAGAAAAAAACCCCTTAAAATTGGCTTCGTACAGGGCAAATGTACCTGTGTGCAAAATTTAGTGAAGTACATTTTTTCTATACTAATAGATGGCAAACATGTTTGCTTTAAATGAGTTTGACCAGTTTTTTCGATATTCTATCACCAAATACAGAGGAAGGCGAAATGTACTATGTTTGAAAAGAAAGCAATTTATGGCAATAATTTGAAAAAAAAAAAAAAAAAAAAAAAAACGCTGAAAACCTAAAACCTAATTACTGTTAACTTTTTTAAAGACATAAAAATATTTGGATGGGCAAATTTAACTAAAATGCTTAGATTAGAAGAAAAGTAAAGTTCAACGAATGAATTAACTGCATAATGATTTATTTATTCTAAACAAGAAACGAGAGTATCTGATTATTTACTTGTTTTCAAATATATTACCCAACAAAAGTGACAGAATAGAGCATCGAGAATGTTTTAACCAAAAATCATTGAGTGGAACTACTCAAATTTTCACACCAATAATATAAAATACATTAAATTTCATATAACTATTGTACATATTTCATGTATGCCCAGGACTAATGCACCCTGAAAAAGAATTATCTTAATAAGTTGGGAACAAACAAAAAAAAAAAACTAAAAGTCATATTTACCTACGACAGAAAATTTTTAGATATTTAACCAAGAATTTCGCTCATATTTAAAATCAACACCCAATAAGTTTAAGTAAATTTGTTAAGTACATTAAAAAAAACATAAAATTATTTTCATATATTCATTCCATATTTTTTTTTTCAGATTAATACGATGAATAGTTAAATAAAATTTATGAAGAAATATACGTTTTCTTGCATACACGTACATCCAAATAATAGTAGACTAGCATATATAGCCCGTCATATGGTGGGATCATTAAAATTTTTAATTTTTAAAAATAATTGTAAAGTACCCTATGACGCAGGCAATTTTTTTTTCTTTTTGGCTGAGAATTATCTGGTATACGCTTAATAATTTGCTTATCTTTACTGCCTACATGTTAGTTGCCAACCTTAATTTATTTTGTCATATTAGGTGATAGGATGGACAACAGAGGTTTTAATATTGACAGAGATTATTTGGCGGTATATATGAATGATGTCCAAAATTGAGCGAATCCATTTCAAACCGTGTGGTTATATGTGAAAGACAAGCACACAAACTTCTTAATTTTCAAAAATATATAACTTAAATGCTAGATATTTGTTAATCCGTGAAATAGATTCCTAGACTTTTATGAACAGAATTTGGTGCTAATAACGGTGATAAAATTTTCATTTCAACAAAAAATAATCGACGATTAAATTTTAAATGATCCCATATTACCTAATCTATTATTTAAGCCAAATATTAAAGAAAATTATTTACTTAATATCTAAGTGCAGTGATAAAACGTATGAAAATAATGCAGACGTTATATAAATAATTTAAAATAAGAAAGGATTAAATGAGATGGTTAAAGATATGACGTTATAATGCTAGAAAAAAAGGTTATATATACCTATTTATTATATTATAAACTGATAAATTTAATCACTGCTCTTAACCGGGAGAAATAGGGTTTGAAAAAATGGGATTAAACGATCGAAAAGAGGAGGAAGAGGTGGATTTCGAACGTTTTCAAACTCGCTTTGAATTTTGCTGTCCCAAACTCATCAAGAATCTAATATGGATGACTGTATAAATTTCAAGTCCAACCTCTTGATAAATTCGAGGACAGCCGGGCAGATAACTTAGGCTACTATTATATAGGGGATGTTCCGTTTTAAGTAAAAAAAAAAAAAAGTGAATAGTCACGTCACTTGTGCAACAAAATTGTGAATCCGAAACAGGAAAGGACGGTATCATAACGAAAACAGCTCCGCATCTCTCCTCTAACGAGCTGTGACGTACAGCATATTTAACCATCCTATTTCGCCAGTTATGTGTCCAAAGATACAAATGTCCATTTAACAGCCCGATCCTGATTTCGTCATTCCCAACTCGTTCTTCCTTTTCTCTCATCTCACGTAATCTACCCCTCTCCCTCCGGTATCTCTTTTTTTCTTCTTCCCGATGGGCTTCCTTTTGTATTTCTGGAAGTCATCGCCACGTGGCCTAAGACAGAAATGCTGCACACGAGTCTATTTCGGGTAACAAACGGAATAAGGGGGCGGTGGAGGCCGCGTTTTGTTCTAACGAACGCCTTCCGATTCGCTCGCTCAACCTCGAGTCGTTACCCGAAAAGTAAAGCCTCAACGCACGAGTTCTGTTTCCCCTGATGTCAGGAGTAAATTACTTTTCTGTTTGTGTAGTTTTTGGGGGGAGAGGCGCGATGCTTTTCCAGAGTAGATTGCAACTCTAGATTGCCTCCAGTGAGGTCCATAAACTGCGGTTCAGGGGAGAGAATTGCGAAAGCTCGCAAAAACATTCTATGCTTCGTTATGAGATGTTCTACAGCAGCTGCAATGTTTTGGAATCGGGGGCAGTTAAATGGTGGATGAATCTCATAGTCATTTCGAGAGAGTGTGTAATTAAGCCCAGGATCGCAAAACCCTTACTTAGTTTTAAAGTCAAAACTGAAAATCATGTAAGTTACTGTACATATAGAAGATCGTTCCCACTTTATCTAAACCTTCTATTGAGAAATATAGCTACAAATTCATTTTGGTTAAGTTTTAGCAGTTTTAAATAAACCATCTGCTGCTATATGGTTTGATTGTAATGTAGTATAAAACATTTGTTTAAAAACTGCAACGAAGGTTACGTAGTGTATTCTTATTATTACATTTAAAAAGATAGGTATTTTTAATGCATTAAATGTTGAAGCAAAATTCAATAAACTTATCGAAGGCTGTTCTCACTTTATCTGATCCTTCCATTGAGAAATATAAGTACAAATTCATTTCGGTAAAGTTTCAGCATTTTTAAATATAACCATCGTTACTATGTGGTTTGATTGTAATGTAGAATAAAATATTTGTTTAAAACCTGGTTCTTAAAATGAACAAATGTATTTAAGGTTACGTAGTGTATCCTTATTATTACATTTAAAAATATAGGTATTTTTAATGCATTAACCCCTTAATTTGCACGCTCGAATTAACTCGAGCGCGCTAAACAGGCCAAACGGAGTACACTCGAGATAATTCGAGTGGCGTTGTACTTTATGTTGCTATAATTTTTCACACTCGAATACAATCGAGAATTGAAAATAACAATAAGGCAATTTGTCGCAACGTCATGAACTACTACAATGCTCTTCCATTCATTTTCATGTTTACAGCAGCCAATATACAAACAATAAACTGCTCTTCCGTTGGAAACTAAAAAGCCAGAATAGGCATAATTTGAGAATTTGCCCTACTGCGTGAAATCGCCTTATGTGAAAGAAAAAAAATAATTATAATAATAATAATAATAATTTCATTGATATTTATCATTTACATGGTATTGTAAGCTATCGCTTACTTGTTCAAGTATAATATATATATATATATATATATATTTCTACTTATCACTTACGACTTTTCTCTTCCTTGTGTTTTTTACATTAAAAAAATTCATTTTTCTTGGCCGTCCTTTAAAAAAAAACTGCATTAAGGGGTTAAATGTTGAAGCAAAAATCAATAAGCTGAAATTGAAAAATTGATGTAAAACTCCATTCAAAGATTGATCTCGTGTGAGTAAATTGCTATAAATTCATATCTTTAATTCTAAATGATAATCTACCAACTAAAAACTCATTGTCTTGAATATGGAACTATGTTCTGATACTAAGAATATTGATACAATCACTCGTGCAGATTTTTAAGGCAAAGAAAGTATTTTGTCCTGAAGTTCATGCATTTGCTAATCCATAATTCAATAAGAAAAACATTTGGTGGAAAATTATATAAAAAAGTCAGTTATTAGCAAATGGAAATTTGTGGCAATGGGTTTGTTTAGTTCAGGGATAAGGTCTACGCTTTTGCAACACGAGGGCTAGTGAGACCGGAACCTACAGCTTAAATCAGTTTCCGAATGGCTACAATCATCCAAGCTATTGTGGTATTCGAACCCCCGAACTCTGGTACCGAAAACCAGCACCCTAACCATTCGGCGATCGCTCGGCTGATGATAATGATTTTCTGTCAAGAGGAGTACAAGTAAATTGCGTTACTGTTTATCTAGTTTTAGAAGAGAGATTGTATGGTTTTCCAGAGTCAATTGCACGTCTATATTACTTTCACTGAAAGCCATAAACAGAACAGATTCGAAAAATACCTCCTGTACCTCGTTATGAAATGTTATATGGCAGCAGTAAAATTTTGAACTCGAGCGTGATTTTACTGTGAATGAGGTTTGAAGACAGTTCAACAAAAAGTTTAAATCCTGCTTCTCAAAATCTTACTTCATTTTCAAGTCAAACATAAAAATTGTTTCGAATTACTTTGCCTATCTCAGGCAATTTTTGTTTTTAATTTTGAGCAGATTACAACTTAAGACTTAGTAAATTAGAATATTAAAATTTTTACACAGAATTTATACCACACACACACACACACACACACACAATATATATATATATATATATATAACAATAATTACAGGGGAAATATACTTTGAGCTTAAATTTTTATATTTTTATAACGTTTGTTTTCTGATGCACAAAGCTCATCACACAGTTTATCCTTAAAAGACATCTAAATACTAGTTCACTGAATTGACATACAGAAATTTTTCTAGGAGCTTAAGCATAATATACTCGGTGATTTCTTGTGCACAAAATACAACGAATATAGTTTTTTTAGCTTCAGAAATTTATCCTTTATATTAATTTAGTATATTATGTATTAAAACGTAAAAGGTAAAATAGACTCGGAGACAAAATCTATTTTATCCTAGAAAAGTTGAACTTAGTGAGAGAGTTATTGGTGGACATTGTAGCGTTACAGCCTATATTGCTTTACCAGCACTCATTAAATTGGGATAACTTAAGAGATTTGATTCCTAACAATTATAAGCAATCATGGAAGTGTTACGCATGTGATTTCCGAAAGTTTTGAGTGGGTAGAAGACCCTTAATATTCTACCTTATTTTTCAACCTGGAAAATATTAGTGTCACACATACGGAAAAGGGATTTAGGTTAAGTAAAAATAGGAACGCTACTGCCAACTTTTTTTGGAACTGGAAAACTCATTTGAGGAATTAAGAAAAGGTCCAATCAGTTTGCCGATCGAATCAGTCAGAAATCAAACCACAGATGAGAGGTTTGGCTTTGGTTTGGAATGCTGTGGTCTACTTTTTACACGAGGATTAATGAGACTGATACCTACAGCTTAAAGTCGATTCCGAACGTCTACGAACATCGATGCTACAGTGGGATTCGAATTCACGAACTCAAGTGCGAAAACCAGCACCCTAACCAATCTGCCATTTTTCGGCTACCACAGATGAGAGAAGCATTTCTTAACCCCTTCCAGTATGATTTAATAATGAAAAACTGTGCATGAAATAACCATTTAATTTTTATTTAAAAAACTTGTTTCATTTTACAATTCTTAGATATTCTTAATTAAAATCCACTTTTTACATAGTGTTAAATAATTTCAGAAACAGTAAAATTAAGAAAATATCAAAGCAAAACATTAATAAGGTATACAGATAATAGTCTTCAAGATAGTGGTACTTTTCAAAACAAAGTGCAAAGGAATTCTTAATTGTTTACATCGCCAAGTAGTCTCACTTTTAATTTGATTCTTGTAACACACACGGCATTTCTTAGTAGGTTTTCTTTTATTCTGACTCATTAATTTGGCAATGACTTGTACCAAGAAATTCTAAGTAAACAATATGCAATAGTGACTTGTGATTTTCCCTAGTGATAAAAGTGTTGCCAAATTCAGTACACTAAAAATTTTAAACTAAATTAATTATCATATTTAACAGTAACTTTAATCGCATGACGAGTGTAGCTCGTCATTGTGTGGTATGGAATGAAAAACTAATGACGAGCTAGACTCGTCATTTTACCGGAAGGGGTTAATGAAAACTCGCTACTATCAAGGATGTCCTTAGCCGGTGGGACTCAACTTTAAGAAATATAGTCCCGGTCTTATTAGCCCTCGTGTGCAAAACAGTAGATCGTAGAATTCCAAATCATATCAAACCGTTATGAAAAAAAATCTGCTCAAATAGAAAATCAGTCCTCCAACATTCCCAGGGAAAAGGAAAATACCTCGAGGAGGGCATCAGAATTCATCTACATTTACTAAGATCATTTATCGTTATAAATACTCGCTAAATACCATTCACCTTCTGGACTACAATGCTGGTCTTTTTACTTCTTGCTACAAAATAACAGTTTTACAGTCAGTTTTAAGACTTCAGCTGAAATATTCATTTCCACCATGGCTAAATGCATTTTGACTCTCCTGTAAGTACGTATACATCCGTACCTATCGTTTTATTGTATCTGTATTATCGTATATTCCATAAATCTAAATCCATAAGCTGTAGAATGTTGAAATCTTGTATTTAGAACTGTTGTATTAGATAGTAGTACGCATCTCCTTTTGAATGTAATCCGCCTTCTATATAACGATAAACTCAATATAACGTACATTAAAGTTCTCAGTAACCACCAGATGCCTGTACAATGAGATAACAGAAAGATATCGACGTATTCCTATGCTTGTGAAACAATACTTTTTGAGGTATGCTCATTGCAGAAAACAAGCAACACGATTATTTTTTTTTTCAATTAAAAAAATTATTTACAGGAAATAATTTTTAATTTTTACTGTTAAATAAATTTTTGTAACTTAGATTGACTCTTCCTGCTGCCGATAAAGGGCAGTCATTGAGATCAACTCCGACATCACCTTTATTTTGGTTGGTTTGATTTGGTTTGGAGTGCTACTGTTTACTTTTTGCAACACGACGGCTAATGAGACCGTGACCTACAGCTTAAAGCCGATTCCGAACTGCTACGAAGATCCATGCCACTGTGGAATTTGAACCCACGAACTCGGGTACCGAAGGCCAGCACCCTAACCAGTCGGCCATCGTTCGGTCACCATTATCTTGAGAAATAAAATAACTTTAGAATTTTAGGGGAATATGCAAATTATAATTCTGTTGATTCACTATACACTAAAAACGCGAGTATAATTTAATTGGAGCACAAGGAAGTCCCGTGCAATATACATGAGATTTTCTTTTCGTATATAAAGATTTTATCACACAGTCTAACAAACTTGCTCTGCAGTGCTGTTCATTAGTATAGATAATCCTCGAACTGTGATGCCGGCAGAGAGATGAGATAACCTCGATACATCCTAAACTTCAGGAAATGTTAACTGTCCGATCTTGTTACTATTGTCTCAAGAGTGTTCAACGTTCAGTAACATACTGAATGGGAGGGAATAGATCTGGATCTTCAGACATTCCTTCTGATCTCTGGCGATAGATGCAGGTCAGTAACAAAAGTGTCACGGGATTCTTTGAATACCTCTCGTTTGGTTTCTAGTAAATCGAACGATCCAGAACACAAATTTCCTTTCTCCAATTAGCCGCTTGTGAAATATTTTGAAAAAAAAAATATTTCATAGCTCTAGATTTTTTCTTCTCGAATGGAATTCATTAACAATATCTACAGAACTCGACTACCAAATTCAACCTTGCTTTGTCTTTAAAGATTATCATTAACGGAGTTTATGATGAACAGCCGCTCATTGGTTCATGCAGTTCACCATGGACAATAATGCTACTAAATTATCCTCTTTTAATTTTTGTTATATTATACAATTAATTGTAGTTTAAGTTATTTTTTTCCTACTTTTCATTTGTTAATATTAATTTAAATCAACTGACACTGTTGAAAAGATCTCAAAAGGATGTTTGAAAAATTCAATTTTTCGTGGAATAACAACTTTTTGTTTTCTTTAATTTCACACTTCTATGCAACTGTAAAATGCTAGGGCTATAAGAACTAATTCTTTTGCTTAAAATTAAAAATATACTTTTTACACTTTGATTTTCGACTTGTTTATCCCTACATTTATAATTCAAATGTATCTTATAACACAGAGTTTCCAACCATTTTAACACGCTGACTGCCTGACGCATTTCCAATCGTTTGCTCAAGGCGCTGACGTGAACTCTTCATTATGCGATTCATATGCTGAAATATTATTTGCAGTAGATAAAATGAGTTATAAAATCATGCTTGAAGCAGTTTTCATGGTAGGGGGTCACCGCTAACTCCCATGGCGCTGTAGACAATTGTTACAATCGTCCTTTTTTTTTTCAAACAATCGTGCTTCGATTGCTAAGTGATTACTCTCATTCTTTAGCATTCAAGGCAGTTAGGAAGAACTAGAGCAAAGAGTTTGAATAAAAAAGTGGTGACATTTTTCTGATTACGTTGTTAGACAGAACCACATATAATATGTTACAAAAGTTATTTTCCCAAAATTTAATTCCTAATTCATGATTAAAAATAACCTCACAATTTGGAGAGTGCAAGAATTTTCACTTCCCAGGGAAAACTCATTAACATTCAATTCTTTCTATATTTCACAGCGGTTCTCATGAGAGTCTGAGGACTCAGATTCAACTTTTAGGCATTGTAGTCTCTTATTGTCTATAAGCTGTCATTTTATAATGTTTCCAGAAACTCTAAGTTAATATCCTATTAGATTTTCTAAATTCCCGCTCTTGTGTGAAATACTCTAACATTATTAAATTGAAAAATTGATTAGAGTAACAATGTGCGCAGGTACACGGTAAGTTGAGATGCAATGCAGTTTTAAGGACCTTTTGATCACAACTGACTTTTTGAGTGCGTTATTTTTTAATGCTTAAAGTTAATACGTTTCTGAGTTTATTCAGGGAAAAACAAATGAGTTGGTTTTCTTTCAAAATTACAAGTCTAAATTTTAGGTGTGTCGTATATATTTCTTCACGGGGAATGTACACTCCAACGGTTCTTTTGGTAGACTTTACTGTAGCATGTTTTAATATTTTGAAAAAGCTTTGTGAGCCTCCAATTCCAACGCATTTGTATTTGGCGACACACACAGAAACTTGGATAACGCGGCGACTGAAATGGTAAAAACAGTTTACCGGGAATATTTTTAGTAACGTATCTTCATTTTTTAAGACTAAAGAGCCATTTGTATTCGTGTACTCCTCGGTCGACTACAGTAAAGGGAATTATTATTCATACGGGTAGCGGAATGCAGTAAACGGTGGTAAGCAAATTAGTAAATAGTAAAATGCAGTAAACAAAGGATAAAATTTAGGTTTGGGGACCCACCTCTTCCGAAGCAAAAAAGAAAAAACTAAACAAGGTTTAACAGAACTTTTTTTAATAATAGAATACTGTTGGAAACTGAAAAAAATAAGAAAATAAATGCTGGGAGAGTCATAAATTCAAAATTTTAAAAAGTTTTAAAATTCGTAATAAAAGAAGTAATGCTAGGAAAGATTTTCTATTTTCGCCAGAAAAACCAAATGAACACTGGATATTTTTTCACCCTTGTTTTATTGGCGATATTTTTTGTTGCCAATAACGCACGCGTGCCAATCAAGATGATGGCGATAAACATGCATAATAGCAATACAAATGCAATAAAAAATAAACTTTATTAAAATTATAAAAAACACAGTATAGATAAAATTTATACAGATTGCACTAAGTTTTTAAATTTGCTAACACATGGTGAACAGTTTTTAATTTTTTTTTTAAAATCGTACGGAAATTTACGAGAAAATACATATACGTACTTTATAAAAGCAATAAAAATTTAACAAAGCATAAATTATAAGTATTCAAGTTCTTAAAACTATATACAAAAATGGGCTTCACTGCAGTTTAGGATGCCCCTTTGATTTTGATCCCTTACCTGTATTTATTCTCGCCAAGTATGCGAGTTTTTTTTCACATATGACAACCCAAGGTTTTCAGACTGCAATTCTGTATAAATTTTTTATATACAAATTTAAGTATTTCAATTCTGATTTTTGTTTCATTTTCATGGATTTTATAAATTATGTACCAATATATTCTTTTAAATTTCCGAATGATTTTGAAAATTTTAAAAATAGTTCATGCATTTGCAAATTTAAAAATTTGGCCCAATCTGCGTATAAATTTAATATGTACTGTGTTTTTGGGTTGATTAAAGAACTGGGTTCCCCATGCCAAGTGGGCGATAATGCGCCAAATATGGTCTGACTTCTTGTTCTTCTCGCTATGTTTTTGGTATATTTCAGAGCTGGCTTTCCTTATGTAACTCTTCCATTACGTATAAGATACGCCTAATTCCTATTGGTTCTATTTAATATTCACATAAAAAACGAAATTTGTAGTATTTTAAGTATAATTTTACGCAATTTCAACCCTTTTGTTTCCAGTAATTGAATCATTTGTATATTTTTCATTACATAAAAAGAATAACGAAAGTAAGCTATTTTATTCCGCCGAAAATCCGCTCCCACTCATTACGTCAGCTTTCCGGTAAATCCTCGCGAAGGCCTTGGCGCGGTTGGCGGCATTAAAAAATCGCCAAGAATAGGAGGGGAAACCCTGTGTTTTAGTAGTCCCGTCTTCTTTACTGTTTTAATATTTATTTGCTTTTATTTCATTTGTATTGCTTTTATGGATGTTTATTGCCGTCATCTAAAATAGCATGTTGGCATCATCGGTGACAAAAAATATCGCCTATAAAACAAGGGAGTAACCCTAAACAGCATTTTCATCCAAAACATGTTTTACACAATGGCAGTCGAAAAAATCTCGGGCTGCCATATATGGGAAAACTCGCATACTTGACGATGATAAATATAGATAAAAAAAAATCAGAAACAAGGGGAACCCTAAATACAGTGAAGCAACCCAGCAAGAGTTTTTTGAAGAAAACTAGAAAAAAAGATTTTTCATAGGTGTCAAAATGACAACTTGGTAAAACTAATGTTAAGAACAGATCAGTGATAGTTTAAAACATTTATGTAGCCATTCAAATTTTTTTAATTTTCTTTGGTAGAATCCCAGTTCTGGGGGCCGACGGCCACGTTTTTGGTTCTATTTTTGTGCAAGTGATCACCAAATTGTCGCCAAGTGATGTTTACAATTTGTTCTCCGTTTTATATTAAGTTTATACCCAATTTCAAAGCATATTTTGAATAAAAAAAAAGGTTTGAAATTTTGTTAAGATGAATACAAAGTTAAATTTGAGATTTTAATGTATTTAAAGGTGCTTTTGTAGTATTAATGAACTAAATAGTGCGGAATTTTTGCAATAGGTGCAAGTTAAGCAAAATAATAAGCATTAGTTGGTTATAGTTAGGCAATTAAGCTTACAAAATATTTAATTATATTTATAAAATACGGTTTCTATTTAATGAAATTATTTTAAAACTATCAAAAGATTAAAATGCAATAAAGTACGGTACAAATTACTTCTATAAATTATTAGCTTTAAATAGAAATATAAGAACGGAGTAAATGTTTTAAATAAATAATAAATTTTTAGCTTAAAATTCTAAAGAAAGTAAGGGGGTTAAATGATTTTTCTTATCTCAGGGAGGTAAAGCTCCCCTTGATCTTTCGTAACAATAATGGTAGACGGTCGTAATAAAATTACATTTATTATTTAGTCTATCTTTTTTAACAATGTAATACACTATAAAATAATACTATTACGAATTTGTTTAGTGAGCCTTAAATTTAACATGGGACTCTATGGGTATTTCGCCAAATTGGTGAGATACCGCCTCGTTGGCGACAGTTTTGGCAACCTATTTTTGTCGCCAAGTTCATCGCTAAGTGTTGCCAAGTGTGGCGTCACGTGACAATTCCTGGAATATTCCAGCAGTTTCTTCGTGCCTATATAAGGCAGGCAGAGTCTCAAACAGAGAGTAATCGTTAAGGGGATCTCTCGGGTTTACAGAGTACACACTGTGTGTTGTATTTTCCAACTGAATGCTAATAAATGATTGTTTTCGAGCTGTAGTCTAACTTTCCATTCAACTACCCGAATCCAGCTTTTGAAGTTCGTAACAATACAGTTTAAAAATATTTCTGCTTCATTTTGTATTAAATTAAGACATAGTTTTGAATAAAAAAGTTCAAAAAGCAGTAAATAAAAAAAATATAAATGTGAAATATAACATGACTTGTTACCTTTCGAAAATTAAGCACCTAAAATAAGGTGCCGATTGACACCCCACCTTTTTTCGGGGGTGGCAGAAGAGTCCAAAATGAAGAGAAAGGTTTGCCAGAAAACTGGGTTCTAGAATTTGGCGATTTCGCCCGCGCTTGGCGTGCTCACTGAATTAGGTTCAGCGAGCCCCCCGAACTGGGATACGGCCTTTTAGATATAGAAACTTTTGGGATAGCCTTTAATTAATTTTGGCATATATATGTTATTAAATGTAATATACATATATTTATAGAAGATCAGTGACATATTCTGCATTTATAAAATGCGATTCTCTGAAATACCTTAATAAACATACAATCCCTGTAGTGGAGCATTGTAATGTAGCTAGCTTGAGTTCAAGAAATAACCCCTATAAAAATTCATTATATTCGTAATATTAATTATAGATAAATTAAAAACCTTAATATATTCTATCTGTAATTTGTAAAGTATTTTAAAGATTTTAGTAAAATAAAAATACACAAAACTACGAACCACTCAAAAAAGATGACTAGAAGAGACTAGAGGGTAAGAGATGTAGATAGTTCTTACCTGAAAAGAAAAGGAAAAAGTTATTACTTCAAGTTCATTTTAAAGTTATGCTACATTTTTAACACATTTCAATTTTGATTTGTTTCATTTTGCTGCAACGCTGTATTAAAAAATTGTGATAATGAGTTTTGACATTTTGTACTTATTTTCTTCCGTAAAAACTAAACTCCTAAGAGTTAATTACTTCAGCTCTTTAACATTAAAATATAAGTGAACAAAACTGATAAAAAATACTTTGTAATAAATCATACGCGAAGTAATAAACTGAAGAAAATTATTTCTCGGGATTGAAATTTTTATTGTAAAATACACAACCACGTGATGCATGCGTTTTGCTTTTTCCACCTGCTTGCTTTTCTATAGAAAAGAGTGAATAGTAAACGTCTGGTCTAATTTTTTGCCTTAATATTTTACATTACATATAAATTGAAATGGCTTCATCCATTTTTTATCAACCTTTATCAATTTATGATTTTTCTTTAGAAAATATTTAAAAGTTTATATTAAAATAAATGACAAAAATGAATCACGTGGACAATCCACTGTATTAAATTAGAGTATACTTGGTAAAAAGTCATTCAAGTCGAATTTTGCGAAAGATTTTAAATTTTTACTGGTAACAGTTAAATCCTTGTTATTCAAGCTTCAGTTAAAACAGAATACAAGAAAATTACTTACTATTACTGTTACAAATGAAAACGAAGTAAATTGTTGTTACATTTATCTTATTGTCCCATTTGGGTTTCGAAATCAGGAGTTTGATACTGAAGTAGTTCAGATGTTTGTTCTCCATGGCGTAGTTACTGCTCAGAACAACACACTTTTAAATTAAAACACCTTTTATTATATTTCCATATACTAGCTCTTTAAAAAACATAAAAAGTCACACAGAAGAATTTTTGGTGTAAATAATATTAATATCTCAAAACACAAAAGCAACTCAAGAGCCATTTTCTTCTCGCATACAAAAGAACAAGCATGTTTTTTTTTTCTAAAAAATATCGTTCGTTGCCACTCGCAATTTGCAAAGAAAAAATAAAATAAAAAAGATAATATGTGGGTAGAACATCAATGTTAACAGACTATGAGATACTTGTAACAGATATTTTACATACTAGTTTATGAGGCTTCAGTTTAAAAATTATACTTTTATTTTTCCTGATTTTAATGCAAAATATCCCTTTTTTTTTATCAACCCTTTGCCTGTCCTGTAGGCTCTATATTATAAACAGATCTAATACTTTATACGCTTATATCACATGAGCTATACAATGAACTATATTTTAAACATAAGCTAAAATAAAATGATCAGAGCAAAAGAGGCTATATTTAGTAGGAAAGAAATCATTTCTTTTCAACTTTTTAAGCCATTATTTATATTCAGGGTTTTTTTTAAGGAAAACGAAAGCTAATATTTTTTCCTTGCATACCTCTTTTATACTGTTGTTAGTACATCTAAAAGGTGCACAAGAGAGAGTCATTTCTGAACATGATGAAATAAAATTGAGAGTGTGTATATGATCAACAGTAGGCAATGGTGTAAAGAAATATGTAAACGAATGCATCAAGTGATTTTCTATACGCCTCTTTCTATAAGCCTCATTATGCTGAGATCCGGACTTACCCTACCCGATTTACCGTAATCTGTGATTAACTATAGTAAATTTGTTTAATACAACACGAGAACTAATTGGTTACTTTAATATTTGGAATAAGTCATAAAAATCGTTGAACAAGAGGATGTATCTAAGCATAGTCTCCCCATACCTGATTACAACTAATCGTAGATTTAATATAGTACAAATATACTGAAATGAATTCTTGATTAGCTATAACCAAACATGCCCAAATTTTATTTTAATTTTAAAACGTATACTTTGAGATGGTATGTTAGTCATTATATTACTGGAACGTACTGAACATACTTTCTATACTAGATGAAATGTATCATACGCTTCACCAAAGTGTAGTAGAGTTAATCGTAAGTTAAAACCGTGATATATCTTGTAGTCAATCATGGATTAACTTTAATCAACTGTTGATGATTTTCCTAATTGTCCATGGCTTGCTTATAAACTTGTAATAATGAGTTCTTTTCTTCACATTTGAGTTAATATAACATCATTATCCAACTTCTGAAAATTTGTTAGCATTATGCATTTGCTTTATGGAAAATTGCACAAATCAATTAAAATAAATATTTTAAGTTCAAATACATTTCTTTTGCCTAAAATATCTCTTCATTCTTGTTTAAAAAAATTTTTCTTTGCTTCCAATTAAACAAAACATCGTCTGTCGAGCTATGTTAAGAGTGCTTGTTCTGAATTAAAAAAAATACCATAGACGCATGCCATAAACATCGAAATCGTTAAGACAACAATAGCGAGACGGGGCTTTAAAAGAAATTTAAAAAAAGATACGAACCGCATAAAATATATTTCTCATAACATTAACTATTTCTCCTGGGTAAAAAATAACGAAATGCATAAATTCCTGTTTTAAATGGAATTTTTTTTCCCCTTTGGTTAATGCAAAACAAATATCTTTTTTCTCCAGCTCAGAGAAGACAAACATAGGAGATATTTAACACATTTTATGTTTCACAGAATAACGTTTATAGCGAAAATAAAACACATATTTTCTATTTCCTTTACTGGAGTGCATTCACTACTTTTATTTTCTACCTTAAAATGCACGTAGTACTGAGAAAGAAAGAGGGGGGAAAATTTACTTCGGAGCTGAAGGAAATTTAATATATTTTATTCTCATCACATATGAATAGTCTATTTGTCGTAATACGAAAGGTAAGGGGGGGGGGTTCCACACTCCGATGAAATATGCGTTTGGAGAGAGATAGGAAAAGGTAGAGTTTTAGAGAGAATAAAAAAAAATTGTCTCCATGGAGTTATTAAACTGCAAGACAAATAGGAAAACGTCGAAATTTTGATAAAGGAAGTGAAATGAAAAGATGAGTTTTTTTAAGCTTCGTTTTTATTTTATTTTAACTAATCCATCTGGTACATCATTTTCAAGAGGTTTAAATTGAATAACCAGGGAAGATTAAAAATTTATGAAAATGTTTTTCATAAAGTAAATGCATTTCTTACAAATTTATAGAATTTTAATAAACACGGAGTCAAAACAGTCTTGTAATTTTTTACTTTGGCTGCATTTACTCCATGTTTTATAAAAGCAGATAATAAATTCATCATTTTATATA
>CM063501.1:86041564-86099064 GCA_032207245.1 Pardosa pseudoannulata | reverse complement strand
AGAAAAAATTTTCCCAAGGGGCCAGAAACTTACTTAGCGAATTTAAGTGTTAAGATCAGAAAAAACGAGGAGCCATTTGTCGGCGACAGCTAGAAAACTTGTTAAATAGACAGAAATGTTACATCTATAGGATAGAAAGCTTCGGGAAATACATCGAAAGAATTTTAAGTGAGAACGCTCCTTTGATTAAGACATTTAGAGACTTGAAAAAAGATTTTAAGGAATTAGAATGGGAGAGAGGAGGTTTTTAAGGAAATATTAAAGTTAAATAATTTTGATATATTAGAGATAATTTTATATATATATATATATATATATATATATATATATATAATTAAATTTTGATCATTTGTTTTAATATTAAATTATTTAGCTTTGTGGCTTCCGTATCGACAAGCTGCATGTAAGCGGGAAAAGCATAAAATGTGAATAGACTTATTCTCAGTTCCGATAAGAATGTGTTGCCTTCTGCTTATCTGACAACTATTGACCACAAACAGGGTGTTCTTACTTCTGAAAAATTCCAGAAACGTGTAATTTCCCACTCCTTTGATCATTCCCCATTTCCCTAGGGGGAAGAGGGGAGAATTCTCGGAAATTCAAACAACAGCGTAAAGGAAGGAAAGAATGGGTTTCTTCTAAATACATTGTGACTATTCCTTTGCCAGTTAAAATGATGTTCAAAAACTGATAACATTTACCGATGTAACGATCACATAAAACGATAATTTTAACATACAAATGAATAGAAGAAACCGGGACCCAGTGATTTTGATAACAATAAGCGATTGATAACATTAACTGTGATCACATTAAGCGGAGTCCACTGTATATTTCTCTTAGTTATAACAAGTACATGGGATAATATTGCAGCATTCAGAAACAGAAATTGCAGGACGTGAATACCCATCAGCAGCTATCATGAATTGAAATTGAAAGGACGTCAAATCCATTCCAGGAGCTGAGAATGTATTTATGTAACTATAAATTTTATTCTGACACTGTAATTATTATTTCATTTAATTTTTCTAATTGCACATGCATTTGCAAACTCCCCTACAGCCATTTTAATATCTTTATAAGCCTAGTTGGATTTTGCTTAATTGGATCCTTCTAGATAATTTTTTTTCTACGAAACCAAAAATACCAATTCCCAAAATGATTTTTTTATTGATTTCATACATTAAGCTGTCTAGAGGATTAAAGCAAAATTAAGGTACTTAATTTTGAAAAAAAGTATTGATTAATTTTCTTTAACACATTAATGCTATTGACTTGCTATTACATTCAAATCACGATTTAGCAGGTTGAAAAAAAATTCAGCTATAAAAAGAAAAGCTCTTAATGAATTGCAGGAAGGTAAGTTAGAAAGCATTTGAATTTTAGTTAAATTTTGGTTTATTAAGTCCTTAATAGCATGCATTAAACGGTTACTATTTCTATAAAAATGTGTTTTTTCTTAAATTACCATAACTTTTATAATAATTTTGGGAATTTTATAAAATTTTAACAGTAATTGGATGTTGTTAATGTAATAAAAAAATTTAAAGATTTATGTAGATATAATTTACAAGTGAGTTATTAGCATTTTTTTTATTATTTTTTATTCTAAATTACTCAGTTTTAACCCAGCTATACTTTCAAATACCAATTTAATCTTAAACTATGAAGGAATATCACTATAAAAGAAGCAATGAATTTAAAGAAAAAATTTATATAAGTTAAAAAAATTTAGCTATTAACAGTCATAAATCAGGACGATAGTTTATATTTAAAAAAAATATTTCTTTAATTTTAAACAAAAACTATGTAATTTTATAAAAATAAAAAGGCATAGTTAAAATTAATTTTTAATTGTTTTTTATTAAATCTAGATTTTTTATATTGTGTTACAAAGATTAAAGCTAGCGCAATAGTCAATAAGCATATAAATTTCATAATTATATAGTTTTTTAAGTTATAGAAGATAAAATTTTAAAGTTTGAAAAATCAAAAGGGTCTGGAACATTTTACCTGATATAAAATAGGTCTAATTTTAAACTTCCTATAACTTAAAATTAACATAATTAGACAAATGATATTTTTCGATAATTAATTTAGCTTACTTTTTGATATTATGAAAAATCTTTTATGTGTAATAAAAAATTAAAATAATCAAAATTTCAAAGATGAAATATTAAATTGAAATTAAAGCAGTTTAATATCGTTAAAATGATAAACGATCATTCTAATTCAGTGTTCGAAATTTTAACTATACCTAAATGTATCAGTTAACAATTTTTAAATTTTAGAAAAAAACAAATTTCTGGAAACCTCATGTTGGAATAATTTTTCTGTTAAATCTACAAAAATGTTGTTACTATATAACAAAAGACAAAAAGAATGTTTCATGGTTTTTTAAAGACTCTTCACTGAAATAGATATGGAAGCTTAAACCTAGGGTTGATTTTGTTGCATAAAAGTTACGATAGCTCTTAAATCAAGGGCGTTCCGAAACATTTTGCATGCGGGAAGGATTTCAACTCATATTTCAAAATATAATGTATAAATATAACTATAATTAATAATTTAATTAATAAATGTAATAATTATAATTAATAAATATAATTATGATTATTAACACACTGTGTGCGGGTACATTTCGCAGCGGAATTGTACCGGGAGCTAGCGTCTTGCGCGTAAATTTAGTTATTCAGATAAATCTCAATACATCAAAAATTATTTAATTTTATATACAACTTTTCGTATTTTATATTGAATTACATAATCAAATATATAAATAGAAATATATAAATAACAGCCATAAGATTTTTGTAAACAAAAAATATATTTTTTAGTGGATAAATTTATAATAGTATCGTAAATATGAAATATCAAATAGAAATAGTAGTATATAGTTATAATTTTTTCGAATGTTACATATAAACATTTTTACATTATAAAAAATGAAAGACAAGAACATTCGGCTTCGTTTTCCTGTATATACCGTTATTTTTGTACCCACAACCAAACCATGTTGTGACACTAACCCGTACTAGTACGTGACCCGTGCTCAAGTATCAATCGTCAGAAAACGTACTAGTACATGTCCTGAATAATGTGTTAAAAGCCGAACGATGGTTGTATGGTTAGGGTGCTGATCTGCAAACTGGAGTTCGTGGATTCGAATTCCACTGTGGCATGGATGTTCGTTCGGAATCGGCTTTAAGCAGTAGGTCCCGGTCTCATTATCACTCGTGTTGCAAAAAACTAGACTGTAGCCCTCCAAAACAAACACATTTATAAAAGATCGAAAAGTATCGGTCTAACCAGCCATCTACACAGGGCAAAAGCTTTACGTCGAATTCTACAAGAGAAACACATTTTTTTTTTTACGATTTCATCCCCCCGAGCCCAGAGCGATTTTGTTCCCAAGAGACTAAGATTATTCAACAATTTTGGGGGGTCAAGATTGAACCTTGATCATTTAAAATTTAAGCTAGCTTTAAAACCACACAGGCAGGAATTTAGTTATTGGAGAAACGAAACTATTTTCCTGAGACAGCTGAAAAATGAAGTAGTGGACCGTTATGGCTACATCCAGTTCAGGGGGCCCACCGAACCAAGTTCAGTGGGCATGCCAAGCGTGGGCGATGTCGCCAAATTTTCTGACAAACTTTGCTCTATTTTTTATTTTTTTTAATTTTTTTTTTATTTGTATTCATCTGAACAAAATTTCAAACCTTTTTTTTGTTCAAAATATGCTTTGAAATTGGGTATAAACTTAATACAAAACAAAAACACAAATTGTAAACATCACTTGGCGACAATTTGGCGATTACTTGTACAAAAATAGAGCCAAAAACATGACGGTCAACCCCCGGAACTGGGATTCTACCCACAGTTATTAGCATTCATGCCAACGTTACTTTTTATGGATGAATAAAAAGAATTTGTGTCGAAGAACACTCCTTTACATCTGACAATTTACGGCCAGGAAATTAAGTATTAAAAATAAAAATGAGAAAAAAAGAGAATTTTAGATAGATATTTTAGGGTAATAATTTTGATATATCACATGTGTGTACAGCAATCCTTATGGGGGATACAACCCCCCCCTCAAATCACGCCGCTTCCTTATATCAATCACTGAGTAGGAGGAAGTGACAACTCTGCGTGAAGATGAATCAACGATCTTTCAATTAGACTTTTAAAGAAGCAGGTGGAAACACGGGTCTGATTTCCTGGCAAGAGTCGAGAACATTTACACAGTTGACGTGACAATCAAAACTTGGAATCGAAAAGGTCACGAGTTAGTAAATAATCTAGTCTGAAATGATCCCACAGATAAAATCGGCAACGAGTATTCCCTTCCCACTCTCTATACAGATAACTGTGGAATTGCGAGACAATGACCTATCCCCAGAAAAATAAAATATGACACTTCTTAAAATTCCTCAACTGAAGAAGTAATTAGTATTAAAAGAAATCAGACTTCCACCTTACCGGCGAACGACTCAGCTCACGAACTCGGAAGAGAAAAGAAGTCGTGAGGGAAAATTCAGTAAAGTGGAATTCTAACCGCCATTGTTGTATTAATCACAATGGTGTCTACAGAGAAGAAATATCACCAGAGGGTAATGACTCGACAAATTTGCTACAGTACGAATAGCTTACTTATACAAGAAAATCCGTTTTGAATGTTACTGTCAACTGTTTAGTTACACGAGGACTAACCCTCTGACTGCTCAATTTGTAAACCGAGATCTCTTTAAAAATTGCTTATTTTTTGTATAGTTTAAGTATATCTATATCTATCTATATCTATCTATCTATCTATCTATATCTATCTATCTATCTATATCTATCTATCTATCTATCTATATCTATCTATATCTATCTATATCTATCTATCTATATCTATCTATATCTATCTATATCTATCTATATCTATCTATCTATCTATCTATATCTATCTATATCTATCTATCTATCTATCTATATCTATCTATATCTATCTATATCTATCTATCTATCTATCTATCTATCTATATCTATCTATCTATCTATCTATCTATCTATCTATATCTATCTATATCTATCTATATCTATCTATCTATCTATATCTATATATCTATATCTATCTATATCTATATCTATCTATATCTATCTATCTATATCTATCTATCTATATCTATATCTATCTATATCTATCTATCTATCTATATCTATCTATATCTATCTATATCTATCTATCTATCTATCTATCTATCTATCTATCTATCTATCTATCTATATCTATCTATCTATCTATATCTATCTATCTATATCTATCTATCTATATCTATCTATCTATATCTATCTATCTATCTATCTATCTATCTATCTATCTATCTATATCTATCTATATCAACTTTAACATATCTATCTATCTATATTATCTAACATACTATCTATCATTCTGTTATCTAATATAACTATAATAGTTCTAGTCATATAATTCTATTTACCTAATTAAATGTCTAATACTGTGTATAATTTATTTCACTGGTTAAACAGTGAAAAGGCGGAATGTGCTTCTTATAAAGGAAGAAAAACACATGCCCGTGAAAATCGTGGGATGAGCAAATTTTGCTACATTTGAATTGCCCGTGGAAATCGCGGGATGAGCAGTCAGAGGGCTAATGAGACTGTGGGAAGCTTTTTATACGGTTTATCCAAAACTGTTCAGTTTGCAAGTGTACTCTTTAGGAGGAATAATTTTTCCCCAAAATAGCCAAGTTTATTCAATATAACATAAAAAGTGCGATTGCATTTAGAATTAAAATTCTTAGAATATTAATTTTATAAAAATTGTCTCATTTTAAAAAAATTATTTCATCTTTTTATTGCTGCATCGACTTTCCATTGCTAGAAAATTCTAACAATTGAATAATATAAGAAATAGAATAGTTAGAACAATTAAAATAAGAATAATATTAAAAAATTCTAATAAATGAATTAATTTTCAATTATTAGAATATAAATTTCCCTATAATATTAATTCTATAAAAATTGTCTAACTTTAAATCAATTATTTCATCATTTTACTATATCAATTTATTATACCAATTTTCAATTATTAGAAAATTTTATTAAGTGAGTAATATTAGAAATAAAATAATTAGAATAATATTAGAAATTCTAATAACTGAATTTTCAATTATTAGGATTAAAATTTTCCCTAGAATATTAATTTTTTCAAAATTGTCTAATTTTAAATCAATTATTTCATCATTATATCAATTTATTATACCAATTTTCAATTATTAGAAAATTCTATTAATTGAATAATATTAGAAATAGAATTAGAATATTAGAAAATTCTAATAACTGAGTCAACTGTTTAGTTACAAATGGAACCATGGAAACTTTTTATACGGTATCTCATATGTACCCTTTATGGCAACATAGTACTAAACTCTTCGAAATAGCTTAATTTTATTCAATATCAAATAAAAAGTGCGATTCCACTTAAAAGAAAAATATTCCTAGAATATTAATTTTATAAAAGTTGTCTCATTTTAAATCAATTACTTCATCACTTTATTATATCAATTTCTTATATCAATTTTCAGTTGTTAGAAAATTATAATAATTTAATATTATTAGAAATAGAAATTTTATTAGAATTAGAAATTTTCGAAGCGGAATTGTACCGGGAGCGAGCGTTTTGCGCATAAATTTAGTTATTCAGTTAAATCTCAATAGATCAAAAATTATTTTACCAACTTTTCGTATATTATATTGAAATATATAAACAAATATATAAATAGATATAACAACCATAAGATTTTTGTAAACGAAAAATATATTTTTTAGTGGATAAATTTATAATAGTATATCGTAAACATGAAAAATCAAATAGAAATAGTAGTATATAGTTTTATATTTTTCGAATTATGTTTTATATAAACATTTTTACATTATAAAAAAATGAAAAGAGCAATCATAAAAATCAATGTTTTACAGTGTGGTAACGTTCAAAGCATTTTCCTCTATGAAGAGGTCCACTGCAAAACCCGTACTAGTATGTGACCCGCGCTCAAGTATCAATCGTCAGGAAACGTACTAGTACGTGTCCCGCATACAATGTGCTAAATTATTATTAACATTGTTATTAATTTTTTACTGTGCATAAGTATGTTTTCTATACTGCTTAAAATTTTAAAATCATGTGGCAGGTTGACGAGACAGCTTTTAATATCGAATGCTTGTTTCCTTTCTAGTCAAACAATATATAGGCAAATTTGGATAAGTCTACATATGTGAATTCGAATAGAGAACACATAGTTACATACATGTGCTCACTGTTAACATTACAAGAAGTTCAAAGTAAATATATTGCTTTTTATGGCGAGTGATTCCAAATAAAGACGTGGTGATAAGGAAACCCAGCAATCCTGACCAATATTGGATTACTTGTAAACATCTAAAATATATTCGCCGTCGAACCCGATACACACCATCCAATCTACAAATTGAAACTCCCCCCTCTTTTTTTCCCGATATTTCCTGATCAGATACTTGCCAGAAAGGCTAAATCCATACGGAACAACACTTTGTTTCGGAACCGCTCTCTATTTCAAGATTGGAAACCATCGCCGCAGAACAGTGCAATCAGTGTTTCTTCTTGGGGCATCATTGATTTCCATACGACATACGATATCTTCGAAGAATGAAGGGGGCCCGCGAAGAAAAGGAAGGAATAAGTGGCTGCACCCTTCACTCCGAGGCACGGGCGGAAAAACAGAAAGTTGAGAGATGTCTTTGTCGAGAGGCGGGGAGAAAAACGAGCCGGATTTCGCTTTTCTGTTCATTCATTGTCTGAAGGACATTAAACTGCCACTGCAAATGCATTGACAGGCAGAGCAAATCGGATAAGATACACATTAAGACGTGTGACAACTTTGCAATTCGTCGTAAATGGAAATTTCTTTTCAAAATTTTGTTTATTTTAGTTCGTCATGCATTTAGGATAACAAAGTTGCTTCTTACACCTCTTTATTTAATTTGAAATCTGTTTGTATTGGTCTAAATCAAATTTAAGCTAACTTTTCAATCTCCAATTGAGCGGAAATTATTTTATTGATGCATCTATGATAATGATAGGTTTGATTTGGTTTGGTTTGAAGCGCTACGGTCTCATTTTTTGAACACTAGAGCTAATGAGACCGGGACCTACTGCTTAAACTCGATTTTGAACGGCTACGAAGAACCATTCCACAATGGAATTCGAACCCACGAACTCCGGGACCAAAGTTCAGATCTCTGACCATTCGGCCTTCTTTCGGCTCTGGTGATAAGATGAAAATTAATCCTAGAATTATATCATTATAGACAAATGAACACACTTAAATAAACACCCATTTCTTAACTTTTTCACATATGTATTAAATCTTAAGTGTTACAATATTTTAACCTAGACAGACAAATACTTTTATTGACTTATTGCATTGTATAAAAATTAAAATTTCAGAAAATCAGTATATTAAGGAAGTTAGTTACAGTACACTCAACAGTAAACACAGTAATTGCTTTGTATTTTGGTTTGGAGCTCTAGGGTTTCTATTTTTCTACACAATGGGTAATGAGACCAGTGTAACTTATTTAGCACCTAGATTAAAATGCACATGTGCTTAGGGACATCACGCAAAGCAACCAACACAATTAAATTTTATCTACTGAAGTTATCTTGGATGAAATGGATATATAATGAATATATACAATGAGACGCAGGATAGAGCTCCTCTACTGCCGATATCAGACGTGAAACCCGTTTTTTATGCTGCTTATCATCGAGATGAAGCTGATTACTTCCTAATTCTTTTCTGGCAACTTGGTCGCAAAAGGAAGAGAAACCTTCTCTTCTTAAACTCTGATCTCTAATAATCAGGACTTGACTAACAGTCCAAAGTCAGTGAAAAATAAGTAGCCTACCGACTCACAAAAAAAAAACTTTCCTGCTCAAGGGGTGCACACGTGCTCTCCAAGTGTCGACGTGTTCCAAAAAGCCAAAAAGTTCCCGTCAGTGGGTTCCGCTCCCGTTTTAAAGACCCCGCCGTTACGTCGTATGGGCATGACGTTGATTTTATCGGGCCCTCGTTGACTGGGGAGTTTAGGTGGGTTATCGATATGCTTCGATATTAACTTGTATCGGCCAACCCGCAGAGATGTGACCGCTATTATGTTATACTGTCACAAATATAGACATCTTCACGTCTCTTCATGCTTTCACGTTATTGTTACGCTGGTCACACCTGCTTGAGAAGAAGTGGTGAAAACTGTTGATCTTCCCGCCGGATAATAAGTCAGCTCGAGATTGATTCGGTTGTTTTTAGTTTTCTGCGATTGGCAACGCAGAAAGAAATGGAATTGAAAACAAAATGGAGCGGAGGTTGTCTCCGACGATGTCGAATACATTTTATTTGAAGAATAAAAGCTACTTCCTTTAGAATAGAAATGAACTCCACCTTCTGGTTTAAGGCTTCTAAATGTATATATGCGTGTGTACGTCATTATTTGAATAAACTCTACAAAAAGGTCTCCCAAAGACTATTTCATTTACAGAATTAAGCAATACTAGTATGATAATTTGAATCAATAAAAAAATATTTTGACCATAGTTAGTGTATTTTGATACCTTCAATCTGCCAGCGTAGCATACTTGAAAATCGATAAGGTCCCTTTTGAAGTGAAAGGAAAAAAATCTAGTCTTCAATCAATTAGAGAGCTTTAAAAAATTAAAGAAAACGCATATTTTTTATTTGTCAACTTTCTACTTTGACAGGGAAGAAGAGTACAGTGAACTCAAACGTTTTCCACTGATTAAAAATTTCGACACAATAATGGATTTTGTGACAAGAAATTTCATACTGAACTAGAGTCAAACGAAAAGTTTTATTTTATATGAAATGCGGTTCAGTCCCAGGCTACAGGTGAAACTCATCAGGTGAGAGGAAGTACCTCGAGGGATATATTTATTGAGTGATCAGGAGGAAAGACACAGAAATTAATATTTTTTTGCTAAGTGTGAAATTGAAAATATTTCGGTAATAAATTTCTACTATATGTTATTTATCCTTTAATCTTACTTTTATTGTAGATTAATAAATATCCTGTTAACCTTTGTGTTAATATATTTTTAACTAATGAAGCAATTTTGGGTCCCTCAAACGACTGCTTCATGGGTAATTCTAAGTCAGAAAAAAATTTTCTGAACATCCTACAGAATTTTCTGTAAAAATATACTCTACTGATTTAAAATAAAAATTATATTAAGGTTAATTTCTGAATGTCAAAACTAGAGCAGGATATCTGAAATTGTAATATTGTGATTTATTATTTCTCAAATATAAGATTAATATGTTCAAATATGTATCACTTTATTATAGAGTTACAAATATAAGTGTATAAAATAATACAAACACACACATATCAATGTGTGTGTTGGTTATCTAGAAAATAAAAATTCAATTTTTTAATTTGAATATATAAATTTAAGTTTTAACATACTGCATTAAAAAAGAAAATCACATAACATATTATTGCTGTTCTTCGATAGAAAAAAGATTTGTGAACACGTCAAAAAGAAAAAAGGGTGAAAAAAAATATAAAACTTTCTGATTATCGAAATTCATTTATATTTTTTATTAGAAGTTGAAGATGGTTTTAAAAAAATTCTTTTCAATTTTTAGAAACAGATTTTTCCGAAAATTCTTTTTAAATTTTCAGGGGGGAAAATCTGTTTTTTATAATATTTGGAACAGAGTCACACAAATTTTCGAAGCAGAATCACACCGGTGGACTGTTTAAAAAATACAATTTAAGAAACAGATTAATCATTAAGTGTTGTTTATGTCTTTCTTATTGATTCTAACACGCTCCCGAAACGGTGTTCTTAAATTTCAATGAATATTAAGACAAACACACTTCTTTGAACCACGGTAGCTCAGTCATCAAAGGCTGTGAACCCGTAACTGGAAGGTTTCAGGATCGAGATTTCAGCTGGCTAAAGATTCGCCGTGTTCATTAATGGTGACTGGGACACATACAATAGGTTCGTGGACACAATGTCCTTTCATGATTCCAAAGGATACCTGGGGAATTTTTTCCTTAGTCCCTGCTTCTAAATTGCGAAGACACACTTAAGTAAAGTCGTTATTTTACCCTAGCGGTGTTCATCGAGACGTAAGACGCACCCCTTCTTGAAGTTTAGTCACCTCTCGCGGCTCCTAGCTCAATCAAGCCTTTCATGATTCCAAAGGATACCTGGAGAGTTTTTCCTTAGTTCCTGCTTCTAAATTCCAAAGACACTTGAGCAAAGTTGTTATTTTACCCTAGCGGTGTTCATCGAGACGTAAGACGCACCCCTTCTTGATGTTTAGTCACCTCTCGGGGCTCCTAGCTCCATCAAGTCTTTCATAATTCCAAAGGATACCTGGGGAGTTTTTCCCTTAGTCCCTGCTTCTAAATTGCGAAGACACACTTGAGCAAAGTCGTTATTTTACCCTAGCGGTATTTATCGAGACGTAAGAAGCACCCCTTCTTGAAGTTTAGTCACCTCTCGCGGCTCCTAGCTCAATTGAAGTTGCAAATTGTTACCGGTATTGAAACAAACTCAATACCGGTACTTGAGCAGAGCAAGGTTCTGGTAGTGATTATAAAAAATGACAAACTATTTTAAAAACGAAAAAAAAAGGATTTATTTTAAATCTTAAAATAATAACATTAATAGTCATCTCGCCTCCTAGCCGGCAAAATACACATTGAAAAAAAATATTATCAGCATCTTATGATTATATGCAACAGTCAGATTTAAATCTTAAAATAATCATATTTTCATGTCCTCCTACGCCTCACAAGTACAAAAAATAATCACAATCCATTATGCAGGAGCAGACATCGCATACAATTTCTCAGCAATTACAACATACGTACACAGTTAGCTGCAGCATTTACAATAAATGCGGAGTCATTATATGTGCAAAATCTCTTGCCTCGGTTAACTTAAAAAAAAAATGCCGGGATTCACCGGAAGTTAGGGCAGATGCCAATTCGGCTGCAACTTCTAACACGTATGACCTTTAGACATGGTCCAATCGCATAAAGTTTCATATGACCTTTAGGCATGGGCCAATTGCATATTGCGGTGGAGTCTATTGGACCAGGTGTAGGATTTACTATACCTGTAACATCAACACATTTCTTCACATACTGTTTCCCCTAAATAACTTTCTATATAGCTGCAAACTCTTATCGGTTAATCACAACAGTTAATATGAACGTTCATTACAGAATTTTTCTTTTTGCAACAAACCCGGTTCTATTAACTCTAGCGTAGCAAAATCTATTCGGTAATTTAGTTTGTTCAATATTTGAAGTCAGATTTAATTTAAGCTAGTCTTTGATCAAGAGTTTTTAAAAATCAAAGAAATTTTATCCTTTGAACATAAAAAGAACGTTTTTAAAAAATGTGAATTACTCCACCTTTTTTTTATTGATTAAAAACTGCGACACAAATATCATACTGCGAAACGAAAAATGTATTTTATTTCATAATAAACACGGTTCAGTCCCGAGCTGTAGACGAAACTCATCAGGTGGGTTGCCCTCGAGGGATCTCTCTATTGAGTGATCAGACGAGAAGCTTTGAGAAAAAATTTTTTTTACTAAGTATAGCAAAGAATTTCTTGGGAAAACCTTTGCGCGATATTTTGTTACTTACTCTTTAATCTTGTGTTTATGAAAGGTTGAAAAATATCCTGTTGTAATATTTTGGGAATATATTTTTTAATTTTTAAAATAGTTTTGATCTTCTGGCGGTCACAAAGTGTCGTTTTAAGATACAATTTTAGACGATATTAAATATTATGGTTTCTTTTCGATTCTTAAGCGCTCCCCTTGATAAGGATCTTTTAAATCACTGAGAATTGTAATACAAACTAATTTACTCACCTGCAGTTGCTCATAAATAATTTCATATATGGTTATGGTGTCATGTTTCTGTATTATATGATAGTTGAAACGATTACCACTGTATCTTCATAGGCCCAGGACGGCCATATGTTGATTAACTGCTCACGTAATGTAAACAATCTATAAATATTTACATCTTAACAAATAGCGAAGGAGTTTAATTCATATTACATACAACTTTAACCATCACTTAACATTTTCTCGCACTAACACAATTGGGACAAACCAGGAAAGGCTCACTTAAGAGTTAACCCTTTACACTCGAGAGAGGAGTCTCGCTCACCGTAAGATTTAATGCCGCAATTCGAGAGGTGACTCGCTCACCACTTTATTTGGTACGGAAATTCGATGTGCCGTGTAAACTATTTATGTTTCTTTATTTAGTGATTGATATCTTGTTTATGTTTTTGATATCGTTCTTATTGTCTTATCGATCTTTTTGTACTAAGAACTGTGTATATAGTCTTACAAAGACGACGTAACGTCCCTTTCAAACTATGTAAGATTTTCTTATCTGAGGTAAGTGCTGTACCATGAAGCTTACTGCATTTTCGGCATCGATTCGAACTTGACAGCCTTGGCCGAAGGAACAGAAAAATTTAAGTTTCTTATCCTTATTACCATAGAACCTTATCAAGGAACGTAGTAAAGAAATAAGATCGAGCTTCGATTTCAACCTCCGAATTCGAAAACAGGGATAGCTACATATCGTTCTAACATGAGTTAGGTTTAGTTTAGAGTGCTACGGTCTACTTTTAGGCTAATGAGACCGGGACCTACAGTTTAAAGCAGATTCCGAACGGCTACGAACATCCATGCTACAGTGGGATTCGAACTCATGAACTCCGGTACCGAAGGCCAGCACACTAACCATTCGGCCATCGTTTGGCTCTAACAGGAGTTAGAGATGATTTCAAAGTTTTCTCTCAAAGAAATAAGCCCGGCAAAAGACATCACATGACATACTATGGTGAAACAAGTCCCGACAAGCCTGGCATGCATCTCGGCAGTTGTTACACCAAGTATCATACAAAGCAAAATTACAAAGACTAAAGTTGAAGAAATTATCTTCTCAAAGATGTAAAGATATATTAAATATTAAAATATGAAAGTTTTATGTGTTACTTTATGTGTGAAATCATTTTAAGTTAGATGTAAGAAATTCACCAAAAGCTCTCCGAAATGCTTCGAGTAGATGGTAAGTACCCGCGGAAACGGTCTCGAGTGCAAAGGGTTAATGTCGCAATCTTCGGGAAGAGAAAATCTTACGGGAGTCACTGGATGTTTGATCAACACCTTCTGCTGTTTTAATAAATATTGACCATGTCTCGATATAGTGATGTTCACAGAGCGAGAACTATACATCGTATCTGCTCTTAAGAATAATACAGAATCGAAGTAATGCATAAGCTGACTGCCAGACGCTTTTTCTATGGATTGGCCAATGGGACGACGTGAACTTTTCCTTGTGCGATGCATATGCTGAAATATTTGCAGCAGATAAAATGAGTTATAAAATCATGCTTGAAGCAGTTTTCGTAGTGGGGGGTTACCGGTAACTACCAAGGCTTAGTAGTCAATTTTACGATTGTCCTTTTTTTTTTTTTCCAAACAACCTTGCTTCGATTGCTAAGTGATTACTCTCATTCTTTAGCTTCAAAGCAGCTAAAAAGAACTAGAGCAAAAGATTTGACTAAAAAAGTGGTGACATGGGAGGTGTTTTATGGGCAATACTTTCAAAATTATTGCTTTTAATTAAAAATTCCGAAGACAAATCAATGAAAATATATCTAAGATAATCTGTAGAAAATTTCAACTGTAAAATTTAAATAGAAATAGAGATGCATCAATCTGAATGAAGCCAAGAAGGTTGTGGCTATAACCGTCATAGCGCCAGCGGATTCTAGACCCTGGGACGATGGCTACTATAACAACAAAAATTTAAAAACGTAAATGACAGATTTAATGACCCAAATAAGCAGTTTTTTGCGTGCAACAAAGTATTTTTGGGAATTTTACACGAAATGTTAGTTCATAATCAAACAAAAGTAAATAAATGACAAAAATGTTTATTGTAATTTTATAATTATTACTCATTATTTACAGTGTGTAAACCAAAATTCAGCCTAAAAAATTGTTTCCAAAACATGACACTAGGCTTCTAGTTGTATGCCGGTAAATGCACATTTGTGCCGCTATAGCCGTAGTGTCTAAAGACGACCGTTTCGTTTTGGACGACTATTGCCGTCATGCCATATAGTGAACTTCATTTTGACGGCTATAGACGCAAGTGCCCATCAACGCGTTCTCGAGTGAAGAGGTAGCGTGAAGAAGGATCACAGTCACGATAAAATTGGAAATTACTTTTATTCTTTATGGAGTAAATATTGTTATATATACAACGGGATTCTAATTCTCTCCAAAACAAGTAGGAATGCAGAGGATTTTCGGCTGGCACTGAATTGCCACGACGATCACAGTCGGGAAAATAAAAGATTAAATAATCTCACAATTGAGGAGACTCTTCCAGGGTGCAATGCAACCCAATCTATCCCCCGTTCGGTGTCCGAGACCCTGCCGCTCCTTATATGAACGGATTTTACGAGTCTTCCGAACTCAATGACTAAAAAAGCTGGTTCCGGGCAAAAGACGCGAAAGCCTCCACGAGGTCAAAGCACCTACGTAAAAAAATGTCGAAAAATTCTAGGCTTTTTATACCTGAGGGTCAATTACGGTCCCGCCAACCGCTTTTTGGTCAATTACGATTCCAGTTACCTGAAAACCCCAACTAAGGTTACAGCTAGTTTTTTTGTTGAATTCTCATTCGCTAGCTGTCCCGATTCCGGAATTCCCGAGGATTCATTAACGTGAGCAGTCAGGGGCGTAACGCCTATTCAATCCAACTGTCAACATCTTAGATTCTGAAACGCTACGCTATTCTAAACTGGTCAACAGGCGGGATTCCCGATCAGCTGATTTGGCGCTTGCTGTGAACAAAAGAAAGTCTTCATAGTGTTAATCAAATTGTTAGGTGTAAATATATTTTATCCTACTTGTATATTTAGTCGTTCTGAGGTAGCCTGTGCTCTGTGTGGAATAAAGCCTATATGTTAAAAAAAAACGGTGTTTTGGGTTAGACATTTTTAAAGGACTCGACAATCCTCACATATATGTAGAAAGGTAGGAAGAGATACACATTTGAATGAGAAGATTATTTATTAAGTGTATGCATCTGCAGAAACATGTATGTATGCCATTCATGTGTAGTATGCAGAACTTTGCCATATAGGATGTATGTAATATCCCCTATATAATAATAGCCTAAGTTGTCTGTCCACGAATTTATGAAGCGGTTGTACCTGGAATGGATACAAGCATCCATATTGGATTTTTTTATGAGTTAGGGTTAGCAAAATTCAAAGCGAGTTCGAAATCCACCCCATCCCCCCTTTTCGAGCGTTTAATGCTATTATTTCAAGTCTTATTCTCTCTCTTATTCTATACTAAATTCATTCTTGATATGAATTTAGTATAGAATAAGAGGGAACAGCGAGGGCGGAGCTTAATATTTAAACTGGACTGTGTTTACTCGACCCTCATATACTCTAATTAGTTCCTTCATCGGGTGTAGGCCTAGCACGTTCGGTAGAGTCTAAGCCCATTTGACCGTCGTACTTCTCGGGTTGACGGTTTTCTCCCCGACGCAGCCAAATTTTTCTAAATGTCTAATTAATTTAATATTTTCTGATTTCTGTTTTAAATTTTTATTCCCAAAGTTGTTTTATTATTTTTAAAATAAATGTTTATTATTTTTCAACTTTTTATGACTTAAACTTTCTTCTCTTAATGTAATAGTAGCCTAAGATATCTGTCTATCTGTCTTCGAATTTATGAAGCGGTTGGACGTGGTATGGATAGAGCATCCATATTGGATTTTTGATGAGTTAGGGTTAGCAAAATTCAAAGCGAGTAAAGTTTATTTTTTCATAAACTATAGATCCGATTCTAAAATAAATTGGTATGAATAAGCGTCGTATCACAGCGAAAAATACTGTCATTTTTAAAACGTTCGAAATTTACCTCGTCCCCCTTTTCGAGCATTTAATGCCATTATATCAAACCCTATTTTAGGAGAATCTATTAAATTTATCAATTTATCACATAATACATAGTTAAAAATAACAATTTTTTCTATCATTATGACGTCATTCCTTTAACTATCTCATTTAATCATTTACTTTAGATTATTTAAATATCTTCTGCATGATTTCTATACGTTTTATCCCTAAACTTCGATATTACCTGAATAATTTTCTTTTATATTTGGCTTAAATAATAGATTAGGTACATAAGTGATAATTTTAATTATTATATTTTAGAACGATAATTCTCAGCCAAAAAACAAACCATTTTTTATACCTGCCTCATAGGGTACCTTTACAATTCTGGAAAATTAAAAATTTTACTGATCCCTTCATATGACGGGCTATATGCTAGTATATGAAATAGTTATGTTAAAAATTAAATATAAAGTTAGTATCTTCATCATCGCGCTTTTCCGACAGTTAAATTGTGAGTGAGCCAAACACTGCATTTCGAGTTACTCTTTTTACTTTGCTGGTGTTGTGTCTGCAATGTAAACAAAGGCATATTGGGAATAGGGAATAAGAAACGCAACTCTCGGCTGATAACAGAGAAATACGAGAATAAACTTCTAACGTTACTTCTGCTGCAGATATCTTCCGGGATATCAAATGCTATCACAAGCTGCGCACCGGAAAACTAATTTTTTTCACACGCAAATCCTCATGAATCATTTTGTGTATAAACTGCAGATCAGTCTCAAGTTTCTTTTGTACCAGTTGGTATCTACAGTGATTATCACGATCTTCACTTCTCCTGTGGCCGATGTATTTTCTGAGGCTAAATGTTACGACAAAGGTATTTTATGCAATCTTCAACCAAGGTATGTATTAAACAACTTCGAAACTCTGAAAACAATTCCAATACAGGAACATAGTACGAATTTCCTTTATTCTACCATATTTAAAGATTTGTTGAAACCAGTTGTTGTAATGTACTTTCAACCTAAACACCAGTGTTCGGTTACAAGGGGGAAACACAGAAAGAATATAATATTTATATTGAGTTTCAGACGTTTATTCTGTACATTCATTTACAAATAGATCCTTGGTTATCATATATCATAATTATCAATTCATTATGTCTTCTATTTACACTATAATTATTGCAATTATCTTTATAAGGAGTTATTTAGTAACAAGGATACATTATTAACAGAGGCCTAAGTTAAGTGACTGTAAATATTATTTATAAATTACCTCATTAAATACACAGGGGAGCAGGCAGGGGCTTTCTCATGCGAGGCGTCGGTCTTCAGTTAGTGCAGAGGGTCAGGTAGAGGCTTTCCTCATGCGGTGAGTCGGTCCGGGTGTTCGGGCGCACGGGACGAGTCGGTGCTGGTGAATTCTTGTCCCACTTCTCTCGAATCCCGACTTCAACCTCACTTCTTAACTTCGTTTCCGAACTCCTCACCTCGGTTCCAACGCCCCTTTTTTCTTTCTCTCTAATCGCTTGTTTTCGGGAAATTTTCCCACATCTGTATGCCCTTCGGAAGTGCAGGTGGGCTCATTAAAATAGCCCCTTTTTGTGCAAGCTGACATTAATTTTTAGCCCCTGCTCCCATAACTCACGGTTACATCTCTGTGCGAGCTTGACCGTTACGCTGCCATTTCGTGATCTATACCTTCTCTGCAGGAGTCCCTAAACTTGAAGTGAACAATTGGAGAACTAAATTCCTCTAGGAAAATCCTCCCACAGCTGTGCATGCACGTTCAGATCACCGTGGGGAAAGTAACTCGGTACACCAGTAATGATGTGTAGATGTAAAAATGATCAAACTGGCACATTTACATACATTTTTTTCTAGTATATCTCTTATTCGAAACTCAAAAATATTACCTTTAAATATTTACAATAATTTTGGAATGTATAGCGCGTACGAGAAATATCAAATATTTATGATGTTAAAATGCAAAGGTTTCTCCGACAACTGATTCTCAAATCAACAAACCTCCAAATTTTGGACGCTCTCTTTACTTTGCTTATGTTGTGACTGCAATGCAAATAAAAACGTGCTCCGAATAGGAAACTCAACTCAACTCAACTCGACCGACAACAGAGAAATACTAGTCTAAAATTCCACTGTTACTTCTACTGCAGATATCTTCCGGGATATCAAATACTATCAATCTAGGAGAAGGGGGGATGGAAGAGTCTGTATCGAACGTTGCATGATTTTCGCCTTTTCTTTCTTCATCTGATCTCGTATGGAGAGAAAGAATGATGAAGTGTCGAAAGCCGGCCACCGTAAAAGACAGATAGCTCAGAGAAATTCTTTGGACCATCGGGACTTCTGTGGGACGAATGCAAACAATGGGGAATATAAATTTTGGTTTTCGGGACAAAAGTGCAATGCACTGTGGTAGTTTCTTTTGATTCTTATAACTTCCTGGTTTGGGGGCTGTTACAATGTACGTATCATTTAATTTGTACTCATAACATGGAGCTCCCTATAGCTCTAGGGCTGTTTGGCCAAAATAATGATTAATCCTTAATTCTCCAAACTTAACAATTTATTATTCTTAAACATTATTTGCAGTTATAGGCATACAGTTTGGATATTACAATGGCACAGAATTAAACGTAAATTGATAAAATTGATTTTTATATTATCTAATGATCTCTGCTAAATATTCGTTAATTATGTGGTGGTGACTATAGTCTTAAAGTCAGTGACTTACTCGGGACGCAGGTGGATGGAAGCACGAAAATAGAAGCAACGGTAATATGTCGTAGGGCGGCTCAGGGTAAGGAACGGAGTAGGGTCTTTACTCCCTAGAACCAGCACACACAATCACTAGTCACTCTCTCCAGCCAAGGCTCCAGGAAACAGCAGATAACACACTCTCGGACCCTCGCCTTCTTCCCCCTTTTATACGAGATCCTCCCTCCCTCCCCCACTTTCTCTTCTCCCTCCCTCCCTCTGTCACTCTCTACTCCCCCTCTCTATATATCTATATCTATATCTATATACCTCTCTCTCTCTACCTCTCTATCTATATACCTCTCTCTATATATACCTCTCTATCTATATACCTCTCTCTCTATCTATATACCTCTCTCTCTATCTATATACCTCTCTCTATCTATATACCTCTCTCTATCTATATACCTCTCTCTCTATCTATATACCTCTCTCTCTATCTATATACCTCTCTCTCTATCTATATACCTCTCTCTCTATCTATATACCTCTCTCTCTCTATCTATATACCTCTCTCTATCTATCTATATACCTCTCTCTCTATCTATATACCTCTCTCTATATATACCTCTCTATCTATATACCTCTCTATATATACCTCTCTCTCTATCTATATACCTCTCTCTATATATATCTCTCTATCTATATACCTCTCTCTCTCTATCTATATACCTCTCTATCTATATACCTCTCTCTCTATCTATATACCTCTCTATCTATATACCTCTCTTTCTCTATCTATATACCTCTCTCTATATATACCTCTCTCTATATATACCTCTCTCTATATATACCTCTCTCTATATGCCTCTCTATATATGCCTCTCTATATATGCCTCTCTATATATGCATCTCTCTATATATACATCTCTCTATATATACATCTCTCTATATATACATCTCTCTATATATACATCTCTCTATATACATCTCTCTATATACATCTCTCTATATACATCTCTCTATATACATCTCTCTATATACATCTCTCTATATACATCTCTCTATATATACATCTCTCTATATATACCTCTCTCTATATATACCTCTCTCTATATATACCTCTCTCTATATATACCTCTCTCTATATATACCTCTCTCTATATATACCTCTATCTATATATACCTCTATCTATATATACCTCTATCTATATATACCTCTCTATATATACCTCTCTATATATACCTCTCTATATATACATCTCTCTCTATCTATATACCTCTATCTATATACTTCTCTATCTATCTATCTATCATGACCAATCGTTCTAGCAATCCAATAAGATTTGCCCATAGCAATAAATATTGGACGTAACCCTTTTCTATTTGCTATGAGCATTTTGGATCTCCCTCCAGATGCACCCCATAGTCTATACACTTTTCCCATGGGAATCTCTTGCCGTTGCAGGTGGCCACAGGTCCTGACCCCTTAGCCTTAGGTGACCAATGTCCACTACTTCATCTTAATGGGCCATTAACTTGTTAGTTCGCGTCCATTGCCACAAGCTTTCTGTGGATTCCCTGAATCAAGTCACTTCTTCCCAAATCACTTTAACAGTCACCACCTGCTATACACAGATCTTTGCCTTTGGCAGGATTAATCTACCAAGATTAACTTACTGCAGAGACAAAAAGAAAGTATTCTGTGTTTGGTATATTTTTCATTGTATTTCATTTTACTTGTTCTCCAAAGGAGAGCTAGAGAAATTTGCTGTGAAAATATTCACAGTACTATAGACATCATTTGTTTTCTATAATATAGACACACGCAAACATTAATAAACCAAGCTTATGGATATGTATGATAGATATTCTAAACAGCAAAACAAAATTTGTTACAACAAATGACCATTTACACAAATAACAATGATCAAATTTACATATTTCAAACACAATTCCTTTATAATAGATCTTCTTTCACAAAGATATCAAGTCCTTCAAATGTATCGTCTTGTATAAGTGCTTATTAAAATGTGAAAATTATATATACTAGTATATATAAACACGTATATTTTATTCGGATGAGAATTTATGTGTATATGTTTGCATCTGTATAAACGTGTATGTATGTCATCCTTGCATATTTTATATTTTACTACAGGCGGACTACAGGCGGTTTATGAAAAATATCAAATATTTATGGCTTGCTTTAAAATGTAAAGGTATCGTCAAACCTCTGAATTCCGGCCGGCTCTGTTTGCTTTTCTGTTGTGTCTGCAATGCAAATAAAAGTGTTTTGGGAATAAGAAGAAACTCTCGGCCGATAAGAGAAACACGAGCGTAACTTCTAACAGCACTTCTGCTAGAGACCTCTTCCGGGATATCAAAGCAGTGTGTCGGAGGATGGAAGAGTATGTATCCAGCATTGCATGATTTTCGCCTTTTCTTTCTTCGTCCAATCTCAAATGGAGAGAAAGAACGATGAAGTGTCAAAAGCCGGTCACCGTAGAAAACAGATAGGGGAGCGAAGTTCTTTGGACCATCGGAACTTCTGTGCAACGAACGCAAACAATGGGGGAAAGGTTTTTTTTTTAGACAAAAGTGCAATGCACTGGTCGTAGCAGTTTGTTTTGATTCCAAAAACCAAGATGTATTGTGGAATCGAAATAAATAGCTCTGTCTGGGTGGAATGCATTGAATTACATTTCCTTTTTCATGTTTTCTCATTCATCAATTGATATTTTGGCTGAAGAGATTTGTTGTGAAAATATTCACAGAAATATAAACATCCTCTGCTATAAATAATACATACATATGTGTGTAAAGGTGTTTTTACTCGCTACAAGCTTAAGTTATAGCTATGCTGGATAAAGAACAATTGTTAAATTTAAAAAGGTAGAGTTTATTGAGTTGTAATCAGTCTTTGCTTTAAGCTCAAATGATTATAAAACGGGGTACACTAACAAAAAAAAACTAAATTAAGTAAAGTAGTTATATAAAATTAAGGGCCGTGCTTACCAAAGTCGTTTAGCAGCTAACTGCTGTTAACCCATGCCGCCAACCTACGGTGGGAGGCATTTCTCCATTTAAACATAGATTAATCGCGGTTAGCCGTTAAACGATGTTGGTGAGACCGGTTGTAATTGAGCTAGTCACGAATTAAAGTTGGTGTGCTCGTGGTCACCAAAGGCTACCAGAAATAGTAAAGAGAAACAAACACTTTCACCAAAGATTATCATTTTAGATGCAAAATTAACAGAAATTTATTTTAGAATATAATTATAATTAAGTTGTTTAGTTTGGTTAAAATATCATTGCATACACAAGTAAAATATCGGAATTTCATTGACGTATCACCACATTATTTAAATCCAGAAAGAACTGTAATGATGCAAAGACTATGCACCTAGCATTTTGAAAACGTTAATTTTATTTATAAATTAACCAGCTCCAAAATTTATTACACAGATAAGAGACACAAGAAGGGAGAAGGAGAAGATTCTCAGCGTAGTCTGATTTATAGACCTGAAAAATAATGAGGCAGCACAATTTTCCCTGAATATGGCAAGGATGGAACCTAAAAGGCAAATCAGACTCATTTGTTGGTCAGAATTATCTTTAGCTTATGAATAAGATTTAATTTTCTGTTTGGAGAGAAAATGTTGTTTGAATTAAATGAGATCCCGCTATTTTCCTTTTCTAATTACAGATATGAATAAATCTGTGCCTGTGAGTGAGATTGTATTTTATGGCAAATTAAGAAATAACTATCTAAACTTTTATGACCGTAGTTCGAAAATTCAAAACTATTCAACAATAAACATTTTAAAAAGCTATAAGTTAGAATACGCCGATCAAATATGACACGGTCATTGACCATAGAGTACTATTTAGTAGAGTTCCAAACCAAGTTATTTTCTTTTTCTCTGAAATTTTATTTAGACTGAATATGATAAAATAATGGTAAAGTTCTGGACACAACGTGTGTTTACAATATTTGTGCCCCTCCTAATATAGGAGAATCAACGTTTCGTTTCTTGGACATGGGAGCCACCCAGCAACTGGACTCTTAAGTTTCAGTACTTGCATTTTATTCGATGACCATTGTGGAAGAGAATCTGGTGCAGATATTCTGAAGATGACGATTTTTCTAGTGCATCCTGTTACGAAAGTTGAAAACCTGTGAAAGCGACAAAGCGGAGACCTCGGAGTGCCTTAGAAGAGGTTGGATGCATGGGTAAACACCTCTCCCGCGATAAGGGACTTCGGCAGAGGACTCTTTTTTTTTCAACGAACCCCCAAAACTTGCAACTAGCGTGTAATCATTCTAGTTATTTTTTTAGACCACTCGACCATGAATTTCGATTGTTGTTAGTTTAGCTCTGAGGTTCATCGAGTGATGTTCTCCTGCATGCATTTTTATACACGTTTGTAAATAAATACTTTTGTTGTCCTATTAACTTTGGTGGTTGTCTGTTTTATGCATTCTACCAACATAGAAATAACTCACTTGCTTCAGTCAAGTAGGCGGGTAGGTCTGGTTTTATTTCTGTTTCTACAATAGTGACCCCTGGAGAAAGCACCAACCAGCACGAGCACTCTCAGAATAATTCGAAGAATTTCTTCGTTAGTTTCTGATCCGTACGTTCAATGCTTTCATTTTTTTTATTTGTGTGCTTGAAAGGCAAACCTTCTGTGTTATTTATCATGAATCATGCATCACTGAGGATAGACACTCCTTTTTAGTAATATTTGGGTTGCTTTTTCAGGGCAATAGGGTTTAGTTTAGAGTGTTACGATCTAATGATTCACTACGTGAGGATTCATGAGACACGGTTTTGGTTTGGTTTGGTTTTGGGGCGCTACGATCTACTTTTGTGCAACACAAGGGCTAATGAGACTGGGACCTACTGCTTAAAGCCAATACCGAACAACTACGAACATCCATGCCGTGTTGGGATTCGAGCCCACGAACTCCGGTTCCGAAGGCTAGCACCCTAACCGTTCGGCCATAAGACACGGACCAGCTGCTTAAAGCCGATTCTGGACAGCTATGGTCATTCATGTTATTCATGGGATTTAAACATTCGAACTCTGATACCGAATAACAGCACCCTATCCATTCTATAGGAACGCACTATGCACACACTTCCGTGTAAACAAAAATAGCAGACAAAAGTATTGCAAATCGTCAAACGAGATTGCCATATTCTCAGAAAATATTGATGCCAGTTCGAGAATTCTTGCATTCAAAGTACCTGGACTACAGGAACGCACTACTAACAAAATTTGCTGACATTTTCATGTAAACAAAAATAGCAGAAAAAAGTGTTGCAAATCGTTAAATGAGGTTGCCATATTTTCAGAAAATATTGATGCCAGTTCGAAAATCCCGGCATCCAAAGTATCTGGACTACAGAAACGCACTACTAACAAACTTTTCAAACACTTTCTTGCAAACAAAAATAGCAGACAAATGTATTGCAAATCGTTAAACGAGGTTGCCATATTCTCAGAAAATATTGAGGCAGTTCGGTAATTCCGGCATCCAAAGTACCTGGACTACAGAAACGCACTAGTAACAAGCTTTTCAAACACTTTCTTGTAAACAAATATATCAGCCAAAAATATTGCAAATCGTTAAACAAGGTTGCTATGTTCTCAGAAAATATTGATGCCAGTTCGGGAATCCTGGCTTCCAAAGTACCTGGACTACAAGAACGCACTACTAACAAACTTTGCTGACGCTTTCTTGTAAACAAAAAAAGGAGACACCAAATAGTGCAAATCGTTAAACGGGGTTGCTATATTCTCAGAAAATATTGATACCAGTTCGGGAATCCCGACATTCAAAGTACCTGTACTACAAGAACGCACTACTAACAAACTTTGCAAACACTTCTGTGTAAACAAAAATAGCAGAAAAAAGTATTGCACATCGTTAAACAAGGTTGCCATATTCTCAGAAAATAAATATGCCAGTTAGAAAGACTAACTGTTATAGGCTTATTACACAGAGATTATGAATTAAATCCAATTCTGATGCAGCTAGTAATACCTATGCGGACATTGGAACTCTCCCCATACATTTCGGGTAATCCACAGTACCTGAAAATATTCACTTGGACTCTTTTCATAAATTAGTAATTTCCGAATCGAATAAAAATACAAAACAAAATATGCTCGAATTACACAAAAGGAATCTAAAACAAATACTATTATTCCTTTCATCCTTTTCGGCGCTTAGATGCTCATAAATGTGGAAACTTAAACGATAAAATAAACGCATGGGAGATTTTTCACGGTTTTAAGCATTTTTACAGTTTTATAAGAAAACACTTTTCAAACAATAAGTTCAATTTGCTTTCACTCTCCCCCCGAAGGCAATGACGTGTATGTCACATGCATTTTTACCAGATTATTTCACATTTCGCTTGCTTAGTTTTGTGCTCGGTGTTATACAGAAAGAGACAATACAATAATATTTATGCACCAATAAACAAAATTATTTTCCTCCGCTCCTGAAACAGCTTTAAAAAAAATAAGGTTTATGTTTCTGAAAGTTGCTTGGATGGAAGAATTCCACCTATAAACATAAGACAATTTGTTATTAATGTATGAGAATCTCTAAGATTTATTTTTATGTTAGAAAAACGTGACTTCTTTTATATATATAATTTTTTTGTACATTTTATACAAATGGTTTGGAAGAGTTTTTGTTATAAATATTAAAAGGAGGGGGAGGGTAGACGTTATGGATAGTTTTAGCAAATTATTTTAAAGTTGTGTTTTTGTATACATATTCATTGAAGTAAGCCACCCGTTTTGTATAGTGGTTCGCATATTGTGCTCCCGATCAACATGGGTTCGATTCCCGATTAGTGCTTTTATCTATTTGTGTTGTCCTTTCAAACTGAGCAGTGTTGTCTTACCTATATGGTGCCCCATGCCAACCCTTTGAAGGGCACTGATATATATATATATATATATATATATATATATATATATATATATATATATATATATATATATATATATATATATATATATATATATATATATATCAGCTGTTAAAAATGTTCTCTGATTTATATAGAAAAATGTTTTTGATTTTCAATTTTTTGATACATCAAGCTATCTGTAATACTAGACTCAAGACTCGAGTTGGTGTTACATGGGCCCCTGTTTTTTTTCAGCGGCCGAAGACGGACACCCCGAGAGAGGGTGGGCAAGCCTTGTTCCAGGGAGGTTCAACAAGAGGGGGCGTGGAATGCCACTCCCGCCCGCACCAGCTGCGGAAAAGGACATTCTTCCCGTGGAGGAGAAAGCTTGACCAGGGGGGGGGAGATTCCACCCTGGCCCTCGCAAAGAGGAGTGGCAGAGAGATGCCCGCTCGGATCGACGGAGAACGGACATTCTGGTGAAAGGAGCTGAGACCGAGAGAGGAGTTTACCGCTCGGCACCATTTGTTTTTTTCCTCGGTCTTATTTGAGCGCTATTTTGAGTATGATTTAAAGTGTACATATGTTTTAACAAATCTTCCTAATAATAAATGTTTAATCCAGAGTTTTGTCTCTGCAGTGCTTATTTGTCGGCAATATAGGCTTTAATCGAACCCACGATACCTGCTCCAGTAACCATAAGCGAGCAGGTATAGGAAATAGGCGTGCAGACATATGAAAGTGCAGCCGGGAACGCGTGAGGTGTTATACTATCGACACTTAATTTTTTATAATTCTCTTAATTATTCCTGTTGAAACCTGCTTTTAGAATCAGGCTCTATCAAAACCAGATTCTAAAAGCAAAAATTCGATTTTTCAAAGTTAAGACTGTAAAAATACCTGTTTAAACTTCACTTACAAATTTCTTATCTTTTTGATTTATACACCCTTTAATTGAAATTATTAAATATTTTTTCAATACTATTAAATCGTTTATGTCGTTTTTATGCTGTTCCAAGGAAGGTGATTACGCAATCTAATTACCCCTTGCTTATTCTTCAATTAATATAATTCATTTTTCATATACTTTATATATAAAAGGTTCATAGATAACATTTATGAAGTAATTCCTTTGAAAGCCAAAAAGTTTTTATGGGTGCCCCTCAAAGGGTGAAAAAGGGCAATACAAATCAGCGGATTGTATGATAAAATTCCAGAAATAAAGGCAAGTAAATCATATTTGTGGAAAAATAATTGAAGTATAATCGTACTTAAAGTTTTGTATAGTATAACTATAATTTTAAATTATAGATGAAGTAAATGATATTAAACCGTTTAATCAGGTATTATTTTAAATTTTTGTTAGTTCCTAGAATGCTCCTTGAGGTTAACTTTTTCATGGCTTCTACGAACCTTTTAACAAACAATCCTGATATTGAGGATAGTTGTTAAAGTCGTAGCTTAACTGTACTGCTGCCAATATTTCAAATAAAACTTCAAATACAGCAATGTCAAGCGCTGTTGAGTCAATCCCTTCCAACTTGTTATTAACACATTGTATGCGGGACACGTACTAGTAAGTTTTCTGACGATTCATACTTGAGCTCGGAACACGTACTAATACGGGCTAGAATAACAACACGGTTTGTTTGTGGGTACAAAAATAACGGTATATACAGGAAAACGAAGCCGAAAGGTCTTGTCTACTACATAAATTCTGGAAAAATTTAGACAAATAAAAACTAGTTTTTACATCAGTCGATACGGAACCACAGAACGGAAAGGTTGATTAAAAAATCAATTTAGATTTAAAATTAACTTTTTATTTATCCCTGCGAAAATTATATATATATATATATATATATATATATATATATATATTTCATATATATATTATATATATTTGTTTATATATTTCAATATATAAACAAATATATAAATAGAAAAGTTAGTTAAAAAATTGAATTTCGATGTATTGAGAACCATCACCAACTCGTCCCGTGCGTCCTGACCGACACCGCGCGAGGAAAGTCCCTACCTGCTCCCCTGTGCCTTTAATATAGGTAAAGATAAAATAATATTTATATTCACTTAACTTAGGCCTCTTTTAATAATTTAACAGTGTGATAGAATTTTAATAATTATAGTGTAAATATAAGACATGAGTAATTGATGATTATGATATATGATAACCAAGGATCTATTTGTAAATGAATGTACAGAATAAATGTCTGAATCTCAATATAAAGTATTACATTCTTTCTGTATTTCCCCCTTGTAACGAACACTGGTGTATAGGTTGTAAGTGCATTACAACAAATTTACTTATAAAATATGGATCTCTCTGTCCATTCTAGTTCCAACTGCTTCATAAATTCAAGGACAGACGGAAAGATAACTTAGGTAATTATTATATATGGGATTTAATAGTCTCGTGGTGTATAAGTATTGTTAAAAGTTGGCCATTCAGAAGAATAAGGATGAATATGTTTTCTCTCTAGAAATCATTAAAATGAGTGTAATTTCATAGGAGCAAAAAACTTCCAAATATATTGCATTTTTTTATTTTAGTCGTAAGATCCATTGTGAAACATTATATTTATTGTTTTTTGCGTGTATTCTAAACATATGTATATTAAAAATAAATATTCTACAGACGAACAACTTAAGAAGACAAAGTACCCGCTGAGCAGAAAAGTTTCTATTGTGATAGCCTATTATTTATTCAGTATAAGATAAAAAGGTTTTCTTTGATGAAAAATAAATTTTTTTTGCATCATAAATGAGGATTTACCCAAGTCTGGTTCTGGGCCATTAGCTGCCTACGTGCAAAACAGTATTTGGCCGACCCCTGGAATATGGATTTCGAGAAGATTCATAACTTAGAACAATGCACAAAATCTTACTATTATGTTTATATGACTGCTCTACACAATGGGGATAAAAAAAATGTTTAAAAATATCTATCCATGATATTTCTTTAAAGTTTATTACAATGAATAATATCCTTGCAAAAAAAAAATCACCTACAAACTGCAATCTTTTTGCTTTCTTATTTGGTAGTTTTTAAACCCTTAATTTGGCTAAGTCTGGCCGCTACACCGGACATGTATATTTATAACTACTATCCCCTACATAATAATAGCCTAATTTATCTGTCCTCGAATTTATGAACCGGTTATACCTGGAATGGATACAGGAATCCATAATGGATTTTTTATGAGTTAGGGTTAGAAACATTCAAAGCGAGTTCGAAATCCACCCCATCCCCCCTTTTCGAGCGTTTAATGCTATTATTTCAAGTCTTATTCTCCCTCTTATTCTATACTAAATTCATTCTTGATATGAATTTAGTATAGAATAAGAAGGAGCAGCGAGGGCGGAGCGTAATATTTAAACTGGACTGTTTTTACTCAACCCCCATATACTCTAATTAGTTCCTTCATCAGGTGTAGGCCTAGCACATTCGGTAGAGGGTCTGCCTATTTGATCAGCATACTTCTCGGGTTGACGGTTCTGTCCCCGGCTCAGCCAAATTTTTCTAAATGCCTAATTAATTTAATGTTTTCTGCTTTTTCTTTTAAGTTCTTATTCCTAAAGTTGTTTTATTATTTTCAAAATTATTTCCTTATTTTTTAAATAAATGTTTATGATTTTTTCAACTTTTTATTCCTTGAACTTTCTTCTTGTAATGTAATAATAGCCTAAGTAATCGATCTATCTGTCTTCGAATTTATGAAGCGGTTGGACGTGGTATGGATAGAGCATCCATATTGGATTTTTGATGAGTTAGGGTTAGCAAAATTCAAAGCGAGTAAAGTTTATTTTTTTCTAAACTATAGATCCGAATCTAAAATAAATTGGTATGAATAAGCGTCTTATCACAGCAAAAAATACTGTCGTCTTTAAAGCGTTCGAAATTCACCTTGTCCCCCTTTTCGAATATTTAATGCCAATATATCAAGCAATATTTTAGGAGCAGGCTATTAAATTTATCAATTCATCCCCTAATAAATAGGTAAAAATAACATTTTTTTCTAGTATTATGACGCCATTCCTTTAACTATCTCATTTAGTCATTTAGATTATTTAAATATCTTCTGCATTATTTCCATATTTTTATCACTGAACTTAGATATTACGTAAATAATTTTCTTTTATATTTGGCTTAAATAATAGATGAGGTACATAAGTGATAATTTTAATCGATTATTTTTGGAGAACGATAAATCTCAGCCAAAAACAAACGATTTTTTTACCTGCTTCATAGGGTACCTTTACAATTCTGGAAAATTAAAAATTTTACTGATCCCGTAATATGACGGGCTATATGCTAGTATAACATAATTGTCAGTGTTCGCCACAGCGGACATTAATTATCTCAAAAATGGAAAATGATATATTTTTTTTGTTTATTTTACAGAGATCCTAATGTCTATACAGACATTGAAAAATAACAGAAATTAAAAATATTTGAAAAAACATCTTGTCAAATTAAGGTGTAATATCTGATAGTCTTATATTTCTTTTCGATTGCTAATAATGCTATCTAAAGCGATGGTACAATTTGGTATCTACTTTACAATATACTTTTTATATACTTTACAATTTACCCCTTATAAAAACCTGCTTGGCTTCTTTTAGCTGTCATTTCTGAAACTTTATTAGTAAAAATTCCTTTAAAATTTACTTTATGTAATACAGATCTGTATTTTCTTAGATAACAATACCTGTGAAGAAGTATTCATTAAAAACGAATCGGTTTATGAAAAACAATTACAAACGGAAAGGCACATAAAGAAATAGATTTTTTAAACTTCGCTGAATATTTTCAGTAAAATTTACTAAAAAGCTGCATCTATCATAGCTTAATACAATGTTTTCCATCGGACGTTCTAAAAATTTGACTGCTCGCAAGCTCTACACACCTACTAATCCCGGCATTGGGTCTAAATTATTAATAGTTCATGCTTCCTATAACAAAATCATTGAGGTTTGTAACTAACCCAATGGTAGGCAAGTTTTAAAAAACCAAATACGGAGTTAATTAGGAGGAAGCTTGAAATATTTTAATCCTTATATTTTAAGTCTGAAATTAACATACAAAGTTTTCACCTATTCCCTAATAGGAGAGCTTTATTAGCTGAGGTTTTAAACTATAATGACAATATTGAAATAACGCTATCAAAAAGTGTCAGTACAAAAGCTTAAGATTTAAAAATACAGGTATCCAGACTTTATATATGTATATTAAGCTCACTGGTCTATTTTAAAACTTGCTGTTTTGGGAGTAAAACGTGTTAAACTACAACGCTTCAAGTAATCAGCGTTATAATAAATTAATATATACATATGCATTCAGTTTTTTAAAACTTTCACAGTGTAGTATCGTCTTTAAAACGCGGAGTTAGGTCATTAACTCATTCGTGTTAGAGGTGAAAAGCACAATCGCTAAGGACCATGAAAGGTTTCATGGTCCTTAGCGAATCTGAAAAGAAACTTTAAGGCTGAAAAGTTTCTTTTCAGATTCATTCGTTTGGTTTGGTTTGGTTTGGACAGTTAATGATTTCCTATCACTAACTAAAGCCTTCGACTAGAGCGCTACGACTGAGGACGAGGACGAGAACGGAGAAGAGCCAGGGGAAGAAGAGTGTTTCTGGAGTATTTCTGGTTAGGAGTTGGTCTGGTGTAATTTTCTTATGTGTGTCTTGTGAAGTATTCAAAGAGAAGTGGTGTTTCATCCGGTTATCATACAACAACTTTTATGTTGATTGAAATATCTGATGACTGCCAGGGGGGTCATCGGTGACCCCCGCCAGAAAACTACTTGAAGCAGGATTTTATAACTCATTTTATCTGCTGCAAATACTATTTCCGCATAATATCCATCGCACAATTAAAAATTTCACGTCGGTGCCTTGGGCAAACCATCGAAAATGCGTCTGTCAGTCAATGTGTTAAAGAAAAACGAAGAAACGCCATGGTCGCGCGATGACGCTAACACCTAACATTACTAACCTAACCCATCTTACTAGCCTAATATTACTAGAGTTATACATTTTGTGAAATCTAACTTTTTCTGTTTCGGATGTACCGAAGAAAACCTTTAGTCCCCTGAAATTCACTCTAACAAAATTACACTGTATTGCTTAATCATTAGAATAAAAATAGTGAATACAATCTGCCCCCCCCCTTGTTTCCGACATCCGTGTGTAGCGCACGCATTGCACGTATGTTCAAACCAGCGCTCCTGAAAGTTCTCGAATCCATTCTGAAATTGCAGCATCTCGATACAATAGTAAAAATTACAAACCTCTCAAAATGACAGCAAAAATTAGTCATCTAGAGAGTGTCACGCGAGAAACAGAGAACGTTTCAAAGCAATCTGGGTTAAAAAGGAGTCTCCACACAAAACACTAAAGATGCATAACTAATTAGAGACTCGTCATCGTAAGGAGAAAATGCGGTACAGAAATTTCCGATTAAAGAAATGCATTAGTCAAATGCATTTCCGATGTGTTTGGTTGTTATGCACTCGCTGCCATGGAAAATTCTCGGTTGACCTATAAAAACATCCTACGTTTCCGGATGGAAGTAGAAGAAAAATCTAAGAAGGATAAATACGATTCTTAACGACTAAGAAATATTCTTAAATGGGAGAAATGTGTGTTTGGGATATTAAGCTTAATATGAAAGAAGATTAAATGGACTGAAGGTGGACCTTTCCAAATCAGGATAAACATAATGTAGTAAAATGTGGGAAAGCTAAACAATCACCAACGAGAAAAATTAAATAAAAATTAATAACAATCAGAAGTCTCATAGCAACAAACAGACCAGTTACTCACTGTAAATAAAAGTAAATGTTAAAGACTGAGAAGAATGAGTACGTATGTGGTAAATATTCTTTTAAATATATATAACAAAGACGAGAAGTCAGGTTTTAAAGTTTTGTATATATGTAATAAGATGGACTTCAAGATGGGTGGTTGCAGTCATGGCCCATAAAAATGACACCGATTTAGTTAAAGACCTTTATTAACAGATCGTTGTAGGGCGGATTCCCACTTCATCATAGGGACAGGACAAACAGAGGGTCAGCTAAAATGAACTTATAAATAAAAGGCCCTTAACACCTGGGTCAACATCTCAGTCAAAATCTGTGGGAAAATCTCTAGGAAAATATGCCTCCGATAGCGTGAATCTCTTTTTCGTTTAGAAATTTCTTAAATTGTCCGCTATGGCAATGTAGAATTATAATTGGTTAGACCCTTTCTCTGAGGGTGTAAACTATAGCTCCGGTGGTCAATTTAGGTTAAGGGTAAAAATGGGAAAAGCAAAAGGACGAGGGAATTTTTGCCCTTGACTTAAGATTTGAAAACCCCTGAGAATTTTCTCGGGATGTCTTAGGAATTTTTTACAAAATGCCTACATTAGTTTCCTGATCTAGTTTACTTTTCCTTACATACATACATAATGAAGAACCGCATCACAACTTTCATAGTATTAACTAAATGAATTGCTTTTATAGTTCATTAATAAAATGGTGCGCAAATTATAAGTGCTATAAACAATACATAGCAAAATATAAATTAAAAGCTAGAATTTTACAAAATTGTTTCAAAACTTTACTAATAAAGTTTACATATAATAAAAGTTTATTGATAAAATATAAAATATTTAACTTTGACATTGTTTATCACATTTGAGATTTGGCTTAAAATTCGCATTCTCGATGGTTTACCCAAGGCGCCAACGTGAACTTTTCATAATGTGATGCATATTATGCTGAAATATTATTTGCAGCAGATGAAATGAGTTATACAATCATGCTTGAAGCAGTTTTCGTGGTGGGGATTTCCGGTGACATCCATGGCAGTTAACGTGTTAAAGCCGTTCGTAGAAGTTCCACAAAAGGATAAATCAACTGTGAGCAGCATTTAGATTTAACAAAATTCATCTTGGAGCCACACTAATAAGTTATATCAAAAAACTGAAAATAGACGGCAAGTAGCTCTGCAAGTTTTGTCGTTTTTTTATTCTGGTAAGAGTTTCCAAAATCCATTTATTGAAGTAGACCTGTGTTGCATTTACAATGTTCATTTCAGTTCTAACTGTTTTTGTTCCTCAGCTGCTTTTTTAAAAAGAATTATTTCACAAACAGGAGATCTAAGTTCAAAAATAACGCTAATAAGTGGATTCATAGAAAATCCACAAGAGCTGCAGTGAAATCAAAGAGCCGCATTTATACACCGTTGATATCTTAATGCAACTACTGCCAAAAGACTGTGCACTGGGAACCGATCTGTCTTGTTAGTGCTAAAATCACTATTGACATCTGGTATAAAAAAAACACAACATATCTCCCACTGATTATCAAGCTTAACTGATTCAAACAAAAGTCTTCTTATCAATATAATAGATCGACGTCAAGGGTAACAGAGTGGTGTGCGTGGCAGGCCCAGGAATGAAGCAGAATTAAAGATGAACGATTTTTGTTTTAGTTTAAAATAAATTTTAAAAAATTTAAAGAAAAGTATTTGTGGTACGAAACATACTAACACTACTTATACTAACATAGTTATACTAACAAAGTTAAAATGTGAAATCTCACTTTCTCCATCTATCTATATTTCACTACCGGACTGCATGTCCACGATCTAATTTGAATATTAGGTCTTATTCACTTTTCTCACAGCCAACCACGAAATAACACAAAATAAATTGAAATAGTAATTGCTGAGTAAAAGGCTAAGTACGTATTTGATTATCGTATGACCTTCTAATAGTTTCTGTGGTTTAAAGAGTTAAAAGAGGCTGTAAAGTGGAACCGAAGTTAGTAATCCTTTTTGCTACGCTATTTTAATACGCTTTAATTTGCTTTTTCTACACCAGGGTTAATGGACCATATAATTTCTTTTATTTCAAACCATCGACATCAATCAGTAACGGTTCATCAATATTCTCTTATCAGATTTCAGATTTTTTTCTCCTGTTTACCATTTTGGTCTAGAGTTATTGTTATAGAGTGAACTGTCTCGTAAATATTTCAAACCATAAAACTCAGGAAAGGCTGTTTTCCCAAAGAAAGTAGAGCTAAAATGAATAAGAAAAAACATTTCATTGATTTATTAGACACCAATCCATTGCAAGCGGAAAAGAAAGAAGCGTCAAGTACACAATCTGATGGTCCTCTACGTCAGTGGTGCGCAAACTTTTTTCGACCGCGACCCCTTCTGTAGAGAGAAAATTTTTGGCGAATCCTAGAGATAAATGTTCACAGATACGCTGTATATTTCGCGCATTTCTTTCGTTTCATCGAATAAAAACATCATCATATTTGACTCATATTAATTTTACTTATAATTTTAAGGAAATATTTTTGTATAACACAAAAATCAGTAAATTGCCCTTTAATGAGATGTATGTGGCTGCAAGTTTCTAATTATCTCATCGATGTTTGGATGTATGTTGCTAATTGCAATTCGCATATCATCTTCAGGGTTTAAACGCTAGGAGTTTAATAGGATTTAACGGTATTTAGTTTTTTATTGAAACTAGTTTGCTAAATCCAGTTTCACATAAATACGTTGATGCAAATTGTATTAACACTCTGATGGCATTCTTGCATAAAAGGGGATATTGTTTTTCCACGGATAGCCAAAAATTTTGGCAAAGCTGGGTCTTAAATTGATTTTGAAGAGTATAATCACTAATTAGATCTATTAATTGCTCTTTTTCACTAATTTGAAGAGTTGAACTACATATGTCAAAGGAAAATGGATCACGAATCCAACCAAGATCGTTTTCAGGAAAATCCTTGGATCTTCTCGAAAAATTTTTCTTTAACTTTTCAGTGACTGCGCTTCACTCTTTATATGTACACTGTATGGTATGCAGCATGCAGGGATAATGCATTTCATAAAAATTTGGAGACCCCCAAAAAACTTCTGGCGACCCCTAGTTTGCGCACCACTGCTCTACGTGACAAACCCCGAAGTATTATTAATCCATTAAAGCTAGAAATAATATTTAAAATTTTTATAAGAAAGAAGAGTGGAAAATACGATTGATCTAAAAATATTATTCATAAAACCCTTATCAACAAGTAGTAGGTTTGATTTACGTTACAGACCACATATTGCTACACGAGTACAGCAACTTTTAAGATCACTTTCAACGTATTTTTTAAGACTTTATTTCGCCTGATTCCATATATCTACGAACAACAGCTATGCAAGTAAAGTGATTTGAACCCACTAAGTCTAGCACTGTAAAGTAGCGGCCTATCTGACCGGCTGATCTTTCAGCCAACAATCTGTTAGTCTTAGACTGGTAATTTACCATCAGTTGTTATATAATTACTATCGTTATAGCGAGTTATACACATTTTTAAAATATTTAAATGAGGACGTTTTCTGCAATCCTTTAGCTTTACATCCGAAAACTATCTTGAAACGTTGTATGCATAACCAGCCCCCAGGGGCACATCTCCTTTAGGTGTGTACGGGGTTCACGATCCCGGGGTGCCTGAGTGATCTTTTCCTCTGAGTCTTCCCTGGTAGTCCCGAACTTGCCTCTGTAGTGCTTGTTCCTTACTGGGGTAGACCAAATTAAGCTTCGAACCATGACGGGCCTCGCGTAGGTCAGCAGCAGCTATATAGCTGTTGTGGTTGCTGTCGTGGTGACTGGTTGTCAGTAGTATACTGCTGTATGGGCTCTTAAGCCTGGGTCAGTGTAAGAATTCTCCTTATGCATAACCAAAAACCTTATTTTGAGATTAAATAAAATTGTAAGATGAGGGATGAATAATTGTTTAAATTAAGCCCACCGAGGCTCGTCTCGATATGTTACGTCTGACAGTTCAATTAAAAAATGAAATTGCCCCAGAAGGTGGGTGCATCTCAGGAAATTATATAGCAAAATCGCTCAGCACAGCCGGACCAGTCAAAATATGCTCTCCCGTCATGGAAGCAGAGGTGCAAATGGTACAGTGAGGAGAACCCTCTAAGTGAAGCCAAAAATATGATCTCTTAGCAAGTCATAGCCAGTCCCGATTCTAAAACAGACCATTCCAAAAGCTGAGAAGAGAGATTTTTTTTCGTTTGGTTTGAAGAGCTACGGCCTAATTTTTGCAACACGAGGGCTAATAAGACCAGGACCTACTGCTTAAAGGCATGTTCTACCTGTAACCAGCCACCCACCCGATGTCGGGTGTAGGGTGTTGAACTGCTGGTTCGATCTGGCCGTCCGGCAACAATGCGTTACGCAGGGTCCAAGTCAGCATTAAGTCAAGCAAGCAAGCTCATAAAATTTAAAATAACATATATATATATATATATATATATATATATATATATATATATATAAAAGTAGAAAATCTAGACTAATAAGAACAACTAATGCAGTTTACGAAAGTGCGGAGGATACTCCGCAGGAGTCCTGCCCAGGTTAAAAGTCCGGTTGACCCGGTGTACTACATGAAACTCTCTGACATGAGAGCAAGTGTTTGCGAGGGAAGCAATATCTGCACAGGGCAGTTGTGATGGCCATTCGTGTAGGGGTACTTTGACCCTTGCGGTGTGGTATTAGGTTAAATTCATGGCCACACGATGGCGCCTTGGTTAGCGGTGAGCCAGTCAACCAGGCTCCCGGCCTTCCTTATCAGTACCGGGTTTTTGATTAGGCTCTCTGCCCAGAGTTCCTTGGATCTGTCAGAGGGTTTCTTAATATGCAAGTCATGTGTCAAAGGGCAGTCGTGCAGATAGTGATTGGAATCACCGAGTGCACCGCAGACACAATTTTCCGATCAGCTATCTGAGACATGGAACCTGAGGAGATACTGAGGAAAGGTCCATGGTTCGTAAGAAGGGCATTTACTGCCGCATTTCCGCTCAGTCTAAACAATTTTTCTTAAGAAACCATAGAAAACCCTGCCTGTAGTGGCCGAGTCCCAGTAGTTTTGCCACTCGAGGAGCATCTCTTGCTTAAGTTTTAGTTTTATATATGAGCTAGTTAATAGGAGTTTTATTTCTGGCTCGCGAAGTGTCGCTTCTTTAGCCAGCTTATCTTCCGCCTCATTGTCTTGGATGCCACAGTGAGCTTTGACCCAGCCGAGGTCAACTTTTTGGTTGGTTATTTCCAGGTTTTTCAGGGTTGTCTGAATAACCTGAACTTGGTGATTCATTTCATGGAATTACTGCTTAAAGCCAATTCCGGATGGCTACGAGCATCCATACCATAATGGGATTTAAACCCATGAACTCTGGTACCTATGACCAGTGCTCTAACCATTCGGCCATCATTCGACATGGTAAGGAAGGAGCATACTCTCTTATTTATGAGTGATGACCATCTCCTCCTGCATGAAATGTCTCTGAAAGACAGATACTAGTTTTTTTAATATAGTCTTTGATAATTCTCTTTATGTTCCTAAAAGCACCACCAACGGTTGGTTGAACCAAATCACAATCCTCATAATAATTTATATTAAAGTAATGTATATTAAATTATTAATGTATGTTAAATTATATAAATAATCTCGATACGACACGTATGTAAACATACATACATACACTGGATAATATGGGATTAAACGAAAATACCTCTGAAAAATCTATTGCCATCATCTTTGAGACAAATAAAAAGAAAGTTTTCTTTTACAAAACTTTTCATCACTTCCGTATTCAAATATTTTTACCTCAAAGCTTGTCTTCTGCAAAGATTCCCTTTGAATACAAAACGTTTGCTAAAAGAATTATTTTTATTATATTTTTTGCCGTAAATAATGTTCCTTTTATGCCTACAAATAAAAATGGAGGAGGTGGAATTGAAAGGTTTTTGTTAAATTACGCTGCCGTAAATGGTGTTTTCCTCCACCAACCTCCTCTACCCCGTGCCCGACTTTCGTTGACTTTTATTCCTTGTGTTTTTGTTTGATTGTTCCGACGCCACACGTGAATGCAAGCACTCTTGGACACTTTTACAGAAATCTAAATTTTAAATTTACACGTAACGCATATTAACATGCATTCGCAGATACAATATTTTGGATCGGATCCAGCCTTTACTAAGAATCATAACGGAAGTACTCCACTCTCCACCCACCCCCATAAATAAACACACGTCACCAATTTAATACTTAACCAGACTTTTCCCAATCACCAGATTTATTTTAATGTCAAGTTATTTTTCTACATTCGGATTAAACGAGGCAACCATTTAAGAAGAAGCTTTTATAACCCAGATGTTTTCATTTGTTATTAAAAGATATTTTGCCACATTAAAATAAATATTTTTATTATTAAGAATTAGCATGTGTACATCTCAATCTGCATCTTTTAAAACAAACATCATATACACACGCAAGATAGATAGATAGATATAGAGATAGATAGAGATATAGAAAGATATAGATAGATGTAGAGATAGAAATATAGAAAGATAGAGAGATAGAGATATAGATATAGAGATATACATAAAGATATAGATAGAGATATAGGTAGAGAGAGATATAGATAGAGAGAGATATATATATAGAGAGAGATATATATATATATATATATATATATATATATATATATATATATATATATAGAGAGAGAGAGAGAGATATATATATATATATATATATATATATAGATAGATAGAGAGAGATATATATATAGATAGAGAGAGAGAGATAGAGATAGAGATAGATAGAGATAGATAGAGATAGATAGAGATAGATAGAGAGATAGAGAGAGATAGAGATAGAGATAGAGAGAGATAGAGAGAGATAGAGAGAGATAGAGAGAGATAGAGAGAGATAGAGAGAGATAGAGAGAGATAGAGATAGATAGAGATAGAGTTAGAGTTAGAGATAGATAGATAGATATAGATAGATAGAGATAGATAGAGACAGAGATATATAGAGATATAGATAGATAGATAGAGAGAGAGAGAGATTGAGAGAGATATAGAGCGATATAGAGGTATAGAGAGATAGAGAGATATAGAGAGATATAGAGAGATATATATAGAGATATATATATAGAAAGATATATATAGAGATATATATAGATATATATATATAGAGATATATATAGATATATATATATATAGAGATATTTAGAGAGATATATAGAGAGATATATAGAGATATATATAGAGATATATATAGAGATATATATAGAGAGAGAAATATAGAGAGATATAGAGATATAGATAGAGAGAGAGAGAGAGATAGAGAGAACAAAATTTTATTCAGGTATTCTTTGACACTGTCGAAAAAAGTTTCTTCTAAAAGTTCGTTCTTAGTAGATTTCAAAGAGATTTTTTCTATCACAAAAATCTCTTTAAAATCTACGCCATCCACCTTACTACGTGATATAAGCTCTTAAGCGACATTATCCCTCTAAGTTATGTTAAATGGTAGCACAGTAGTAAGATTTTAATGTTTTATAATACATAAATAGTACTTTTCTCAATTTTGGTGCGTGCATGTGTATATATGTATGTGTGTGAGAGTGTAATTTATACAAAAAATTATTGCCCTTTAAAAGTTATTCGAAATTGTCCCAATTTAGATTCTATTTCTATAAATCTTAACAAAAGTTCACTTAATTTGAACCAAGGATGCGGTTCATTGAGATTGCATTTCTTCCACACTTCTCAAAACTGAAGTCTAAATCAGTAATTGCTACGTGTGACTTCACTCTTTTTATGAACCAGCTATATTCTCTCGGGGAAAGCTGAGGATCATTGCAATCTTTATGACATTGTTTGCAATTTTTCAACGATGAATGTTTTTGCAAAACACGGAAGAAACCCTAATTTAAACATCTTTCTCATGAGTAGAAATCCAAGCGATTTCCTCTTCAGAAAAAGACATTTTTCGAAATAATCAGATGCGCGTTTGTCAGTTTTCTGAATATGAGATGGAAATAGAGTTTTAAATAAAATTTTGCCTGATATAAGAGTTTGAGCACATTATCATCAACGACATAACTGCAATAACGTTGCGATGCTAAGGTAGCTCTAGCAACTAAAGAATATGGGTTGTAACTTCATATGTGATCGATGAATTGTATTATTTTTATCTGTTACATATATATACATATGCATACGTGTGTGTATTTAAACATACAAACTCTAGATAACACGGTTAACAAATGCAAAATTAACTTTAAAACATATTTAATTCGATATCCTAATGCTAAACACTTCTCAAAGTGAAATTCGAAAGTGTGCCTTCAAAGCGGATAAATATCTGCCGTTAATGCATTGTTCTAATGAATATTCTATTATCAGAAGAATTTTACGGTAACAATAGCATCTTTGCGAGACCGTAACTTGGTTTGATTGCTTAATTGACGTCTGAATTTTGCAAGAGCGCATTCTTAAAATGCCTTACCCATTTCAATTTTAAAGTAATTAGGGGAATGTTGTAAATAGCATTTAATGCCCATGTAAATGCGAAAAGTTTTCCGGTTTCGCATGTCGGTATTTTGTGTTAGGTACAAATTACTTTGAGTAACTAAGTTTGATAGCACGCGAAAATTAGTCATTGATATTACAGCCATGTTTCACAATGCTTTAAAATTAGCTGGACAAATTTTATCAGCAAGGAATGTCTAATATCGATTAACAGCTTTAAAATCTTTAGTGTTATGAATTTATGTAAAAGAGAAAGGTTTGCTTAATATTTGTTAAATATCAAATTAAATGTATGTAATCAACTTCGTATTTGTTCTTAGTAATCGAGAACAGTAATTGACACACTATAACCCATGGGCCACATTTGGCATGCCGCCTGTTTCAAATCCTATCCGTGCAAGTTTCATTTGGATGGTTACGGTCTACTCCTTTTGCTACAGGATGGCTAATGAGACCGGGAGGTACTGCTTAAAGCCGATTCCGAACGACTACGAACATTTATGCCATCAGCGGGATTCGAAACTACGAACTCCGGTACGAACATCCATGCCATAATGGGATTCGAACCCACGAAGTCCTATACCGAAGACCAGCGCCCTAACCATTCGACAATCAGCGGGATTCGAACCTACCACTTCCGATACGAACATCCATGTGATAATAGGATTCAAACCCACGAACGTCGGTACCGAATACCAGTACCCTAACCATTTGTCCATCGTTCAGTCTGGGAAGAGAGAAGCAATCCGGACAGTGCAAGTTTGGTTTGGATCGCAACGGGCTACTGCTTTTGCTACAAGAGGGCTAATGAGACCGGGACCTACTGCTTTAAGTCGATTCCGAACGGCTACGAACATCCATGCCATCAGCAGGATTCGAGCCTACGAACTCCTGTACCGAAGAGTCCTACTATCATTCGGCCATTGTTCGGCTGGTCCGCACAAGTAAAGTTAATAAGGATGAAGTATTCAGTCTTATTGAAACTATGTTTAACGTTTGCATGTGGCGCTACTTGAGTGTTGTAAATTTTACCTACCCGTTGTAACATACATAATTTTCACTGCCATAAATATAAAACTTTTACGGCAATCGTTATTAATATCATCTCCAAGTTGAGCAGTTTTCTAAATAGAATTTGCCACTATCAAACAACAGCTACTTGTTAGCAATATTATTATGGGAGCTTTATAGAGGCGACCAACATTACTCCCTACAGTAACACAGAGTAGGGGTCTCGTATTTTAGAAACAAAAATCAAACAGCAGTCCACCAAAGTTCACGTACTACTTGTATGGGTACGTTTAGAGAACTTGGGGGACACTGCAACCACAACCTATTTTATGTTTTTTCAGCTACCATTAATGAACACGACGGATATTTAACCGGATCGACGTTAGAACTAGAAACCATCTGGTTATGAGTTCGAAAACATTCCCGACTATGAAAAAGGTAAAAAAAACCCTGTGACCACTGTAAAAAAGGTAAGAGAGAGGGGGCTGATGATCAGCGTCTGATTTTAGTGTCAGTTGGCAGGAGAGCGATGTGAAGAGTACCACACTAATAATATGGTGCTGATTGAAGGTTGCTTACCTTATAATAAGGTAGTTGTAAACATTATATAAAGTGTGTTTGTATGAAAAAGTGTGTATTTAAAAAAACCACTGAATTGCATTCCTTAATAACTACAGCTCACACAGAACATTATTAATGGTCATTTACACACTACGTTAATGGTATTAGGGTTAGTGGCTTGAAAGTCTAGACTATGAAATATTTCAGAAGAAGGTTTTATTTTTCACATTAGTACAAATTTTCACTATTGTATAATAAGTTCATTAATAACCTGTTTTCTTCTAAATATGAGTAATAATGTATGAAAATATATGATTACCTTAATTATAAAAGAATAATTTTTAATTTACATTTATGAATAGATATACCTATAAAAATATACTTATTAGCATTCACGTAAATTTTTTTTATTAAGTCCTGTTCTAAAAAAGTTTCATACAGAAATCTCAGCATCTGGGCAATAATGTATGAAAAAATACGATTTCCCTAATTATATAACTTTTTTACTTACATTTGTGAATAGATGTTCCTATAAAAATATACTTATTCGAGTTCACGTATTTTTATTAATTTAATCCTGCTTTAAAAAAGTTTTATACAGAAACTTATACAGTTTACTACGCAAAATTTAAAAAAACAGACTTGTTGAATTACCTGGTAATTTTACTGAAACTGGACAACAATTATCGCATAGAAACCTTGATGTAAAAAATGTTGTAACAATTTTTTTAAATATTTTTCTTTATACCTTAAGTTTCAGTGGAAAAAGTCACACATTTTTAAACTTAATTCTTATAAATGCAGGTACTCTGAACATAAGAAAACGCAAAAAATATTCAGATTAAAAAAGTATCAGGGAACAGGCCAAAACCTCATACCAAAATACGTAAAAAAAATTACTGCCTTCTAATTAACAAAGTTTTAGTCTCAATTTGTACAGTTCGACCGGATGATATTTTTAAATTTTTTCAAAACGGAAAATGGGGATCAAGCACCACGGAAACATCACAACTGTTTTCTCAATTTAACATATTGTATGCGGGACACGTACTAGTACGTTTTCTGACGATTGATACTTGAGCGCGGGACACGTACTAGTACGGGTTACTGTAACAACATGGTTTGTTTGTGGGTACAAAAATAACGGTATATACAGGAAAACGAAGCCGAATGTTCTTGTCTACTACATAGATTGCAGAAAAATTTAGACAAATGGAAACTAGTTTTTACATCAGTCGATGCTGAACCACAGAACTGGAAAAATTAAAACTAAATACTACAATTTCTATTTGATTTTTCATATTTACGATACTATTATAAATTTATCCACTAAAAAAATATCCTTTTTGTTTACAAAAATCTTATGATTGTTATTTACATATTTTATTTATATATTTGTTTATATATTCCAATATAAAATACGAAAAGTTGGTTAAAAAAATTAAATAATTTTCGATCTATTGAGGTTTAACTGAATAACTAATTTACGAGCAAAACGTCCGATCCCGATACAATTCCGCTGAGAAATGTTCCCGCACACAATGTGCTAAAATAATAATGTGTTAACAACTTTGTTTGTTTGTGGTTATAAAAATAACGGTATATACAGGAAAACGAAGCCAAATGTTCTTATCTACTACATAGATTCTGGAAAAAATTAGACAAATAAAAACTAGTTTTTACATCAGCCGATGTGGAACCACAGAACGGGAAGGTTGATTAAAAAAATCAATTTCGATTTAAAATTAACTTTTTATTTATCCTTACGAAGCAGATATATATATATATATATATATATATATATATATATATATATATATATATATATATATATATATATATATTATTTACATATATATATGTTTATTTGGCTTTTTATATATCTGTTTGCATATAACAATATAGAATACGAAAAGTTGGTTAAAAAACAAAATAATTTTTGATCTATTGAAATTTAACTGAATAACTAAATTTACGATCAAAACGCCCGCTCCCGGTACAATTCCACTGCGAAATGTACCCGCACACAATGTGTTAAAATTTAAACTTTTACATTACTTAAAACTGGATTTTTCTCTTTTTCCCGCATCCGATTCTTGCCAATTTTCTCTCGGTCTTGTTTCAACTGTTTTTATCACTGTGATAAAAAAAAATACAAACTCTAACGACGTTACAGATTTCGTAAAAACATAAAAGCAAAGCTAAGGGTGGGTGTAAAGGGCACTACCGTAAATAAAAATAAAAAAAAGAAATAACTAGTAAAGCTATACTAGCTCTGCTCCGGTCATTAAACTCGACTTGTGTCTGCACTACAGAAGTATCTCGATTGTGGCTAGGAAACAGCTGTTTGCTTTTAATTTTCGCTTAATTTTCATGACTTTTTAGCGTCGGGTTTGCTTTTATGTTTTCAACTGTATTTTAGTTCTAAGACTTTTATAGTTACCAATCCTTAGTTGTACTTTTGATGCGAAAATGGCACAGAATTTAACCATTTCGGGACCTAATTTCATTTTCAATATAAAAATTTAAACCCATTAAAATATTACGAAACGGCTTGAATCAGGTATTATTTCATTTCAATGCACAATTCAGATTTTAGGACATCAACTCAAATATCCTTAACCGTTTGAGTACTGAAGAGTTTTCTTATATTTATGCTAATAGTGTAAAATGAAATGCGTAGTAATTTTTTGGAGAACAATAGACCATGGTTATAATTAACACTAATTATGTAACAAGTAATTTTTACCAACAAAAATTTTCTTAATTCTCATTTATTACACGAACGTTTTGCTGCACAAATTCCACGAATTCCTTTTTTACATATAGTGCAAATTAAGTTGAATAGTCTAATTCCATTACCATTTTTTCCCTGCATACATCACATTGTCACAAGTTTCGCCCAAGCAATTTTTATAAAGAAAACTTTATACTTATTTGTAGTCTTCCTGTGGCATTTTTGCTTGCTAACCATTCCTCCTCTATAGCATCAATAATGATCAGTATAACACTTGTTGAGAAAGTGAAAACAGTTTCTAATTTCTATACAACAACGGAAAGTTTTTTTCTACAAATAAATAAATAAAACTTGCTCATTTTTTCTACCGTACCACAACCCACGGCTCTATTGCATTACTACTTACTGTATTTTATTTTAATTCTTATATTATTAAAATCACAATTGAGTAAAATGAATACAAACTGCGATTCATATGAACTCAACTTTTCTCAATAGATGTAAAAATTATGCTAACCAACAACAGCGTCTCCGCATTTTTGGCACATAACAAGCGAAGTGCGATAGCGCTTCGCCGCACTGAAACGGTTAAATCCCCAATACATTTTTAAAGTTAGAAACTACATCAATCATTATCTAGGTGATTTTCGTAAATAAATTTTTAAATAACATTAAAAATATTTATAGTGTTAAAAATAGAGTAAATTAAGTGACTTTTCTTTAGAGTATAAACATATGTTGGATGTTATAATCTTACACTGAAGAATAGTCCATCTTAAATGACTAATTCCAGATAAGCATAGCCGTCTTTTAGTAAATCGTGAAATACACAGTTTAGTTTGGTTTGTCTCTAGTGTAATTGTTGAAAAATCTGCAAATTTAAGATTAACAAAAATTTTGATTTGGTTTGGAGTGCTACGGTCTACTATTTTGCTACACGCAAGTTACTGAAATAGGGAACCTATTGCTTAAAGCTGATTTTAAATGGCTACGACCATCCATAAATACATTTAAATACAAGTCCTTTTAATACATCAAATGGAAGAGAAGTCATCTTGAATGAGTATGTGTTAAATACATGTTTTGATTTGGTTTGGAGTGCTACGGTTTACTATTTTGCTGAAAGCCGATTCTAAATGGCTACGAACATCCATAAATACATTTCAATACAAGACTTTGCAATAGATCAATTGGAAGAGAAGTCATTTTGAATAAGCATGTTTGAAATACATGTTTTGGTTTGGTTTGGAGTGCTACAGCTACTATTTTGCTACACGCAAGCTAATGAAACCGGGAACCTATTGCTTAAAGCCGATATTCTGAATGCCTACTTCCATCCATAAATACAAGTCCTTTTAATAGATCAAATGGAAGAGAAGTCAGCTTGAATGAGCATTTTTAAATACATGTTTTGGTTTGGTTTAGAACTCTACGGTCTACTATTTTGCTACACGTAAGCTGATGAAAACGGTAACCTATTGCTTAAAGCCCATTCTGAATAGCTATGACCATCCATAAATACAAATCTTTTAAAAGATCAAATGGGAGGGAAGTCACCTTGAATAAACATGTTTGAAATATATGTTTTGGTTTGTTTAATCGCGCTACGGTCTACTGTTTGGTTCATGACAGATAATGAGACCGGAACCTACTGCTTAAAGCCGATTATGAAAGGTTACGAACATTCATGCCACAGTGGGATTCGAATCAACGAACTCCGGTAACGAAAAGCAGCGATCTACCATTCGGCCATCGTATGGCATACATGTTTTGGTTTGTCTCTGGTGCTACGGTCTACTTTTGGCGCACATATTCAAACTAGTATATAGCCCGTAATATGACAGTATTAATAAAATTTTTAATTTTTCAGAATTGTAAAGTACCCTATGAGACAAGTAAAAAAAGGGTTTGTTTTTTGGCTGAGAATTATCTTGCAACAAAAAATATTCGATGATTAAATTTAAAATTATCACATATGTACTAAGGTCCGGTTTCACCAATGTCGTTTAACGGCTGACCACAACTAATCTCTGTTCAAACGGAGAACTGCGTCTTACCATTGGATGGCGCCATGGGTTGAGCGTGGTTAGCCGTTTAACGACTTTGGTGAGACCAGCCATAATTTAAGCCAAATGTAAAAGAAAATAATTTATGTTATATCTAAGTTCAGTGATAAAACACTTGAATATAATGCAGATTATATTTACATAATTTAAAATAAAGTTTGGTTTGGTTTGGAGTGCTACGGTCTACTTTTTGCAACACGATGGCTAATGAGACCGGGACCTACAGCTTAAAGCCGATTCCGAACGGCTACGAACATCCATACCACTGTGGGAATCGAACCCACGAACTCTGGTACTGAAGGCCAGCACCCTAACCAATCGGCCATCATTCGGCAATTTAAAATAAGAAATGATTAAATGAGAGGGTTAAAGGAATGACGTATTAATGCTAGAAAAAAATTTCTTCATATTTATTATGTGATACATAGATAAATTTAATCACCTGTTCTTAATCGGGGAATATTAGGGCTTAATAATGACATTAAACGCTAGAAAAGGGGGGTTTGGTTTGGTTTGGTTTGGAGTGCTACGGTCTACTGTTTTGCACACGAGGGCTAATGAGACCGGGACCTACAGCTTAAAGCCGATTCCGAACGGCTACGAACATCCATGCCAAAGTGGGATTCGAACCCACGAACTCTGGTACCGACGATCAGCACCCTAACCAATCGGCCAGCGTTCGGCTCTAGAAAAGGGGGGAAAAGGGTGATTTCGAACGTTTTAAGTTTGGTTTGGAGCACTACGATCTACTGTTTTGCACACGAGGGTTAAGGAATCCAGGACCTACTGTTTAAAGATGATTCCAAACGCCTACGAACATCCATGCCATCAGAGGGATTCAAACCGTCGAACTCTGGTTCCGAAGAGCTGCGCTCTATCATTCGATCATCATTTGAAAACGTTTTAAAGAAAGTATTTTTCGCCGTCATATGAAGCATATTTTTACCAATTTATCTTAGAATAGGATCGAGAGTTTAGGAGAAGATAAACTTTCCTCGTTTTGAATTTTACTAACCCTAACTCATCAAGAATCCAATATGGGTGTCTCTATCCATTCCAGGACCAACCGCTTCATAAATTCGGGGAGAGACGGACAGATAACTTAGGTTTGGTGAGGAGCGCTACGGTCCACTGTTTTGCACACGAGGGCTAATGAGACCGGGACCTACAGCTTAAAGCCGATTCCGAACGGCTACGAACAACCATGCCATAGTGGGATTCGAACCCACGAACTCTGGTACCGACGATCAGCGCCCTAACCAATCGGCCAGCGTTCGGCCCAGATAACTTAGGCTATTATTATATAGGGGATTTAATAAATTCATCGAAAATCATTCTGTGCCTGCTTATAACGATATTTCCATGTGAACACATTTTTAGCAAGCTGAATCTGATAAAATTATATATACACCTCCGCTGTAAACGCCGACTTATCATGGATTTAAATCTGGGAAATTAATGTTATAAGTATATTTCCTTTTTATTCAATATACAATTATACCCAGATAGCATGCATACTTGCAGCAAGTTTGAATTTTTCTGGATAATATCTTAACAAATTTCACGCGACAAACTTGCAGCGAAAACTCCAGCAAATTAGACGGAACATAAAGATACCACGCCTTTGTAACGCTATTTTGGTTCAAAACTGTGGTAACCTTGTCATGACAACCTTGAAGCAAGCGAAAATTCTTAGAATTAATGCAGTTTTGTTTCTAACTTGCAAACTTGTCATGCTGAACTTGCTGCAAATTTGCAGGCTTGCAAAGCAAGACTGCTGAAAGTTTTCTTCAAACTAAATTTGCTGTCTGGGTAAAGATGTCAGTCTCTTGATTTATGATTGAGATTTCATCCTGGTTCGTCATCATTTGTTTATATATACAGATAACATGTTTATAGATTTTTACAAATATATTTCGTTGTAGGGGCATAAGTATTTTGCCACAGATGCTAAAGAATATAATTACAGCTTTATTGAAATGACTCAACGTTAATAAAATATCCACTGAAAGATTCCATGGAATGAAAAATGGCACACACTCAAGAAAAAAAATACTGCTTTATTTAAATCCCCAAGCAAAATTTTCAAAATCATTTTTCTTCTATTTCTAGCGACAAAAGAATAAGTCAAGATTTTATAAACCCTATCGTTTAAACGTAAAATCAGATTCACCAGCTCAAATAACTAATAATCACTGAATAATAGTCCGCTCACATTTCCAAAATAAAATGGCGATTCGGGGAGATTGTAACATGGCTACACTCAAGAACAAAAGTACTGCTTTATTAAAATTCCCAAGCAAAGTTTTCAAAATTCTTTTTCTTCCATTCCCAACGACAAAAGAATAAGTCAAGATTTTATAAACCCTATCGTTCAGACGTAAAATCAGATTCACCAGCTCAAATAACTAATAATCAGTAAATAATATTCTGCTCACATTTCCAAAATAAATTGGCAATTTCGAGGGGATGGTAACATGACAAGAAAAAATAAAATAAATGACTTAAAGCTATGCTTTTATGAAAAAGCATTAATATTCACCCCGAGTGACGATTTCGAATATACCCCCAAGTACCCTCACAGTCGAATCAGAGATAAAGCAATTCCTTTAGAGTCTTTGCCAGTAGAAATTATTTTACTTTTACATCATTTAATTCAGGAAAAAATTGTCAGAATATAAAAAGGGGAAAAAACATCGACGACTTTTTTCCACAAATTGGATCGTTTTCGGGTTGTTCCTCGTCAGCACGTATAAAGTCGTTTTTTTTATGTATGTCGAAGTGAAAAAGGGAAAAAGAAAGGAATCCGAAAAAGCTCGTTCTAAAAGCTTTTTGAAATATATTCCTTTTCGAGGCATTTTCCATCTAGGCTTCCAATCGGCACGTTTGTTTTGCTCTTGCAGATACGAGTAAAGCAAATGCGTGGGGCGAAACGCCGCTTTTGATGTTGGGGGGGCGGGGATTGCAGGACAATTTTAGTTTTTATTTGAGAATCAAAAGGGGGCAGGTGATAGTAGAAATATAGTTGGGTTGGCAGACCTTTGGAGAATTTTGTTCGGGTGTCTATAAAAAGTAATAGTTTAAATATGCTGAGAACTCGAAAATAAAACATCACGAAATGGACATTTTTTTAAATTTTGTATCACGTAACAGAGAGGGGAAAATGCCTGCTCTACGTTCACCGTCAAATAGTTTCCATTTTTAAAATATCATAATATATATATATCCTTTTTAATCCTTTAATATCATGTATGTGAATCTTGTAATTAGCCTGAGGTAATGTTCTAGGAATAATTAGTTCCACTCTAACAGGCATAGGGAAAAAACTAATTATATATATATATATATATATATATATATATATATATATATATCCTTCAGTGACAAAATCGCTACGATAATGCTGACTATGCTACTCTCTCTTGGGAAAAGAATTCGTCTCATATCTCGCTATGGAGCTAACTTTGTAATAGGAAAGTATTTTTCATGTATCATATCATGCTTTCCTCTTGTCGGAGAAAGATGTCTTTTACCTAGTTGTAAATAAAGTTCCACCACGGACTTCACTGTTAGTTCAATGATGCCACGACTGCATTTTAATTAGGCTTTTAGTAAGCCCGGACAATATAAATAGTGAACAAAATTCAAGTGTAGTCGGCAGATTAATTTCACAGTGTTTACATATATATGTTATAAATATTTCCTCTGGCCACTATAGTTATGTAACCCCTATTGTTCTTACTTCCCCGGGCTATTGGGCAAGAAGAAACCTAAACAGCTAGCAGTAATACAAATGTAGTAAGAGAACGGCACAAATACAATTTAAGCTTTATTTTAGAGCTGCTAAAACGGACATCTTTACTAGTCAACGACAGACAAGAAAAAAGACACAAAAATCACTCCACTCGAACAGAGGTGCACCCAAGAGCGAAGACAAGAAGAATTTTCCTAGGGGACAAGAAACTTAGTCAGCGAATAAAACTAGTAAGATCGGGAAAAACGCGGAGCCATTTGCTGGCGACAGCTGGGAAACGTGGAATAGAGAGAAAATTTACTTCTATAGGACAGAAAGCTTTTGGAAATGTATCGTAAGAATTTGTAGTCGAGGACGCTCATTTGATTAAGACATTTAGAGGCTGGGAAAAATATTTTAAGGAATTAGAATGGGAGAGAGGAGGTTTTTGAGGAAATATTAAAGTTAAATAATTTTAATATATTATATATATTCTGTCTTTGCATATTAATTTATACAAACTTTCGTGAATAGTCATGTAAAACATTAATGACTCAATATTTAAAGTTATTTAACCATAACACAACGTTCAGTAATCTTAACTTTACTCAAACTCGTTATTTTCTTAAAAACATGTACCCTATTTTAATAACACAAACAATCGATACAAAATTTAGATCATTCTTAAAAGTAGAAGGAAGTACAAATATAAAAACAGTTTTCTGTGCTAAAATTATATTTCCAGTATCAAACTGTATCATCTATTTTAAAAAGTCACAGAAAGCTTAAAAATCGTCTGACCACAAAAAATACAAATGTTTGATGATAACAGTTTCTGTCTTCTTTGGTTGTATGCGGATAAAATGTTTTGTTTTTCTTCAGTTTAAGCTATTTGGGTCATATCTAAAGTCCCATCTTCCCTTACAAAAAATATTTGAAACGTGTAATCCTTTGCCATCTAACATAAAGTGTCATTTGACATGACATATTGCTGTGACAAATCCAAAGCCGACACAACTTTTGCCGTAAAATTATTTGTTCAGTAATGTTTAAGCCCTTGATTTCTTTTAGAACTTCCAAGTTCTTCCCAGGAAGTTTTTTAGTGGGCAGTCATCCTTCATTTTTTGAAACATAGAAGATATTTTTGTAAAGACTCGGATAAATTTATTAGGAGTGTCAATGTGATGTATTTCTGACCGTCTCGATAAATTATTAAATGAAAGTTAAATTAAAAATGACTTTGGGAGTTATAGTTAAAATGATATTCTACATTAAGTTAAAATAATTGCTCAGCGTAATACTTTTAACACATTCACGACCGCTATTTTTTTTCTTATATTGAGTAACGATGAAAAAGGAATTCTGAGGGTACTTACCGTAAATGTCTCTGGTTTCGTTTGGTTTAGTTTTGAACACTACAGTCTACTGTTTTTCTACACGAAGACTGGTACCTAATCAGCCGATACCGAATGACTATAAACATCCATACCATCAGCTAGATTCAAAACCGCGAACTCTGGTACGGAAGAGAAAGCCCTGCCCATTTACGGCCTTCATCCGTCTGCCGAATACTTAATGTTAAATATTTTAAAATTGTGCACAGTATATTGATTTGGTTTTGGAGCGCTACGGTCTACTTTTTGCAACACGAGGGCTAATGAGACCGGGACCTACTGCTTAAAGCCGATTCCGAATGGCTACGAACATCCATGCCATAGTGGAATTCGAACCCACGAACTCCGGTTCCGAAGGCCAGCACCCTAACCATTCGGCCATCGTTCGGCCCACAGTATATTGAAGAATAATTTTTGTTCAGCGTGATTTTATTCTAATCAGTCTACTGTTTTTTACAAGAAGTTTAATGAGACCGGTACCTAGTTAGCCAATTCCGAACGACTATAAACATCCATGCCATCAGCGGGATTCAAACCCGCAAACCGAAGAGCAACGCCCTGTCCATTTTAAGGCCGTCGTCCTGATGCCGAATACTTAAGATACGGTTAAATACTATAAAATGTTACACAGTACACTGAAAAATAATTTTTGTTCAGAGTGATTTTGATTCAGATTGCTTTTTTCTTAAATCAGTTTTATTGTTGTTGTGAACTCTCATTCCTCTATCTACCTGTATCTATCTATATCTTCATATTATCTATTCCTATCTATACTTATATCTATCTATCTATATCTATCTCCCTCTCTTTATGTATGTGTGTATATATACTCGCTCTCTCATATCCTCTCTCCCCCTCTCTCTCTCTCTATCTATCCATATCTCTCCGGCTCTCTCTCTCTCTCTCTGTGTCTCTATCTCTCTATCATTCCATATCTCTCCGGCTCTCTCTCTCTGTGTGTGTCTCTATCTCTCCATATCTCTCCGGCTCTCTCTCTGTGTGTGTGTGTGTGTGTGTCTATCACTCCATATCTCTCCGGCTCTGTGTGTGTGTGTCTATCACTCCATATCTCTCCGGCTCTCTCCCTCTCTCTGGCTCTCTCCATCTCTCCGTCTCTCTGGCTTTCTTTCTCCGTCCATCTCCCCCTACTCTCCATCCATTTCTCCGTCCATCTCCCCCTACTCTCCATCCATTTCTCCGTCCCTCTCTCTTTCCATATCTTCCTCTCCATATCTCCGTCACTCTCTCTCTCTCTCTATATTATATATATATATATATATATATATATATATATATATATATATATATATATATATATATCTCTATCTCCATCTATTTTCTGTTCCAGCATTAATGTGATATTTTCCTTGTTTTTCTCTTTTACACATGCGCTGTTCATTCCTTTACAATTCTCAAAGTAGTATTCTGTTTCTTGTGTTGCACAGCTCTATTCTGTGTGTGTTCTCTTTCTGTTTCACCCCTTCCCTTCATCCCCTACTTTCCACATGCTTTGGCGGTGTGAGCGATGACCACTCGTACTTCCAGTGTCCGTCCGGACAGTTATGATGGAGGTGCATGCGGGAGTATGGGTATTTATCTTTTAAGATGTCTCCTTAATGCTTGCTGATAACTTATCGCTGAACATCTTTTTGCAAATAATACCCTTCTTATATACTAGAATATAGCCCGTCATATGACAGGATAAATAAAATTTCTAATTTTCAAGAATTGTAAAGTATACCCTATAAGACAGGTAAAAAAATGGTTTGTTTTTTGGCTGAGAATTATCTGGTACATGCTCAATAATTTGTTTATCTTCATACTCCCCTAAAGACTCCCGATACTGTGAATGCAGTTTAGAATCATGTTGAATTCATTTACAAAGCTAATTCAAAGTTTTCTTAGCTGCGTCGAAATTATCGTTAAGTTCTTCCGAATTTTTTTTCCACACTAATGGAACTAAAAGAATGAAACTATCAATTCTGCTATACCCTGAAGGAGAGGAATTTGTTGTTAATACTGGTGATAAAATTGCCATTGCAACAAAAAAAGTAATCGATGATTAAATTTAAAATTATCACATATGTACCTAATCTATTATTTAAGCCAAATATAAAAGAAAATTATTTACGTAATATCTAAGTTCAATGATAAAACTTATGAAAATAATGCAGACTATATTTAAATAATTTAATAAAGTAATTATTCAATGAGATGTTTAAAGGAATGACGTCATAAGGCTAGAACAAACTGTTATTTTCATCCATTTATTATGTGATAAACTGATAAATTTAATTTCCTGCTCTTAACCGGGGAAAATAGGGCTTGAAATAATGGTGTTAAATGCTAAAAAGAGGAAGGCGTGGATTTCGAACGTTGCTAACCCTAACTCATCAAGAATTCAATATGGATGACTATTTATTCCAGAACCAACCGCTTCATAAATTCGAGGATAGACGGACAGATAACTTAGGCCATTATTATATAGGAATCTGTAATAAAAATGATAGAATCTTCATTTATGGCAATTATAACATAACTTAATATGGGTCATTTTTATCCCCAACATTTTCATATATAACTCTATTGGATAAGTTTCCGCATTCAGAAACAAATTACAAGACATGAATTCACGCCAATACCAAGTAGAAACACAACTTAATTTTTGTCAGTCGTCACAAACTTGTTAAGTCACAGGTTTCCAAGATTTTCTAGATCACCGCCCTCTTTTCAAGAAAAAAAAAGTTAGAAAGTCACATTTTCCATAATACTTAATAAGCCAAGAGTCAAAATGTTATTTCTTTTTGTGTGTACACATTCTTTTATTTGTCGATTTATCTATCAATAATAATGAACCAGAAATTAATTAAAATGACCAACAAATGTAGTAAAATATTTATTAAAAGTCTAAAAGCAAGAAAAAAGTCAATACGAAATAAAAGTATATTGATATGGCTGAGGCTAATGAAGTTTTTCCGATTTGTTAATTATTTTAGATAGCTGCAAGCATCCATGCCAGCATCGGTGTTCGAATCCGCGAATTCCGGTACCGAAGTGCAGCGCTCAACCATTTAGCCATCGTTCTGTTCTTCATAGGAGGACATAAGATAGTGAATATATGGCATATACGATAGCAACGATAATGCATATTTCGTCTACTGGCAACATGCGAACACAAAGTAATAACACACTGTGTGCAAGTACATTTCGCAGCGGAACTGTACCGGGAGCTGGCGTTTTGCGCATACATTTAGTTATTCAGTTAAATTTCAATAGATCGAAAATTATATAATTTTTAACCATCTTTTCGTATTTCATATTGAAATATATAAACAAATATATAAATAGAAATACATAAATAACAACCATAAGATTTTTGTAAACAAAAAATATTTTTTTGGTGGATAAACTTATAATACTATCGTAAATATGAAAGCTCAAATAGAAATAGTAGTATATAGTTTTAATTTTTTCGTTAATTTTAATGTAAAAATGTTTATGTTATATATAAACATTTTTACATTATAAAAAAATGAAAGGCTAGAACATTCGGCTTTGTTTTCCTGTATATACCGTTGTTTTTGTACCCACTAACAAACCATGTTGTTACACTAACTCGTACTAGTACATGACCCGCGCTCAAGTATCAGTCGCCAGAAAACGTACTAGTACATGTTCCGCACTCAAGTATCAATCGTCAGAAAATGTACTAGTACGTGTCCCACATACAATGTGTTAATATATATATATATCTATATATATATATATATATATATATATATATATATATATATATCAGTGTGCAAGGCGAGATCTGGGCTGTTACCGGAGTGAGTGCAACGTAGGACTTGGCTGTG
>CM063501.1:86031564-86036564 GCA_032207245.1 Pardosa pseudoannulata | reverse complement strand
ACTAGGACCTACAGCTTAAAGCCGATTCCGAACTTTTATATCCATTCTGCGGAAGTCGAACCCACGGATTCTAGTAGCAAAAGATATCACCCTCTCAATTTGGCTGGCTTCGGGTTATAAATTTTGTTGAGAGAACTATAGTTTAACTGTGTGCAGCATCGCTGTATTAAAAGTGTCCCATTTTTTATAAGTTAATATGTACAGTGAAATATTATTTGAGCCTCCTCAAAAGTGTTGCTGAGCACACGTAGCTTTATTTTTATTACCATTTAATTTTAGTCTAAGGAGTTTTACTACTTCGACGCAGAATGTCAAATTTCACGTGTCACAATTTTTTTTTCTCCTCACAAACGCATAAACTTATAATGAAATCTTTATTGAAAAAAAATTTTTTTTTCAGATAATAGAAAATTAATTTTAATAGTAAAAAATATGGATGTTTGATTCATATTTTAAAATCAAAATTTCACTTATACTTCAAACGGGGTAAATATAAATGAAGGATTCTAATAAAGATATTGGAGCCAGAAACAAAATTCCACTTGTTAAAAAAATTTGGTGTACCTTGAAATTATACCTCAAACCGAAGCATTTTAGCAAGATCAATACTTTTTTTTAATGAATATGATTGAGATATTTTTAAAGAAGTAATATTTTTTTAATACATGTAAATATAAAATACAATTATTTAATGTGCAAATTAATTTGAAGCATAAATTATTCTACATAACAAACTAAATATATCTACCCAATTTCATCAAAATATTTTATATAGTTTTTGAAATACAATACGTAGAAGAGTAATATTATATAAATGAGAAAAACACAAATAAAGATTAAAAAAATTCCCTTTAACAGTAAAAGAGTAATGATACATTTAATCATTACTTGAGTCCTATTTGGTTTGGTTTGATTTGGAGCTCTAAGATCTACAGTGTTGCTACACGCTGGCTAATGAGACCAGGACCTACTGTTTATAAGAGATTCCGAATGGTTACAAACATCCATGCTATCAGTGGGATTTGAACCCACAAACTCTGGTACCAAAGAGCAGCACTCTACCATTCGGCCATCGTTCGACTAGAATTGCTTTATTTGTAATTTCGAAAAAAGAATGAAACCAAAATACACAGAAAAGATTCTAGTTCAATATATATAAAAAATTAAATTTTTGAAGTTTTAAGAGTGACCCCTTAAGTAAAGTTGTGTGTAATAAGGATCCACAAATGTTATAAATGAGTCCGCTTTCGTTAACAAGAACGATAAAAATATAAACAAGGTATTAAAATCAAACTGTAGCAAGCAGTTTTCAACATAGTACGTCCTATTTCCTTACCAACATTTTTAGCAAAGCAACATCAAATAATCAGAGTAACAGACAAGACCAAGGAGCTAATCGGGAAAGTCAATTTATACCACGGCTGACACAACATATTTGCATAGGAGGAAATGCGGTTAAGTCTGAAATTTAAATTGAATCGATATTTTTATCGATAAACCTTTCCAACATCTATATTTGTTTATTTGTCTATTTATATATTTGTTTCTATATTTCAATATAAAATACGAAAATTTGGTTTAAAAATGAAATAATTTTCGATTTATTGAGATTTAACTGAATAACTAAATTTACACGCAAAACGCCCGCTCCCGGTACAAACAATTGCACTGCGAAATGTACCCGCACACTATGTGTTAAAACAGCTATTAAAAGTAATAAGAAGACCAAATAAGTGAGTTGTACTATTCAATGTATTTCCATCACAAAACTAAGGTACCTAACTAAAAAAAAGGGTCGTTATCTAAAACATTTGTAGACAGTTTTGGGAAAAGATTTTATGGTAGTTATTTTTAAAGTCATTATGAATATAAGCTATTAAATGGTGAAAAGGATTTTTTTTTTTGTTTTTGTCAAAACTTGAAAAAGGAATTTTTTTAACTTCACAGAAGCTAAAATAAGCAACACACACCGGATATAACAACATAAATGTAGGCAAATTCAGTAAACATGCATTAAACTTAATGGCTAAAATTGTGATATTCTAAAACTGTAGGATATATCCAACAATATTCAATACCCAATCGCAATCTAATACAAATAAATTTTACATGAAAATTTAACATATTTGGAACTTTCACGTACACTAGATCAGTGGTCGGCAAAGTGCGGCTCCAGAGCCGCATGTGGCTCTTTGGCTCCTTAAGTGTGGCTCTGGCACAAATATCCACGGAAGGCGCAATAATATTTTCATTTAAAAAAACTTGGTAAGAAAAAAAAATTACATCTTATTTTGATCAATCAAAATTCTCCTGTAATTCGAGAACATGTATATTTTTTGTTTAAGTTAAAAGATAGATGGGTAATTAAAATTTTATATTGTTGTAAAAATACGTAACGAACATAAAGTTTAATTTTATTAGTTTTCTTAAACGTAAACACAGACCATGTACAAGCTATCGGCTGAAATTGTATGTATGTTTTCGACGTACTCCGGTGTTATACAAAGCATTCGAGCGCATACTTTTTCTAAAGTAGTGGGGGTACAAATTGGCATCACAGACCAGCAGTTACAGTGTGAACAGTTTTGTCTTATATACCATTAATAAATATCATATTAAAATATTTATTAAGTATATTTAGTTTACTATTTAGTGGGGGAAAAAAAAGTTTACTAAACAGGCAGATTTGGCCGATTTAACTTTTTTTTTAAATTGTTGTAATGTTCATATTTGTTACCAAACACACGGATCCCATTCCTTGTAATTAAATTTTTAATTATAATTTAATCTTGGTTACTTGATCTCGTTTTTTTTTTTTTTTTTTTTTTTTTTTTTTTTTTTTTGTGTATGCTCCATGGGTTTTTTTCGTCAGTATGTAAATAATTTTATGTAGCCTCCACACTACGGCCAATTGTTCACCACTTCCTGATGGTGACCTTCAACTATGGTTCACATGTTGCATCCACACGCTGGGCCACTAAATGAGCCGAGCGCGTGGATTCGTCCATAGGGTCTACTGCGCACTTTAGTTGCGCATCTGGCTGCCTTTGATCTTTGGAGAAAAACCGCCACGGAAGCCATCGTCCGTCAAGGCTATTTTATCGTCTGCCGCCATCGACCACGATAAGCCAAACCCCCTCCAGACGTGGTCATGGCTTGCAGTGGGCCATAGTGTGGATGGGGCCTTTAAAGTTTACGAAATCAAGAAGTATAAAAGGGGGCACTTTACGTTCACCTTTTGCCTGTTGTTTTTGCTTTTGTTATTGCCTGGTGATGCCTGTTGCTCGTCGTGTTTTTGCTCCAATATAGTTTTTTCCCCCATCAGGTAAATTGCATAATGCCACACTTGCCAGAATGTTGAATTTGAAGCTTTAGTTTAGTATTATCTGCGAACTGTTTTGAATGTTTTGTTTAACTGTTTTATTTACGTTGTTTTTGAGAAAGGAAAAATAAACTTTGATGTTTTTGAACTTGCTGATCGTTCCTTTCAAACAATATTTGGCTCTTTGGCTAATAAGTTTGCCGACCACTTCACTAGATCAGTGGTGCGCAAACTTTTTTCGACTGCGACCCCTTTTGTAGAGAGAAAATTTTTGGCGACCCCTAGAGATAAATGTTCACAAATACGATGTATATTTCGTGCATTTCTTTCATTTTATCGAATAAAAACATCATCATATTTGACTCATATTAATTTTATTTATAATTTTAAGAAAATACTTTTTGTATAACACAAAAATCAGTAAATTGCCCTTTAATGAGATGTATGTGGCTGCAAGTTTGGATGTATGTTGCTAATTGCAATTCGCATATCATCTTCAGGGTTTAAACGCGAGCGGTATTTAGTTTTTATTGAAACTAGTTTGCTAAATCCAGTTTCACATAAATACGTTGATGCAAATTGTATTAACACTCTGATGGCATTCTTGCATAAAACGGGATATTGTTTTTTCACGGATAGCCAAAATTTTTGGCAAGGCTGAGTCTTAAATTGATTTCGAAGAGTATAATCACTAATTAGATCTATCAATTGCTCTTTCTCACTAAACAACTTTCAAACTGGCGAATTACCGCGAAGAGGGCGCTATCTACCGGAGTGAAAAACTTGCGTCTTCACACTTTACATACATTACGCATTACGGTCAAAGAAAGAGTGGACAGCATGAAATTGCAATTAAACAGTGAGTGACGACGCTTCACTGTTTATACGTACACTGTATGGTATGCAGCATGCAGACATAATGCACTTCATAAAAATTTGGAGACCCCCAAAAAACTTCTGGCGACCCCCACTGGGGTTGCGACCCCTAGTTTGCGCACCACTGCACTAGATTATAGATGCATCAAATACTCTTTACTCTCGACTTAAAATGGCTACAAAAAAAAGTTCAAATCAAATAAGTCGATCAAACAAGAGGGTTTCATTATTCACGGAATTTCTAAGCCTCCGCTCCCACCGGGTTGCGACCCCTAGTTTGCGCACCACTGCACTAGATTATAGATGCATCAAATACTCTTTACTCTCGACTTAAAATGGCTACAAAAAAAAGTTCAAATCAAATAAGTCGATCAAACAAGAGGGTTTCATTATTCACGGAATATCTAAGCCTCCACTCCCGCCGCAAAACTGGGTGGCATTCAATACCAGAATTCTCTCTAAATTAGCGGCTTAAAACTTGAAAACACGGAGGCATCAGACACACGTACGAGAAAATCGATCCTTATTCCACCTTATTGCTCAGAATATTTGCTCCGGTGTCTTTTTCATTTCTGGCGAGAAATAACAGTTTTGGCTTTTTTTTTTTTTTCTCTCTTTCTGCTCGTGTGTACATGCGCATTCAGGGACCTCTTTGGATGAGTAGAGAAAAAAGAAAGAAAATTGTTGACTGTTTTCGGTTGTCGCTTGTTTACAGTTAGCTATCATCTCGATCCTAAAGTTAACGAATTAATTAAAAATGTTTTTAGTTACCTCTCTCGCCTTTTTCACTAGATTACGGATG
>CM063501.1:85989064-86026564 GCA_032207245.1 Pardosa pseudoannulata | reverse complement strand
TGGGTGGAGATTTCCATGCCCAAGAAATTTTTTTGACAAAAACACTATAAGTATCATTTTAAAGCATTTGAACAGAGAAATTTGACAGTTAATAAAAGATACTAAATTGTCTTACTTAGGTGTGTATGCGAACAATTTGTGCCCAGTAAAATATGTTAATTTTTATAGAAATATGATCCATTATATTAAATTAATGGTCATTCAATAAATCAGTTAAATGAAAGATTTTTTTATATTTATTTATATCGTAACGATACAGATTATTTTATTTTGATCCTAGTTATTATATTTTTATATTTCTATTACATTTTGTAAAAATAATAGTAAATAGAATTATAAAATAGAAAACACAAACAGAGGAGTGCACGTTCAATTCTATGTAGTAAGCCGACCACACGCTTTATGAGAGCATTTATGTTACATACATTAAAGTAGGGATATTGTTACAGCTGTTCAAATTATAATAAGCAAGGATGAAGAAAACTAACTTCAATAGAAAGTTTTTCTAACACTGAAAACGCTGCCATAATTGAAATCTTTTATTTTATATACGCTCACAGCGACAGCAATAGTGTACTTGTAGAAGTAGCGGAATTCAATTTTTTAACTTATTGGGCCGAAAGATGCCCGATTGGTTAGGGTGCTGGCCTTCGGAACCGGAGTTCGTGGGTTCAAATCCCGCAGTGGCCTGGATGTTTGTAGCCGTTCGGAATCGGCTTTAAGCTGTAGGTCCCGGTCTCATTAGCCCTCGTGTTGCAAAATGTAGACCTTAGCACTCCAAAGCAAAAAAAAATTTAACATATTGGTATGAATCTTTGTACTCCACGATTAATTTTTGGTAAAATGAAAATAACGTTCACAGTTGATCAGTCATCTTCAGCGGACAGCCTAAGGTAACCGACCACGTTCAAATAGCAATTTTCGTAAAAATATCGAAAACATTTTATTCTTTCATTTTAAAAATCAGTTCTTTAACTTTCGAAAACAGTTTTCAGCTTGTTTCTAGTATCATTAGAAGTCATGATACAGCTATTTAATCACCACCGGAAGTGTCGAAAACATACCGGAATGAACAGTTAAAGTGCTTGAGTGTTAGCATGAAAAGCGTCTCAAATAGCGTATTATAGCTTCTAAATAAATTTTTCCAGCATATTTCTGAATGTTTACCAAATTATAAATCACTTCATGAATTTATCCAAAAAAATCTTTAAATTGAATTTCTGAAACACTGATTTTTGCTACACCACCCCAACTCAACAGTCATAACTATTAAAATAATTTTTTGAATTTAACTTGCGTGTTTGATGATGCTATGTATGCACTGAACCTCAGGATTATAAATGTACCCATATAGAGATGAGTTATGGGCATTTATGTTAGGATCTTCATTATTTTTTCTTGAATTTTTTCTCTAAATTACTTGATTAGCGCTATAACTCATTTGTACTTTAGAATATTTTCATTCTGCATATTCAGTAGATACATAATGGATATATGTCTACATTTATTAGAGAAAAAGTGAAATGTTTTGCATATTTTTTGGTTTGATTTGGTTTGGAGTGCTACGGTCTACTTTTTGCAACACGAGGGCTAATAAGACCGGGACCTACAGCTTACATCCATGCCACTGTGGGAATCAAACCCACAAACTCCGGTACCGAAGGCCAGCACCCTAACCAATCGGCCATCGTTCGGCTGCGTATTTTTTAGTTAGGAATGTTGGCGTAAAGTCAAAAAATACTTTTTTATTTCTCCATTTTTGCCAATTTTTAAGACAATATATATGTATTCATGTTTATTTTCATATTCTTCTATATTTTATAACCTATTACTGCAATAACAAAAAAATATTTCCATAAAAACCTTATTTAAATATTTTGGCTCCGAACGCGGTTGTTTACCTTAAAGAAATGTTGATCAAATTTTTAAAATTTAACGCAAATGTCTTTGTTAAGCATCTTACATTGTATCAATATTTGCTATACAATAAAGCAATAAAATTTTAAAACAATTTTATAAAATTCTAACTTTTAAATTTTATATATTTTTGTACATTTTAATTTGCACCTGTGTACTATTTTAATTAAATTGAAAATGAATTTATAATACTATGTAAATGTAGCGTGACTCTTTATGACGCTTTGAAATGTGTACTGTTTCGTCTTATACGTGACTACCACTCTCTTTCCAGATAGCAAATTTAGTTTACAGCACTCTTAATTTGCAAACTTGCAGCAAGTTCAGCATGACAACTTTTCCAGTTTGAAACAAGACTGCAGCAAGTCTAAGAATTTTAGCTTGCTTCAAGGTTGTCATGACAAGGTTGCCACAGTTTTGCAGCAAAATAGTGTTGCAAAGGAGTGGTCGTCTAACTTGGAGGAGTTTTGCTGCAAATTTGTCACGTCAAATTTGGTTTGGTTTTGGAGCGCTACGGTCTACTCTTTTGCACACGAGGGCTAATCAGACCGGGATCTACAGCTTAAAGCCGATTCCTAACGGCTACAAACATCCATGCCCGCAGTGGGATTCGAACCCACGAACTCCGGTTCCGAAGAGCAGAGCTCTACCATTCGGCCATCGTTCGGCCAAGTCAAATTTGTTATGACAAGATATTATCCAGAAAAAATAAAACTTACTAAAAGTATGCATGCTCTCTGGGTTGTATTTCATGTTTCTACTTTTTAAAGATATAATAGAAAATCAAAATTATATAAAATTACAAACCACAGCCTACAAGGAGAGAGATGGGAATAGAAGTTCCAATTCTTACCTAAAAAAGAAAGGAAAAAAATTATTAGTCCAAGTTTGTTTTAGTAAAGTTATGCTGTATTTACAATATATTTCAAATATTTATAAATGTTTTTTTTTTCTTTTTACAGATCTTCTGAGACAAATTTAATAAAGTTTTATAATAATAATAATAATAATAATAATAAATTATTATATTTCAACTTTATTATTAAAGATTTGAAATAGTTTATTAAAATTCTTGTTTTTAATTAAATACTTTTCTGTATAGTTTATATAATAGTAAGATTGCATATAAGATTTGTGCGTCATTTTAATTATATTAAAGCTGAATTTATGCATTAAATACTATTTAAATGGAATGTGGATTATGCAGTATTTCTCATGAGTTCCTGTGTAGCAAAGTATAAGCAATGCAGCTCTCAATTCACTAGCATCTATAAAACTTCATCTGTTCTTGCCAGAATGAATAAATTTAGGCATTAAATACTATTTAAATGGAATGTGGATTATGCAGTATTTCTCATGAGTTCCTGTGTAGCAAAGTATAAACAATGTAGCTCTCAATTCACTAGCATCTATAAAACTTCATCTGTTCCTGCCAGAATCAATAAATTTAGGCATTAAATACTATTTAAATAGAATATGGATTATACGATAGTTCTCGTGAGATCTTGTGTAGCAAAGTATAAATAACGTAGCTCAATTCACTAATATATATAAAACTTCATATGCTCCTGCCAGAATCAATAAATTTTTTAAAAAACTCATTCCTCAAACAATAAAAGCACAAAGTAGGCTAGAATTAAGATAACACATAGGAAGTAGTCAACCGTATAACGTTAACAGCTTTTACTAAAACTAACGCTCAGAGCTAACGTTTCCCCATTATTTGTAGAACTTGAGAAAAATCTTGTTAAAAGTAGAACAAAATGCAGAATAATAGGTCAGACAGCTGTAAGCAATTATTAAATATATGTACTGATTAATATGAAATATGTTTTGCAACAGTAATTTTTTAATTAAGGGCACAAACCACTTCGCAACAAGAAAATTAAAACGACTGAAGTGAAATATTTATAACCACATATCAGAATAAATACAGAATCAAAATATGTTTTAACCATCTTGTGTTATATTTTACTTTTAAATACATATTGAAGAATGAGGTCAACTATGTAAGGAAATGTAGACAATTATTTTCAAAATGCTTGATACCATAATACACATTTCTAAAAAAAATATGCTATTTATCTTTTCAAAGTTTGTTCTGGTTGTAAAAACTAGGTCATTAGGTAATAAGTATTTTGCTTCTGGATAAAGAACAAATAGAATATTTTTAGGAGAAAACTCAAAGGAGAACTAGTTTTACGATCTATTTTCCGTTTTCAACACCACTGCACTGAGAGTTTATAGATATTATTGCAGATCTACAACATTTTTTAATAATGGAAAATTTGAACACTATCTTAATTTCCAAAGCTGCTTGATACACTAAGGATTTCGAAGCGGATTGTGACGTGAAAGAACAGGACAACACATCAAAATAACACCGAGTTGAAAAATAAATCTCCGAAGGTGTGTCGATCAAAACTTTCCTCCTTGAACATACACAGTAGAGAAGGTATCTCATAACGATTGGTGCCTTGAAACGATGTATATGTTGTCACTACAATAAGGAAAAGACACAACAATAATGGGAGAAAGTCAACTCATCATACTAATCGTCGTTTACATTATTCCAGACTAACGGATGTGTTTACGTTTGGAGAGCGTCAACACAAACTTATGAGGTTATATCCACCCAACTTTTGAAACTAGAACTGCTGGAGTTTCGGTATCCCTAAAACCGTGGGCTGGGTCAAATTTACCCCGATAATCCCTTGACATACAAATAAAATGTGCATCGACGCATCGGTGCTGTTGTAGAGGAGGGGGTGGGAGATGAAACTGTAAGAACCTGAACCAAATACCGTCGATGAACGATCGGAACACAGAAAGAATCCAATAATATACCGTCCGGCGTTCGCCGAAGATAGTGCTTGACGAGCTAGAACCGTCTAAGTCTACAACGGCACATGAAATGCGAGACAAGTCAGAGCCGTTATTCTATGTAAGGGGTTAATAGGAATTCTTGATATTATTGAAAAAGTACATTGTATTGATACACAATGACATTTATTCATTTTTAGACATTAAATTATTATAATAATTCATAAAAAATAAGATATTACAATATCAAAATTGAACAATATACTCTTTCAACAATATTCTAAAAATTAGAAATCATACCAATTGTATAAATATCCAATATACCCAAATTTTAATTATTTTTGTATTTTTGTAATTTTTTGGCAAGACAATGTACTAAATTGTGTTTTCTACATTAAAAAAATATTTTGACCAGCCTTTTTCGAAAAAGCTGTGCATTAAGGGGTTAAACAAAAATTTTACAAGTTTTTAAGTGTCCTTAAACATGGAAGCTAGGCCTTAAATGTTAAAGGAAATGAGTGTTAGATTAATTTCGCCACCGAAAGATAGATGGCGCTATTGAGCAGTGGGAAAAACAAACTTGGTCGAAGAGAAAAACCGTTGGACATTCGGCGTCGGTTCTAAAATGTTATTCCTGTATTCTATTCTTATTCATATATGAACCGGGTTTAAAGCGTAACATAATTCATAATTCTGTATTCAGTTCACAGTTTATTCTTTATGTGTCGTTAAATGTTATATAATAAAAAGTGTGTGTGTCCAACAGCCGTGGTTTGGTTTTATACTGTCGTCATGAGAATCCCAGCATAAACAAAAGGTAAGCAGTTACCTTATTTACTTCTTCAGTAATATTGAACATTTACATATCATTTTACCTCAAGAAAATTCTGAATTCATTAACTATTCTATCCAATGAGCAAATAACTATTAAGATGACGCATCTTACAATCAAAATAAAAAAGGAGTGTGATTTAACAGGCGTACAAGAAATTCATACAAGGTCCACATCAGATTATTTGTATGTATGTGTGTGTGTGTGTTTACAACTCTTGAAAATATATAATGTAATAAATATTCTCAAAAGCTTTCAAGAATTGCGATGGCCTAAATCGAACCGATTACGTGGAAGCAAATATACATTCTTTATCTAACAGATCCCATTCATTAGATCGTCATTTCCTTGTCGAATGCGTGAGCACTCATTCAATCTGGCAGTGAAAAATAAATAATTTCCGATAATATGACCCTGATGACTCAAGACAACAGATTGAAAAGGCAATTAAGGCTCGGTTTGTTGAAGGTTACTGTTTGCTACATGAGGGGAGAAGGCAATTATAGGTAATTTATAAGTAAATACGCATGGGCAATATATTACGAAATAAATGTTTTTTTATTTATACATTAGCTTTTATTACATAATTATCAATAGATCTTTTTCCTTTCCCTTTTCATACTTTTCTTCTGTGTATCATTTATGTTATATTATTCCAATCGTTCTTTTTTTCCCAAAGAGTTATATTATTATGCATGCAGTATGATTTTATATCATTTAAGGAAGTAGTTATTAAAATGTACACATATGCATATGAAGGGCTCACACTCGGAGTGAATCAGTCCATTTTATTCTTTCACAAAATAAAATCGTTTACTATGGTTATTAACTTATTTCATATATAAGCAAGGTATAATATTTTAATCAAATCATAATCGCATTCTAAAATACATTTCTGACTATTCTATCCTAAAAATTACAACCTTTGGCGAAATAAATTTATTTCTCCTCTAACTGTAATAATCTTTGATGTTTCACGAACACCAAAAGTAATTCCTGCTTAGCTCAACTATTCTTATATAACTCTTTTACGGAACTTAGTTCTATTCTCGTGTTCCCCATGGAACTAACTCTTAATGTTCTCATTAGCTGGTAACTTGCGCCCCCACACCACTGTAAAACGAACATAAAAGTTTTGGTGACAAAGGGTCAGAGATGGTTCGCTTGAATGAATTCAACATTTTTATCTCCAAATTTGATTTTTTTTTCGTTTCAAAGCCAATGGCTACATTTTTTCCAGCATGCAAACCATTTTTCTTTTGTAGTAGGTCTATAACTCCCATTGCATGCTCATACATGCACGGTAGAAAATTACCCTAGTTAATAATCATTTCCTAAAACTTAAAGCTCCAAAAATTAATTATGAGATTGAAAATTTACGACACATTTTCTCTATATTATACCAAACTGATTCGCTTTGACTCCCAATCCCTTGAGAAGATAAACATATTTGTGTGTATACTGTTATGCATCGTATTTTTCTAGATATGTTGCGACAAAAACAGAATGTAGAAAACGGAAGGATGCTGCATGATATACGGAAATTCAATAATCAAACCTTATTACAAGTACAAACATTTACAAAGCAAAATTACTAGAAACACACATTCCTTTTGACCAACATGCCAAACGATGGCCGATTGGTTAGGGTGCTGGCCTTCGGTTCCGGAGTTCGTGGGTTCGAATCCCACAGTGGCATGGATGTTCGTAGCCATTCGGAATCGGCTTTAAGCTGTAAGTCCCGGTCTCATTAGCCCTCGTGTTGCAAAAAGTAGACTGTAGTACTCCAAACCAAACCAAACCCTTTGACACTCAAAGTGTCCCTGAATAGGACGTAAAATAAAAAAAAAAAAAAGTTTATTTTTACAGCTTAAATTAATTGTACTGAGGCACGCTGAATCAACGCTCAATCGAATACTTTAATGGAAAGCGCTGAGAAAACTTAAGTTCTATGAGTGGAAATCTTAAAGCTGTAGGTCCAGTAATTATAGGTTAAATAATAGTAATAATTAAACAAAACCAAACCCTTTGACACTCAAATATAGTCCCTCAACTTTTGAGGCGCAATATGATATATTAAAAAAAAGTAAAAGTTAAAAAATTTATATACATTAAACTTGGTAAAAGTTAACAGATTTTTAAAACTTTCGTTTATAAATTTAATGGGTGAAAATTCTTAAGAAGCCAGTGGATGCCAGGAATATCAATTACAGGTGAAATAAAACGAAATAATTAAACAAAATCAACATCGCCTTTAGATTATATATTTTATCAGCATTTTGTATTATTGCAGAGGTGTTTTGAAAAATTATTAGTAAAGAGAGCAAAAGTCAAACAAGATGTTTTGTTTCTGTTATTTTTTTCAATTAAAGCTGAGACATAAACTGTTCGATATTGTGCTACCCTTGATATCGAGAACTTAGCTAAATTTTCAGAGATCCATAAGAGTTGTTACTGAAAATCAAAATCTGCAAAAAATTGCTTTAAATTGATTTTATAATTTATACTAGCATATAGCCCGTCATATGACGGGATCAGTAAAATTTTTAATTTTCCAGAATTGCAAAGTACCCTATGAGGCAGGTAAAAAAAAATGGTTTTTTGGCTGAGAATCTTTTTGCAACAAAAAATAATCGATGATTAAATTTTAAATTATCACATATGTACCTAATCTATTATTTAATCCAAATATAAAATAAAATCATTTACGTAATATCTAAGTTCAGCAATAAAAAGTATGAAAATAATGCAGACATTTAAATAATTTAAAATAAGAAATGATTAGATGAGATAATTAAAGGAATGATGTCATAATGCTAAAAAAAAATGTTATGTTTACCTACTGATTATGTGATAAATTTAAACGCCGGCTCTTAACCGAGAAAAATAAGGCTTGAAATAATGGCATTAAACGATCGAAAAGAAGGAAGGGGTGGATTTCGGACTTTTAAAGACGACAGTATTTTTCGCTGTGATATGAAGCATATTTATACCAATTTATTTTAGAACTTGATCGATCGTTTAGGAGAAGATAAACTTTACTCTCTTTGAATTTTGCTAACCCTAAATCATCAAAAATCCAATATGGATGCTCTATCCATTCCAGGTCCAACCACTTTATAAATTCGAGGACAAACGGACAGATAACTTAGGCTATTATTATATAAGAAATCATTTGAGGTTTAGGTGAATGAATATGTTAAGCCGTAATTATGAATTGCATAATTCAATGTTAGGGAAAATAATTACACATCGAAAAATATTCTCTTAAATAAATCTTCAAACGTGATGCACAAATCACAAATTTCTTAAAAGGCTTTTGTCATTTTGAAAAGGAATGCAAGTAACGTCGTTGGAAAACATATGTGATAATTTCAACCATGACGTCAGCTACTCATATCTTATTAAGATAAGCGTGTTATTTTCTGGGAATGAAGCAATGTTTGGGGAGAATACTTGCGGTAAAAATAACAAAAGGAAGGCAACAGAAACAATTACTGTAACTATAGAGGAGAAAACCACGGTCGAATCAAAAAGGTCTAAATATAATAGATTTACAGTGTAAGATTTCTCGCAGTTATATAAGACGAAATATTTTCAAATATTACAGAAGCACTTAGATATGCTAACATTGAGAATGCTGCTGTTTATTTTTCCTACAACTCAAAGTAAAACATTAACTATCTCTTTCCTGTAGAGAAATCCTTAAGGAATTGAGTAACAACACCCACTGCATTAATGTGTGTAGTTACGTATTGTTAAGAATGCTGTAAACATGTAATTTGTATGGTATATCGCCAAATTGGCGAGATATTGGCGACTTGGCGACATTTGTTGCCGACCCTCTTTTTCTGGATTTTCCTAGAAACTTGTGGAAATTTCCAGAAACCTGAAAGCTATATAAAGGGACCGTGAGTTCTCATAAAAAAGGTTAGATCTGGTGAAAGTGGGACCTGTGTTATGCTCTCCGTATTGCTCTAAAAAAGTTCGCCAAAAGGCTGCCAAGTTTTATCGCCATCCATTGTAATTGTGATTCATTTGGTGTGTTAAATTGTTATTGTTTTTGTCTTAGCCAAAGTCTATTCAATCAACGAACTTTACGCGAGAATTCCACAACAATATTGTTAAGATGAGGCCGACAGAGCGTCAAGGCCTGCTGAATTTTGTTTATTTGAATTTAAATAAAAATGTTAATGGAATATAAAATGATTTTTAGGCTATGATGACAAAGGTCGGAAATATGCAAAACATGATGTCTTGATGAAAAAAAAGAAATGGTACTCGAACTGTCGCAGAAGATTCAAAGCTCCACACTCCTTCTCCTTTGCTCTCACTCAGAGGGGGCCTGCAGATCTCTCTAAAAAGTTCGTTGGGCAGCGTTACTTTGGCGGAAGCCGGCCACTCCGCGGTTAGCAACCCCTCTTGACCAATGGGGTCGAAGGAGGGTCACTCACTTCGCTTTCGCCTCTAGTTTGGTTTCGCTCTGACTTTGTTGAACTGTAACTCTTTGTTACAAATATGAAGTATATGTGTAGTTATACACAATCAGAATGAATTAAGTCCATTTTACCTGTTACAAAATGAAATTTTTCGTCAGGGTTCAAATCGCATTATTTCACATGCATGCATGCATACATACATATGTTAGAAAACACTCTGGTTATGAAGCATTTTCTACAATGAATGAATGCATGCAGGCAGGAATGTAGTGGGTGCTTGCTTGCGGTCTTTCACTAACAATTGAGGGGAATTTTATGATTAAAATTCCCCTCAATTCAAGTGCATTGAATGACGAGCTGCAATCGTATAAAATTGTTATGGTTTTTAAATCATCTCAATTTCACTACACAAATCTATAGAGCTTAATTTCTATCAAGTAGATTATTCTTAATAATCTACTTGATAAAAATGAAACCCTGACCAAAATATCCAAAACTATTCAAACCCCACTGAGAAAATTATTCTTGAGAAATTCTTTTTCTTTTTAATCTGACATTGAGGCAATATGACCTTCAATTTGCTATATATATGCAATTTTTCCCAGGAGGATAAATCTCAGTAAGAATTCTGTTAATTTCTCTTTCCGATGGCTTAATTTGATATGTAAACTATACCTCAAGGCCCATTTTTTTCACCAAAAAAAATGGATTATCCACCATCTTTATATGGGAAATAAAACTATATTAAAATAAAAATAAACTGTTCTTTCAACGAACAAGTCCTATATGTGAATGCGGCCACGAATTTGAATAGGAAATTCAATCATGCATTAAAATCTGGTGGTGCAGAACTTTCGATTTCCATACACAATATCTTATATAGACGGGCCCAGATATTTATTACCTATATGCATTCGTAAGAGCATAAGATATTTTTCTACTGCTGAGGGGTAATAAAAAGGTGCATTGATTAAGAAAACAAAAAGGGATCAAATTTTATTTGTACATGAAGTTCCAAGTAATATATACTTTTCGACATAATTACTTTCGTTATTTAGACTTTTGTCTAGGGGAGTAGAAAAACTTTTTCAGTGCCCTTTGCACAGAAATCCTCTTCAACGTCCAATAACCAGTCTTTGGTTACAAATATCACCTCGTCATGCTAGAGGTATCGTTGCTTTGAAAAAATTTTCACGGGACCAAAAACATAGAAGTCACAAGATTAAAGGTCTGGATTATAAGGAGGATGGTTTTGCACATATTAAAACACTTTTCGTTTAATGCACGCGGACAAGTATTGATAGCTCGATTTGGCATTGCATTTCCACCATACACTTCATGCAACTTCCAATAAATTTCAGTGAAATTACACATCCCCCTTGTGGGAATAATGTTACGTTGATTTAGTGTTTAAGAATTAGAATTAAAACTCATTAATAAAACAACTGGAGAAATATGTCTTGATTAAATGATTTTATACAATCAAATGCCTAAAGAATACTTCAGGAATACAACTTATCGCTTGTAGATGTGGAAGACTCCTTTGGACTCAGCGTCGGTCTCGCAAAAAAATGTCACTTTTCCTTTGTCTCGTGTCGCTCCAAAAATGTCTATTCCCCAAGCAACGGATACCAGAAGCGTCCACCCTCTTCTTTCCTCTGGTAACAACCTCATACTCAAAACAAATCAGACTGCCCAGTGGAGAAAACAGGGGTCCATCAAGAACAGAGGGATCAGAATCCAGCCAAACCAACAGGCCCTTCTATTGGTTGGGAGAGGTCCAAATTTTCTTCCTAGCTCAGATCGGTCCTGTTCTGACGGTGGCTTAGAAGAAGAAGTAAAAAAAAAACGTTGAAGCACCGAATCTAATTTATTGTTACACCCCTCCAAAAAAATAGATGCAAAAATGTAATAAAACTGGTGACTATGAAAAATTTCTAACAGTATTTGTATGTATTTTACATTTCATAAATATATTTTATTTGAATAATACTCAACAAAAAAAAATATTAAAAATATTTTGCAATTGATACATACTTGTACAATAAATCGCCCGACTTCAAAGATTGACCGTTTTATCCCTTTATTCAAAAAAATAAATCTCGTGTCACTGCAAGCATTTCCAATTTGGTCGCTACTTGCAACTGCCGAGACTTATTAGCGACTGATTTTCATGCAAACTATTTTCATGCATGATAGTCACTAAGTCACACGATATAGATAAATGCTTAAAGTGATGATAAAAGGTTTCGTCAAATTAGCCTTGCAACAAAAATTTATAAACGAAAGACTGCAACTAAACGATTTTAAACTTTTGAATGCCCTACGTATTTTACATATAAAATAGTTTAAATAAATAAATTAATTCTCTTATTCTAAACTACGACATAAACTGGAAACATGGAAGAATGTAATTAAAACTACAGCATTTATCACAGCAGAATTCATTTCAACCCGTATAAAACCAGAACTTTCTTACATAAATTTCCACTTACTTCCTAAACAAAATTGTCCCTCAGCGGATTTGAATAAAAATTGAGTATAATTTTCTTCCAATTTATACGAACTGCGATGACTTCTTTTATTTATTCATACTTTTATGAAATTTGATCTATTTCCTCCGAGATTCCAAACCGTCGTCGAGAAAGGTCGAAATTTCCGTTAAATTTCAACGGACGACCGTAAACCTATTAAAGGGGAAAGATCCAAATAATACAAAGCTCCTTACCCAAACAGAGAAACGCGCTGGGGGAAATGGAATTCTACAGACCTAGCACGATAAGAAAGATTACTTATAAAATATTTCTCTCTCTCCCCTCTCCCCAATCGGGTTAAGAAACACGCATCATTTCCAGATTTTTCTACCAAAATAATCTGCTTAGAAAGTTTGCATGCACAAATACGGGAAAATCATACTACATGTACGAAGAAATATCGATTCCGATTTTGTTACTACACAGCATTGAATATTTCGGTTGCGAAACTAATTTTTGTTTCTTTGCTTTGAGGAATATTTATATTATTTTTTAAACGGAAAGCACGGGGATAGAAAAAAAAGGAAAATAGACGACTTATCTTGAAAAAAAATAAAAGAATTTTTGAGCTGAAATGCATAAAATCTATAAGCCGTTGTTTTTTTAAGAGGGCAAAGATGGAAAACGATTAATGCAAGTAAACGATGGATGCGGGAAAATAGATGTAAGAATGTAATAAAACGTGCGACTAGGAAAAATTTCTAACAGTATTTGGATGTATGTTACGTTTTATAAATATACGTATCAACTATATAATAATAGTCTAAGTTGTCTGTCCGCGAATTTATGAAGCGGTTGTACCTGGAATGGATACAGGCATCCATATTGGATTTTTTATGAGTTAGGGTTAGCAAAATTCAAAGCGAGTTCGAAATCCACCTCATCCCTCCCCCTTCTCGAGCTTTTAATGCTATTATTTCAAGCTCTATTCTCCCTCTTATGTTATACTAAATTCATTATTGATAGAATGCCGAGGGCGGAGTGCAATATTTAAATTTCTGGACTGTTTTTACTTGACCCTTATATATTCTAACTATTTCTTCACCACGTATAAGCTGGTACATGGGGTAGAGTGCCCATTTGATCGTCGTACTTCTCGGGTTGATGGTTCTGCCCCCGACGTAGCCGAATTTTTTTAAATGTCTAATTTAATAATTTCTGCTTTTTCTTTTGAATTCTTATTCCTAAAATTGTTTTAATTTTAAAGTTTTATTATTTTTAAAATAAATTTTTACCATTTTTCAAATTTTTAAGATTTTTATTTTTATTTAATTAAATTCACGTATTACTATTATTATATCAAGCCCCATTTTAAGAGCAGGTGATTAAATGCATCAATTTATCACATAATAAATAGGTAAAAATAACAATTATTTTTCTAGCATTATGACGTCATTCCTTTAACCATCTCATTTAATCATTTCTCATTTTAAATTATTTAAATATCGTCTGCATTATTTCCATACGTTTTATCACTAAACTTAGATATTACGTAAATAATTTTCTTAAGGTAAAATTTTGTTGCAAAATAATTCTCAGCCCAAAAAACAAACCATTTTTTTTACCTTCCTCATAGGTTACTTTACAATTCTGGAAAATTAAAAATTTACCTGATCCCGTCATATGACGGGCTATATGCTAGTTTGGAATAATACTCAATAAAAAATATTAAAAATATTTTGTAATTGTTACATACTTGTACAATAAATGGCCCGACTGCAAAGCCTGACCGTATTATTCCTGTTACCTCTACGAGTACAATATCACTGTGCATATACAGTAGACTCCGCTTAATGTGATAGCGGGTAATGTTATCAATCGCTTATTGCTATTGAAATCTCTTGGTCCCGATTTTCTCTATTCATTTGTATGTTAAAACTATCGCTTTATGTGATCGTTACATCGGTTAATATTATCAATTTTCGAACCTCATTTTAACCCTTTAAAGTTCACAATTAGAAATTTTTTGGCATTTAACCCTTTAATGGACACTGGTTCGGCAGCGAGACCACCTATTAAACATCTTTTTTCTCTACTTTTATGGAGATATATTAATTTTTTTAGTTTTTTATGTTTTTAACATTTTAAACTGACAACAGATAGTACCACTACATTTAATTTATTTTTCTTTTTGAAATATATGTATTTAAATTTGCTAAATCTGGAAAGTCAGTAATTCGATTTTTCTCCCTATGACCCCAAATAAAAGTATGTATCCAAGCCACACCTATAAAGTGTTAAGCTATTAATTTATTATACTATTTTAAGGATATTTAAATTTTCTTCTTTCAATATAATTAAAATTTAAAAAAGTATTGTGTACGAGGACTAATGACCGCAGACGATGAGACTAGATTGACCGCAGATAATGAGACTGAGAGACAATGAGATAGATCATACTATTTTAAGGATATTTAAATTTTCTTCTTTCAATATAATTAAAATTTAAAAAAGTATTGTGTACGAGGACTAATGACCGCAGACAATGAGACTAGATTGACCGCAGACAATGAGACTGAGAGACAATGAGATAGATCATACTATTTTAAGGATATTTAAATTTTCTTCTTTCAATATAATTAAAATTTAAAAAAGTATTGTGTACGAGGACTAATGACCGCAGACAATGAGACTAGATTGACCGCAGACAATGAGACTGAGAGACAATGAGATAGATCATACTATTTTAAGGATATTTAAATTTTCTTCTTTCAATATAATTAAAATTTAAAAAAGTATTGTGTACGAGGACTAATGACCGCAGACAATGAGACTAGATTGACCGCAGACAATGAGACTGAGAGACAATGAGATAGATCATACTATTTTAAGGATATTTAAATTTTCTTCTTTCAATATAATTAAAATTTAAAAAAGTATTGTGTACGAGGACTAATGACCGCAGACAATGAGACTAATTGACCGCAGACAATGAGACTGAGAGACAATGAGATAGATCATACTATTTTAAGGATATTTAAATTTTCTTCTTTCAATATAATTAAAATTTAAAAAAGTATTGTGTACGAGGACTAATGACCGCAGACAATGAGACTAGAACCTACTGCTTAAAGCCGATTCCGAAAGTTTGCAAACATCCAGCTCAGCAGTTATGTTCGAACCCACGAACTCCAGTGCCGAAATACGGCATTCGACCCATTCAACCATCTTTTGACTATCCTTTTGAAGGGGCATCTTTGCAAGTACATTATCACTTAGGGCATACACTGTTGTGACCCCAGTACATTTTAGGATAATAACCTCCTGGTCATCAACCAAATTTTCTGCCATTCAAAAAATTTTTAAAGCATCCTTATCAACACAAAAAGATTAATTTTACGATTTTTATCAAATTTCAAAATATTTTATCAAATTTCAAATTTAAAAATAAATTTCTACGAGAACAAAGGAAAGTGGTGAGACCGAACTTTTTCGATAACACATGAGGAAAAGTTAAGAATGAGTGGGCGATGCATGGTAAAAAAAGATGTAACATAGATTCTATAAGGATATATTCGGGACGAAATTAACCGAACGATCAATGCGGGAAAATTAAGAATCAGTGAACGATGCATGCTAGAAAAATGTAACGTTGATTTTATAAGGATAAATTCGAGACGAAATTAACCGAACGATCAATGCGGGAATAATAAATCGAGGTTCCACTGTATAAAATATTCAAAAACATGTCATCCCCACAAAATACTCAGCCTGTAACAAGGCTGCTTTAGATGATATCAGACTCCTTATATCCCACGTTCCACCTTGTTTCGAATCTCGTCTTACTTCTATTTTGCCGCTCTGTCAAGAACTATAAAAAATAAAATTCGAGGTGTATTTAAAACTCCGCACTACTCAACTCCACTCTTTTCAAGCCTGACTGTTGATCGATAAAGATTCAGGGATTTAATTCCACGGTAAAGAAAAAAAAAAGAAATTTAGTCTCTTACTTTTTTTTTATGCTATGCAGATGATGAAAGAGGGTTGTTAGCTTCCGTGTTATAAGCCTGATGCTTTTTAATGCTGCTAACTTTATTTCTTGCGGGCAGGTTTTATTGTATCATTATTCTTGAGAGGCTATTAAAAACTTACGGAGCTTCAAAAAGGATATAAACGTCTTTCAAATGAAGTGGTATTCAGAAATTTCACGGCGAAATTTTTTTTTAATATTTCTTTTGAAAAACATCAGATTTTTCGCTTGGTCAATATGCTGAATCAGATTCTTTAAAGTGGCATCACCAGCTGTAATTGACGCTGTCGAGATGTTTTATCTTTCTCCTAATCAGACGTTATTGGTTTTCTTACAGTCGGTTTATGGAATGCCATGTTTTTATGCAAAAAATTAAAAATTTGAAAACTAATATTTTCAAGAAGCTGTATATTTTAAACCCCTACGGTGTGACGCCTTCAATGTTCTTGCGACAAGAGGTAGCGTGAATAAGGATCACAGACGTAACAGAATTAGAAATCACTTTTATTTTCTGGAGTCAATACTGGCTATATACAAAGGGATTCTAATGTCCCAAAACAATTCGAAATGTAGAGGATAGTTGCTTGGATAATACATTCACGATGATCACAGTCGTAAAAAAGAATTAAATATTATAACACGATGGGGAGGCTTTTCCGGGGTGCAACGCGAACCCAATCTATCCCCCGTTCGGTGTCTGAGACCCTGCCGTTCCTTATATGAGCGGACCTTACCAGTCTCCCGAAAGTAATTGCTAAAAAGCTGGCTCCGGTTAACCCCTTCAGGTATGATTTAATAATGAAAAACAGTGCATGAAATAACCATTTAATTTTTTTTAAAAAACTTGTTTCATTTTACAATTCTTACATATTCTTAATTAAAATCCACTTTTTTACATAGTGTTAAATAATATCAGAAACAGTAAAATTAAGAAAATATCAAAGTAAAACATTAATAAGGTATACAGATAATAGTCTTCCAGCTAGTGGTACTTTTCAAAACAAAGTGCAAAGGAATTCTTAATTGTTTACACCGCCAAGTAGTCTCACTTTTAACTGGATTCTTGTAACACACACGGCATTTCTTAGTAGGTTTTCTTTTATTCTGACTCATTCATTTGGCAATGACTTGTACCAAGTAAACAATATGCAATAGTGACTTGTGATTTTCACAAGTGATAAAAGTGTTGCCAAATTCAGTACACTAGAAATTTTAAACTAAATTAATTATCATATTTAACAGTAACTTTAATCGCATGACGAGTGTAGCTCGTCATTGTGCGGTATGGAATGAAAACTAATGACGAGCTAGACTTGTCATTTTACCGGAAGGGGTTAAAAGTCGCAAAAGACTCCACGAGGTCAAAGCACCTACGTAAAAAATGTCGATAAGCCCCGAGTCGCAAAATTCTAGGCTTTTTATACCTGGGGGTCAGTTACGGTTCAGCCAACCGTTTTCTGGTCAGTTACGATTACAGTTACCAAAGAACTCCAGTTAAGGTTACAGCTATTTAATTAGTCAAATTCTCATTCGCTAGCTGTCCCGTTCCGGAATTCTCGAGGCCATGCTCCGGAATCATTACCGCGACCGTTCTGGGCGTGACGCGTATTCAAACGAACTGTCAACATCCCAGACACTGCGTCGCCACGCTATTGTCTGTCAAGCAGGTGGGACCCAGCTCAGATGATTTCGGTCGTTAGTGTTCTGAACAAAGGGGGTCTTCACAACAGTTAAATTTTATCTCTTGTACTCTTTTCAAAGCATCGTTCGGGGTTATATTTAATTCAATTTTCTATAACCAGACTAGTTTAAATACGCCCCCCTCAAATCCTTCAATAGTCTTCAAAGTGGATAGGGGATGTATCAGGTAGGAACGGGAGAAGTACGTCTGGAGAGTATTCTCCTGGCTGGGTCACACCAGACGTGACGATAGTTCCATTATGCTTAGCTAACTGGCTGTAATTGATTTCAGAGGTCCAGTCAGTCTTCTGACTTGTGGTCCGCCTCCAAAAAGAAGCTGTAAACTACCCTAAGCCATATGGACCACTCGCATATAGCGCGTCAGGACTTTTTGGACCTGGTGTACACTTTCCTACGCCAAGAGGTCAGTAACAACGGTTTAAATATGTAATTGTTTAGGTCAGCCAACGTGTTATGCTTGCCATTCTGCCATTTGCCACAGGCAGCGGAGATACCACGGATTTTCCAGGACGACCTCACTAGAAAATATTTAGCTGCGGAGATGTGATCAACCAGCACAAGCAGCGGAGATAGCTATGTTCTTCCAGGGAGAAAGCAGGAACTGACGATGTTGCTTTTCAGCCACTGTCTTTTATAGTCCAAATGCTAGAAGAAAATTAGGATACGGCGTGGAAAGCGCAGTGCTTCGGTAACCTCGGAAGAATAGCCAATGTTTCGGCTCATGACGCTGAGCGAGGTGAGAAGGCAGTCGCCACAAGTTTATACCCTATTTTGTTTTAACCCCTTCCCTGTTTTTCCCGTACGCCGTACGGCCACAGCTTTCGGGCCTTTGCTGATTTGCCCGTACGGATACGGGCAATCTGATTTCTATTTCTCTTGCACTGTTTCGGCTGTATTTTTTCCAATTTTAGTAATAAATTATTCGTATAGTCCAGTAAATGATAGTTTGCAGTTTATTGTATTTTCTACTCTGATTGGTTCAAAAGCAAGGTGTTTTTCGCATGTTTTGTATCAGAAGACGAATTGTTATCTTTCAGTGCATAGCTTTCTGGTTATATTTTACTAACCGCCTGATAATTTTATTGATGTAAGAGTTGAATAATATATTTTTACTTTTAAATAATGGATAATTCAGAGAGAATGGAGCTAATTTTTTGTGATTCGAACTGTGATTCGGAATCAGAAACTGAATTATCTGTAAATGATAGTGGCGACAGTTTACTAGATGACCTGGATAGTAGTGAATCTGATAGTAGTACAGATGGAATCAGTCAAGCAAGACAATTTTTTTTAAATTAATTGTGATAGTCCCTCTGATCCGCCTCCTAGATTTGCTTTTACTGAAATTCCAAAAATGAACTTAGATATCGATGAGACTAAAGATAAACTTCAGTTCCATGATGCTTTCATAGAAAGAAGAAAAAGTTGTAATAAATGTTTAAAAATATTAGAAATTTTAATTTTAATAACATATCTTCACTTAAAAATGTAAAATGCACAAAAAAAATGTGACATGTTTTTGACCGAATTCTCAAAAAAAAAGAAATGAAACTGTCAAAGAGTTAACTAGCGCGTTATACAGGAGTAAATACGGTTATAAAATTATAATCCACACAATTTGAATTAAGCTGGACCTTTTTTCTCATGCCCTCGGTTCAGATTTTTATTTGCTCTGTAAAAAGGTATGGATTAACACGAATGGAACTACGGACTTAGAAATTAAGATTAGATTAAATTAGAAGGACTGAGATTAAATGCTTGCTAAGATTTTCAAATTATCAAAAATATAACAACAATTAGCAATAGATTGTGCAACAGTTTAAAAATCAGAATTAATTATTTTTAATTTATTTATTAAAATTATCTTTCATTTATTATGAAATATTTTTTTTTCCTCAGTGTGAGACCTTTCGATTTAGCAACCGAAAAGGCGAGACCATTTTTAACACATTGTGTCGAACACACGTACGTTCAGTTTTAAACGCTTGCTAAGAATTGATGAGTCAAATGTATAAAATATACGTTAGCAATAGATTGTAGTAAAACTAGAATTAAAGTTTTATTTAATTTTTTTATTAGAAAGTACTAAGTATCTATATTAAAAAAATTTCCAATTTTATTGCTCCTGATGAGAACTTGGGAAGAAAAAGAATTAACACATTGTATGCTGGACAAACTAATTCTGACGCTAGATACTTGAGCACACGTACTATACGGTTAGTGTAACAACATTTGTTTGTGGGTAGAAAATAACGGTATACACAGAACGAAGCCGAATGTTCTTGTATACTACATAGATTCTGAAAAAAAATTACTATTTACACATCATTGCGGAACCACAGAAAATATTAAAAAAATATAGATTTAAATTAACATTTATTTATTTATATATACATATATATATATATATATATATATATATATATATATATATATTTATATGTTGTGTTTGTGTTTATATATTTCGATATAAATACGAAAAGTTGGTAAAAAATTAAATAATTTTCGATCTATTGAGATTTAACTGAATAACTAAATGTATGCGCAAAACGCCCGCTCCCGGTATATTTCCGCGGCGAAATGTACCCTCAGACAGTGTGTTAATAGAGAAGGGATTTCATTTCCCTAGTTGAGCTTGTTTATAAAATATTTGGAGTCGCGGGTCTTTAGATAATATTTTAAATAAAATAATAGATTGTCTATAACATTTCTTAGATCATTAATTATTAGGAGAAAATACAAAAGTTTATATTAAAAAAATCAAAACAAATAAAATAAAAAGACTATAAAATTTTGTGGAAGAGCTATTCAGATTTTCTATTTCAAGATAGCTTTTTCCTCTATACTGAGAAGGAAATTACCTTTCCAGTCTGTAATTTAGTGCAGAGAAATTGATATTTACTGACTGAATACTTTTCTTAGAGAGAATATACACACAGGGAGTGAGAAACAGATTCTAAACAAATTTAAAGTTTCCAACAGACTACCGAATTAAATATAGGAAGAACAATATTCTAACAGCAATAACAAAACAACGTTTTTCTAACGTTTTCAATTTAATCCCTTAAAGTGTCAAAACGGAAACACTTCCTTAAAACAAACAAAAACACCCAAAACCTTTAAGTTTACAAAATTGTCGTCGGGTTCTGGCTCTTTCCTATTAAAATATTCGAAAGTTTACAGCATAAAAATGATGTCACGAAAATATTAGAAAACAATCTTGTATGAGGATATTATCGGCAATATCGATTGGGGGAAGTGAAACTTTTTCCATATTTTGTACACTCGAAACATTTCATATACGTTATCTTTTCGTGAATCTGACCGGCCGTATCCTCCAGGTTGGTAAAAAGATGACAGGATTATATATACTCTGAGATTGTATCAAAATTATGTCATAGCTGTCATATACCTGGTACTAAATTTCCGTTTTTCTTACTCTCAATAATCCAATTTCTCATCAGTTGTGCATCAATTCATATATTTATTTATTTGTTTGTGTGTATATATATGTATGACGTCTTGCAGTTAGAGAGGTATATTTACCTACTAAATAAATCATTTTTTTTCAATATAATCTAAGGCAAATAAAAAAATGAAAGAATTTAATTGTCCAGCATTAGCGAAATTACCTTCTTGCCAAATCGGTGATTCCTGTATTTAGGAATTATCTATTCAACAATACTGAACGATTTTGTATGATGATATTATCTACGACAACATAAATACTCAGTGTGCGGCCTAACACTCTTCTAGCAATGGAAAAATTAATCTCCAGGAAAAATTAATCAGTGTAAATTAATCAAGATTCCTGGATTTTCGGGAAATAAAAGGACTAAGTAGTCATCTTTGTAAATCTTGTGCAATACTGTATCACGAAGGAAATAAATCTTACTCATTGCTCAATATCGTCGTGCTTACCATTCATCATTTGAACTCAAAAGTAAACTGCGATGCTGGATTACAGTCTGGTAAAAAATGCGTACACATACATACACACACACACAAAGTGCCGCTCCCAAACTTACCGGACACTTCGGAATTTTACTGGAAAAAGGCTGTATCTGGAATAAAATTTGGTATTTCAGTGTAGAAATTTATTTTATATATATATATATATATATATTGTATATATATATATATATATATATATTGATGATGAGATTGATGATTGAATATCAATGACCAGAAAAAAAGCCCACCAAAGGTCGGCCTAAATCTTTATAGCAATTTTACCTTAGTAGAAATGCATGCCAACTAAGCAGTGCGAACAAAGTCTTTGCGTACCAGATTTTCGTATGCAAACAGAAATAGTCGTTTCATGGACTGAAATTAAAAAGGTATCCGTACGCCGGAGCCAGATTATCTGTTGCTTTGTGGAGAGACTTTGATGGCAATATGTGACAAATGGCAATATGACACTTTCCCCACATATTTACCAAATCAATGGTGTCCCTATTCTATTTATGATGGCCGGTCGGAAAACTTGGAAAAGAACTTCGGTCACATTTGGAAACGCGTCAGCTGAGTCCCGGCGGATCGTTTGACCGGAAAATTGCATCACACTATATCTCGAAGGTTCAGGAAAGAATCACTCCAGGGGAAACCGGGACCCCCATATCAGAATATTAGATGAGAGGAAAAAAGGCGGTTTCTTGTGGAGTTCACATGTCTCTAAGAATTGCAGAGACTTTCAGAGTCTCTGATTTCTGCTAGAAAGTCGACCCACGACTTCGGAATCTCATTCCCGTTACTTTTTTTTTCTACTTTGTGCTTTGAAGTAGTAAGTTGAGAGTGACCCTTACTCTCACCATCGTCTAGCATCCCTCAATTTCCCCACAAACTAGCGAGATAGTACTCTGAGCGCTTTGAGCTGGAAACTCCTGTAAACTGGTCCGGATCATCAGACCGTTAATTCCTAGTGGCAAAGTCCCGTACCTGAACTAATTTGCGAACTGTTTCCTGCATCCGACTATTATCAGCTTCACTGTACCCACGTGTTTTATTTTTTAATGCTTATCTCAGCACGAGACTTCATAATTAATTGCATTTAATTAATTCTGTATATAGATGTACATAAATTATTCTCATGAATAAATCATTTAATCAAGATTAAATAGAAATTCAGCCTGCCATTTCTCCAGAACGTCACCATATATATATATAATACTCAAACGGGGTTAAATTATTTTGAATACAAAACAGAACTTTTTCGTTCTGTTAAAATAAAGATAACCAAAAAGTTGCTATTTAACACATTGTATGCGGGACACGTACTAGTACGTTTTCTGACGACTGATACTTGAGCGCGGGTCACGTACTAGTACGGGTTAGTGTAACAACATGGTTTGTTTGTGGATACAAAAATAACAGTATATACAGGAAAACGAAGCCGAATGTTCTTGTCTACTACATAGATTCGGGAAAAAATTTAGACAAAAACTAGTTTTTACATTAGTCGATGCGAAATCATAGAACGGGTGGTGGATTAAAAAAATCAATTTAGACTTGAAATTAACTTTTTATTTATCCTTGAGAAAATTATATATATATATATATATATATATATATATATATATATATTTGTTTGTGTTTTGTTTATATATTTCAATATAAAATACGAAAAGTTGGTTTAAAAATTAAATAATTTTCCATCTATTGAGATTTAACTGAATAAGTAAATTTACGCGCAAAACGCCCGCTTCCGGTACAATTTCGCTGTGAAATGTACCCGCACACAATGTATTAAAAATAATAGAACTCGCGAAAAAATTACTACAAATCATAAATTGGTAATATGAACTTGCTCGTTTTTCTTAGCCCCCTGTGCTTTCTACAGAAATATTAATTACTTTTTTCCTTTGGGAATTTGTATAATACGGATTATTTGAGCCAAACAAAAGAATTATACGCGACTGAAAGGATAAATATTATAACCAGTCTGGGCTATTCTACTTGGCAGAATCCTTTCATCCCGGATGTTTACACGAGTATGGAACGGTGACTTCGAAAATAGAAGAGCGCCCGTTTTTCTTTGAGATTCTTTTATAATGCTCAGCTAACTTTTTTTTCCTTTTGGGTTTATTCATACGGAAAAAGGCCATATACTGAATTCTTCCAGTCATAAAAATAGTCAAACCATAATTTTACTATATTCATTCGTGGATAATAATCCTCTAACTTCTATGTATTATGCACACACACTTCTCTTTCAAATTTATTTCGTTTTCAACCCTCTTGCTCACTTGAAAAATGCAATATTTTTTAAATTCAACTTTTCTTGAAGCTTATTTGCTACAATTCTAATTTAATCTTTTTTTCCAGGTAAAAAAACACTGTAAAACAGACGATATTTACGTTACTACCTTTCAGTATGTCACAGATATATTCCTTAGATTTTTTTATAACTGTAAAATTAATGTTAAGTTGGCCTAGTGTTTGAGAAAGAAGAAATTAAAACTCATTAACATACGCATGAACAAATATGTCTTGATTAAATGATTTTATACAGTTAACCCTCCGAGTGGAACACACCGAGGAAAAAAGTGGCCAAAAAATACGCTAAAATTTTATTGTGTCAGTGACAGTCAAGTGTTCTATGATTTTTTACTTCACCCTTTGTCGAATACGGGAATACGGAAACCCACCCTCGTTATTGTCCCTTTACTTTCTGTTATAAATAGATATATATAAATAGACATTATTGATTGTTAATTTTAAATACACATAAAGCTTGTCAAGTCTAGAAGATCATCCCATAAGAAATAATGGATCCTAAAAATACGAATAAAAATATTTTTAAGAGAATTATTTATATATATTTACGAAAGTCATCGAAGATATTTAAGTGGTGCAATTAGAGATACATCTGTTACCGCAAACGAAATACTTCGAAATAGAGATTGACAAAGACATGAGAAGCTATCAGTGTCTTTGTGCTCATAAAGTAGGAGTGCATCCCTCAATAAATGTCAGTCAAAGAGAGGTGCAGTTCCTAAACAATCGACCTGACCCTCCTACCTCAAAACTCCATGGGGAAAAGCACTGGCAGAAATGTACAATACATCCATTTTCGGAACGTTTTTGGAGGTCGAAAATTGTACGTGCAAACCGCTTAGACCGTTAACCCTTTAAAGGTCACTCATATAAATTCTTTCGAATCTCATGAAATTAATTCAAAAATGGTATCTATGAACTTTATAAATATAAATGCATATTTTTTTTTACATTTCTTGAGGGGGTGGGGTGAAATTTGCGGGGTGTTTAAAGCGCAAAGTCCTTGTACGTAGTAAAAATACTTTTATAAAAGTTTAATCATGCTGGGGAAACGATTAATATAAAAAGGGTATAATAAAGAAAAAAAACGAAACAATTTACAGCCGAACGATGTCCACATGATAGAGTGCTGCTTTTAAGTACCGGAATTCGTGGGTTCAAATCCCACTGCAGGCATAGATGTTTGTAGCCATTCAGAATTTGCTTTAAGCTGTAGGTCTCGGTCTGGTTAGCCCTCGTGTTGCAAAACAGTAGACCGTAGCGCTCCAAACCAAACAAACAATTTATAAGTGTTGTTTAGATAGATATTTTTTATTTGTTATAAGTGGAGAAATCATATTAATGACTTTTCCAGGTAAAGTAAGTTTAACCACGCAATTTCTAATGAAATATGCAGCTCTTGTGTACTCTCTGCTGTGAGTAGGAAATGTCATAAATATAGATAAATTAAAAATCTATCGTGTGTTTTTCAAAAGGAGATAAAGAATTCAACATGTGATTTCTCTCTGAGACCATTGAAAGGGTTAAACACCTAAGGAATACAACTGGAATGCAACTTATCATTTGTAGATGTGGAAGGTTCCTCTAGATTCGGCGTCGGTCTCGCAAAGATGGCGACATGTTTACTTTTTTCTCGTGTCGCTCCGAAAACTGTCTATCCCGCAAGCCGCGGATACTAGCAGCGTTTACCCTCTTCTCTCCTCTGGTAACAACCTTGTCCTCTAAATAAATCGGACTACCACCAGAGAAAAAAAACAGAGGTCCACTAGAGAACGAAGGGGTCAGAATCCCGCCAAACAAACGAGACCCTCTGTTGGTTAGGAGAAGTCTAAAGTTTCTTCTAGCTCAAGCCGGTCTTGTACTTTGACGATGGATCACGGGAAAAGATAAAAAAAAAAAGCTGAACTAAATATAACTTATTGTTACAATATCTTAGGGATAGCAGTAAAAATGTGTTTGAAGAAAAAAGTTTGTAGAGTTATACAACATGAGGGGAGCGTATAATGCTGTAACAAGTCAAGTTCCACAAGTAATTTATAATGGGGTTTTTTTTCTTATTTTTTTCATGTTGTTTTAATACACTGTGTGTGGGTACATTTCACAGCAGAATTGTACCGAGAGCGGTCGTTTAGCGCATAAATTTAGTTATTCAGTTAAATCTCAACAGATCGAAAATTATTTAATTTTTTAACCAACTTTTCGTATTTTATATTGAAATATATAAGCAAATATATAAATAGAAATATATAAATAACAACCATAAAATTTTTGTAAACAAAAAATATTTTTTAGTGGTTAAATTTATAACAGTATCGTAAATATGAAAAAACATATAGAAATAGTAGTATATAGATTTAATTTTTTCGAATTATGTTACATATAAAAATTTTTACATTATAAAAAAATGAAAAGAGCAATCATTAAACTAATAATGTAAAAACTAGTTTTTTTTTTTGTCTAAATTTTTCCAGACTATGTTGTAGACAAGAACATTCGGCTTCGTTTCCCTGTATATACCGTCATTTTTGTACCCACAAGCAAACCATGTTGTTACACAAACCCGTACTAGTACGTGGCCCGCGCTCAAGTATCAATCGTCAGAAAACGTACTAGTACGTGGCCCGCGCTCAAGTATCAATAGTCAGAAAATGTACTAGTACGTGTCCCTCATACAATGCGTTAAAAAAATAATTTGTTGCAAAACTGATTTTTTTAGTGTTTTAAAACAAAGCCATTGGCCATTTGGTTGTCCCACAAAAGAGAATAATTATATCTTGTACGTATATGTCTAACTGAAAAATGTAACTAAATATATGACGATACACCAAATTATTGTCCGTTTAAAATTTAGTTCATTGTGTATCACATGTGATATACAAGCGTATAAAGCATTAGATGGGTGTATCATATGTGATGTAAAGACAGGCAAAAGTATAGAATTGTTCTCAGTAATTTTTTTACATACTGTGCAATTGTTATATTCCTTATAAGATTTTGAATATTTAGCTTCTGCTTGCATTCGTGAAACAAAGAAATGGACCTCAGGAATGATTTATAAATGCATATGTACTTAATTTTAAAATATGGGTTGAATATGAGAACTCTCCCCACCCCCCAAATGAAAAATGTCTCACTACGCCTCTGATCTTAAGTACCGACACCTTATTAAGAAATGTTTCCTGGAATGTAGAATGAATGAAATAGTCTTCAGGGCAACTCCTGAGGGGTTCCCCAATAGAAGTGCACTGCAACCAGATTTCTATTGTAGCCGAACTCAGAAGAAAAAAAGAGAAGAAAATAGAGAAAATATGAAACGGTTGGATGGAGTACTTAAAGATTGTGACACTCGTGTTTACCTAAAGTAGTTAGTAATAGTTAGGTACTCCTGGAGGGAGTTCTTTGATATAATCTCTAAGGACAGGGTACCCAGCTATACCCCCCGACTCTGGGTACCCATTTTAGTCACGTCTTCCTACATGCATGAACTACATAGGTAGTGTTCTTTCACACCCGGTCACTACACGGGTCTCCTAAAATGTTATAATACATTATTTCAACTTGTAAAAAAAGAATAAAATAAAAATATAATAACGAAAATTTACGAATTAAAAAAAATACTTATTTCTTATGCAATAAATTTTACATAATTATTATCTTGACTTAGTTTGAAATCGCTTGTATGAGAAATCAATTGACATCTCAACATTCTTTTATTAAAAATAAAAAAATACTAAGTTTTTTTCAGCTATAATCATATGCATCTAATTAAATGATGAATGAAATTTTCAATAAATTTACTCGCACCATTTGATATGGAATCGGGGAGAAAAGTTGTGTTAATTGCAGTGGTGCATGATAGCGACAATAAAAACAAATCGGCTTTTAAAGCTTCCTGCAAAACTTTCATCACATTTGGGATAAATTTAAAATTTGCAACATGAGGATACAAAGGTTTAAATAAAGATCTTGCTTCAGACTTCGCCTGGCTGAAGCCTATTGTGTAGCTTTAAGGGAAGTAAAAATTCCTAATAAGTTTACTTGATGCTTACTAAAACTATCAGTTTCCATTTCACAAAAAATGCACACGAACTATTTACGGATCCCGTGACGAAACAAACCATTCTCGAAAATTGCTCCAAGAATCCGGTATTTTAAATCATTTTTCTCATTGCCAAACACACACCCCGCAACACTGATTGCCTCGTAAAGAAAATGCCACGCTTTTTGCAATTCTTTCCTGCCCTTTAACTTCGTTCGGGGTATTCGAACGGGAAAGAAAATTGTAAATTACTGGGAGAGAGAAGAGGAAAAAAAGGACGAGCGGTGATTTTCCTTCCTCCTGGGAAGAAAAGAACGTCGAACAGCGGACGGAAATGTTCCTTTTTCTATTACAACTTCAAAAAAATGTCAAATCGGTTAAACTACTTTGCCTTCAAAGTACCACGCAGTCTTAAACTAAACGTTTTTCTTACGAGGTGAAGCCATTTTGTGTATGTATGTCTGTCTGTGCGTCTGAGATTGTTCGTGAAAAGAATAGTTATTTCACAAAAACTATGTATTTCAATTTCCGATAGTTTCGCAGTTCCATTACCCTTTTTTATGTGCGAACAATATAAAACTAATACTTTCGCAAAGGCCCATATTCTTAAATGGACTCATAAAAGCAGACGCAACGCAAAATAATTGATAAGGAAATGCTGGTCGCTTTTAAAAATTGTTTTTCAAAGGAGGAAGTAGTCTTTTAAATTTGACCGAGGACGTTTTGTTCACGAATTGACTACAAGACAGGATGATTACATTGCCAAGAATACTGGACCTCGATAGCGCATTCAATTATTTGTTCATAGAAAGCTTGTTCACAAGAAAACAATCTTATGACTAGTTCTGCAGTCTCGACTGTTTAGACTCTGGACCTTAGGACTCTACCTCTTTGAGGTAGGTAGAGTACCCATTAAGTTCAGAACAAGTACATTTATAGAGAGAAACAACGATCAAATTATAATCGTGTAAAGGCTCGTAAAAGCAATGACCACACAAAAAAATACAGTCGAACTTCAATAACCCGAAGTCCCAGGAGACCCCCAAAAATATTCGACTTATCCGAAGTTACCTACCATTCCTCTCAACTGGCACTTAAGATGGGTCGACATGGTTTAAATGGTTTGATATGTGCCATAATACTATAGTTGTACGCATTTCAATTTTTAATAGGCTATGTAAATAACAAGAGAAGAATAGGTTCAAAAGATTTAAAGCTCGAGAAATCTGGCCAAATTACATATTAATTAGAATACATACCATGTAAATCTCATTTGAAAAAAGCAGCTATTTTTAAGGTTGTTGGCATTCACAAAGTCACCTGATTTTGAACACAAATATGGTGTTGTCTTTATCTTCGATGGTCTCCAGTTATTGTTGTAAGATGTGAATGGCGTCCTGTGCTTTCTCGTGACCTCTCGCTTCGAGATTCTCGGAGGTCACGAGTGGACTGGCATTCGAAGTTTTGAACAGAATTTTGTTTTTACCGAAGAAATCTATCAAAAAAAATTCGACTTAGAAGATGTTCCCTTTGAGTTATCGAGACAGTTTTTTAAAGAAAAGTATAGAAATGATTCGGAACTTGATTAAAAGTTCGAGTTAGCGGATTATTCGACTTATAGGAAGTCGAGTTATCGAAGTTCGACTGTATTTAAAAAAATGTTGGTACCGCTAAAAAAAAATACTTTTCAGGGAGAGAAGTAGATTCTTTGGATTTTGAAGAGTACTGAGGATATTTCAGTTAGAAATTAATACAAGGCATAATCATTACATTGCCAAGCATACTGAACTTAGAAGACTGTTGTACTTTTTTTACCCTAAAAAGCTTGTTTACAAAAAAAATAACATTACTATTAGACGCTTTCAAGCATATTCGTTTGAAAATGGAAATAAAAATGAAAATATAACATCTAGGTAGGTTCTCCTTCAGGACTTTCCCACCAACAAGGTATGAAATAGTTGCAAGACTCTTTGATTTTTTGATTTGTTTTCTTGTCCCATGATCATTTTACAAAAACGTGAGGGTTAATTAAACCGACATCTATTGCTTAAAGTTAATTTTGAACAGCTAAACATCTTTAAAAACATTAAGATTATATTTTTTATTGTTATATCTGAAAGATAACTTTTAAAAAATTATTTCAGGGAAAGGTAAATATATACGTTATCCTTCTAACACATTGTATGCGGTACACGTACTAGTACGTTTTCTGACGATTGATACTTGAGCTCGGGTCATGTACTAGTACTGGTTAGTGTAACAACATGACTTGGTTGTGGATACAAAAATAACGGTATATACAGGAAAACGAATCTAAATGTTCTTGTCTACTACAGAGATTCTGGAAAAATTTAGACAGATAAAAACTAGTTTTTACGTCAGTCCATGCGGAACCACAGAACGGGAAGGTTGATTAAAAAAATCAATTTAGATTTAAAATTAACTTTATTTATCCTTGCCAAAATGATATATATGTGTATTTATATATTATATAAATATATTTGTATTTTATATATATATATATATTTGTTTATTTGTCTTTTTATATATTGGTTTATATAGTTCAATATAAAAAAAGAAAAGTTGGTTAAAATATTAAATAATTTTCGATATACTGAGATTTAACTGAATAACGAAATTTACGTGCAAATCACCCACTCCCGGTACAATTCCGCTGCGAAATGTACCCGGACACAATGTGTTAAGCAAAAATTATAGCAGATTAAAGTTATTTTCAGTTTTTACCAGCTTAAAATTTCAATTGCTAAACGTCTCATAGACGTAAGGATAACGATCTAGGGTTAATCTCGAAATAATATTAACGATGAAGCAAAACTGCTGTATTCCCTTTCGATTCATTAAATCGATTTGATTAAAACTCCCTGACAGCCAATCGTTCTATATTCTTCGCTGCCGTCGGGAGCTATTCCATTTTCCGACAATTCCTAATATTCATCAATACTTATTGGTTCATACTGCCGTGACTGCCGGAAGGAATAACACGGCAAATTGATTACAAATGTCTCTCCCTCACTGTTTCCGATGCTTATTTCGTCTCTCGTTTAGTTTTAATTGCCTTCTAGTAAACGATTAACGGGCTTTTCCCCATTAGGTAGAGACACCTCTAGATATTCATTTAGGTATTGATAATTCTACCTTTTATTCGTGCTGTGAACTTTTAAATAGCTTATTTCTATCAAAATAATCATCTTTATTTATCCGCTGGATATTTGATAATTGTTTTATAAATATGTCTTGAGTTCCTAAACTCGTATACTTCTAAAGAAGAACGTTCTTTAAAATGTTGACTGCCAGACGTATTTTTGATGGGTTGCCCATGGCACCGACGTGAACTTTTCATTATGGTATGCATATGCTGAAATATTATTTGCAGCAGATAAAATGAGTTATAAAATCATTTTTGAAGCAGTTTTCAAGGTAGGGTTTTCGGTGACTCTTACGGGGCGGTAGGCAATTGTTACGATTGTCCTTTATTTTCAAACAATCTTGCATCGATTGTTAAGAGATTACTCTCATTGTTTAGCATTCAAAGCAGCTAGGAAGAACTACAGCAAAGTATTGGACTAAAAAAGTGGTGACATATTGTTCCGATTGCGTCGATTCACCTTTCTTTGCCTTGAATGTTTCAATCCGACTCATCGCAATATGCACTCATAAAATGTATATTTTTTATGGACTAATAAAATTATGTGTGTTCTATATTGCATTAATTTCTTCAAATCATTATAATAATGGTATTAATGAAAAATTTATCAGCATCCATATTTACTAGAATTATGTACTTTTATTATTTGCTGCGTCACTGGTTACCGGTGGACCCCACGGTGCTGTAGCCAAGTCGAGTACCAGTCACTGTTGACCCCCATGGCAGTCAACGTGTTAACTTAATTTTCTAAAACCTATTAATATCCATTCGCAAAAAAAATTTTACTTTGGATTAAAAAGCCAATTAAAAATTCAGATTTCTAAAACAATAGCAAAAATTAACATTTACAGAACTCTCCTACGGCCTGTGATCTTATATGATAGTGAGTGCTGGTAACTTAATAAATGAAAAAAAAATTGGTGATTTTTGAAAAAAAAAAGATACTCTGAGGGAACTTTGGAGAATTTAAATTTACATAAACAACAAATGGTGTACCCTATATAATTATCGAAAATATAAACAACCGACCTAGTCAATGTTATTAAAACCTATCGCATTCGATGGCTAAAAACCTTTATCAATCTGAAGACCTAAATCCTTCATTCTAAAGTAACATTCTTTAAAGTGGAAGGAATAAGAAAAAAATTGTCCACCAACTACTTGGCTGGATGCAGTCTAGAGCAGGGGTCGGCAACCTGTTTGTTCTTAAGAGCGCAATACTAAATTTGAAAATCACCGAGGGCGCATATTTTACAGATAATCAACAGGTATAAATAGGCATTAAAAAACAGATTTTTTATAACTTTATTTTGTTAGTGTCATACATAATGATACATATAGTTCAGTGTGAAACTTGGGTGTCCATATTTTCAGCTAATTTCTTATAATTGGGGATATATTTAGAGTTCCCGGTCCTTAAACAATTATCTAAATGTGAGTCATTAAGCTTTGTTCGCTATTTTGATTTCAAATTTTTCATATTTGAGAACAAAGACTCGCAATTGTATGTTGCACAATATGAATAATTTTTTAGCGCGCATTTCCTTAAAATAGGATACTTATTTTCATCGGCTAAATTCCAAAACATTTTATCATTACTATGCGCTTTTAAAATAATATCACTTTGCAAGTTTATTATTTCTAATTCTAGGTCTTCGATATTATGAAGTTCGAAATACACTGAAACTAATTCAAGGACATCATCTTCAGTAACACTGAATGGATTTATGAAAAATCTTAGAACGGGTTCTAATGCTGCAAAATCGTCAAATCTAGAAGAAAACTCTTCTATTAGCTTATCTATAATTTCTAAATATGATGTAGCAGTAAAATTTTCGTTATTCAAATTTAAACTCTCAACAGTATATTTTATATTTGGGATATGTGATAATGATTTTTTCAATAGATGGGATTTCAACAACACTAACTTGCATTTGAATGTTCTAAACTCAACTGACTACTTGCTGTATATCGCAGTTTGACAAAAGTAAATCGCTCTGGCTATCATACATTTACATTAATCCAGCGAGGGCGCATTAAAAATCGATCGGGGGCGCCATGGCGCCCGCGGGCGCCGCGTTGCCTACCCCTGGTCTAGAGGGACAATTGGTGCTACAAAGAAAGAACCATGATGCCGAACAGGTCAAGATGGCAAAACGTATGAAGACAGCTTTGGCTTGTTAAAGGCTGTAGTGCCCGAGAAGAAGGTTAGTATTTTTTTTCCCGTTTAAGGTGTATGTCTCTCAACTCTACCAAAAAAAAAAAAGGTCAGTAGTTTTGAGACAGATTATCTACTGATTTGGAAGTTATACCTTAGTAAAACTATAATTATCAGAGATATTAAAGGTCTCCCAAAACGTTCATTCATTTTATATAAATGTGTTTTTTTTTCTGCACAGGTTTATGTTTCAGAGAAATCTTAAATGAAAGATAGGATTGAGTGTTTACATTTAATCTATATTTAAGTTAAACGATAATCGTCTGAAAATTTCATTGTTTTACTGTTTACTTTTTCCTGGTAAATTGAAGATGGAGTTTATGTAGGATTTAATATTAACATGCACTTCAGAAGTTTTATCACCACCCGCTAGTCACCTAGAAATGCAGGCTTATAAAGCACATAAGTTTTAATAACAGTTATTTTACTTTATATATTCGAAATTCTCTTTGGGACATCCTAAAAAGTATAAGAAGATATCTGTAGAAATCAAAAGTGTTCAAATTCTGTAAGAGTTAGGAAAGACTAGTTCAAATTCAATAAAAATCAACCTGAGAAAGTTTAAAATTTTTAATTTTGGGATATCCTATTTATAAAGTGGGTGAAATTGCATAATGTTATTCAAAATTTTTAAAATGAATTTCTGCCTTCCCACAGTAAGGCGATTTTCTCAAAATAACCATTCCCATTCAGTGGCGCTGTTGCCACAGAATGAAAAAAACTTTGATACATGGAAATACGGAAATAACAAGCTCATTATGGCATTCGTAAAGCCACAGAGAATTCACTCTCTTTTTCCGAATAGGGAGTTTCTTCCTGAATCATGCCTCCTTTCTCATCTGTCTACCTCCCAGCAAGAGTAAATTTGGATTTAAAAGATTTATCCTACAATTTTCAGTGCTTATATAGGAATATACTTTTGACGTTACTAGGTGTGAACCAGTCATCAAGATTTGTGACATAACGAAAGTGGCATCATTCAATTGGTATCATAAGAATGAAGTCGATTTGTCAATCTTTGAATGATACTAAAAATCATGGAGCACTTTACCTGATCGGTCATTGTGCAGACCTTTTCTGGTACAGGATAACAGTTCTGTATTTTGACCTAGAACGCGTCTTCGAGAGTAACGCTGATACTTTTTTCATATGGTTTGTTTTCGTTACACTATTATCAATTTATTACTACACGACAATTATTTAGACTTACTAGGTAAAGCCAATTACCAATGTCTGCAAACAACCATGCCAACACCAATATTTGAACCTAGATTCTATCAAAAGGTTAGTTCCAAACCTATTCGACCATCGTCCAACCCCTTTTCAATTGAAAATTCAGAGATAAAAGCTGTCTTAAGTAAGAAGCCATCTAAGGCTAGTATATGCTTTATCTTACTTATAAAACTAAGATAGCTTTCTATTGGGGGTACTTTACACAATAAAATTGTTGACTATTTGAGTTACTTTTATTTTTAGTATTTCTAGTTATATAATTAAATCGGGATCTACTCATGAAAAACATTTCCGAGCAGTTGCAAACATTTGTGCCAATTTGTGTGATATTTGAATCCGTTTATCCCGGTACATAAAAGTGCTTTATTACATATTTGGTCATTGTTTAACACAAGTACATACACATCCTCTATATAATAATAGCCTAAGTTATCTGTCCGTCTGTCCTCGAATTTATGAAGAGGTTGGACCTGAAATGGATAGAGGCATCCATATTGGATTCTTGATGAGTTAGGGTTACAAAATTCAAAGCGGGTAAAGTTTATCTTTTCCTAAACTATCGATCCGATTCTAAAATAAATTGGTATAAATATGCTTCATATCACAGCGAAAAATACTGTCGTCTTTTAAGCGTTCCAAATCTACTCTTCCCCCTTTTCGAGCGTTTAATGCCATTACTTCAAGCCCTATTTTTCCCAATTAAGAGCAGGCAATTAAATTTATTAATTTAATCGCATAGTAAATAGGTAAAAATAGCATTTTTTTCTAGCATTATGACGTCATTCCTTTAACCATCTCAGTTAATCATTTTTTATTTTAAATTATTTAAATATCGTCTTCATTATTTTCATACGTTTTATCACTGAACTTAGATATTAAGTAAATAATTTTCTTTTATATTTGGCTTAAATAATAGATTACGTCCATATGTGATAATTTTAAATTTTATCATCGATTATATTTTTTGTTGCAATGAAAATTTTATTACCGATATTAACAACAAATTCTTAGAGTCAACAAAATTTTACCGATCCCGTCATATGACGGGCGATATGCTAGTACATGTTAAAATGAACTTCAGACTAGCAAACGTTAAAAGGTTATCTATCGCATTAGAAGATTAACTGGTTAGTTGGTTGGGCTGTCTACTTTTTACCTTTCAACTACATGAGGGAAAATGATACAGGGATCTACTGCTTACAGCTGATTCCGAATGGCTACAAACATCCATGCCAGTAGCGTGATTCGAACTTATGAACTCAGATACCAAAGAGCAGCTCTCTACCCATTTAATCAACGTTCGATATCTCATTAAAGGATAAAAACATAACAAAAATTTACTTTACGAAGACTTTGTTAAACAATGTAGTAACATTCCTTTTAAATATATGACCAAGCTTTCCTCAACGTCAATAAAAAAAATTCCAAAAATTTCCGTGCATCATTTCTTTATGATCTAATTGTTTATAAATTTTTTATTAGATCTCATTTGTTAAAAAAAATAATTTAAGCAACTTACAAATAAAATATAATTGAAGTTTTTAAACAAATTCCGTCTATGAGATTTTTTCTTTCTTTTGTTTCGAACGCGTACTTCTATTGAACCGTTAAGAAAATTTTGCTGAGGATATCGGGCTCAGAATGCGGAAATTAGAAATCAACCTACGTAATTCCATTTGTTTCATTCTTAGAGATAAGCTACAAAAAGAAACAAATTCCATATTGGAGGTAATTCTCTTTTCATTGTAATTAGATACATGTGCATCTATCTGATGAATACCTTTTTTAACCGTGTATTAAAAAGACAATGCTATTGATATATTTTAAAGATGAAAATTAAGAAAAAATAATGAATTCTAAACAATATACTTTTTCAAATAGTAATCTATTTTTCTATTCTATATTTTGATTCGAGATAATATACTTAACCCACTGAACGGACGCGTCGACGGGGGTTCGACAGCGAATTCCTGTTCGAAAACGGACCTGTCGACCCCTTCTCGTTCGCACTCGTATAACACACTTTTGAGGAAAAAAAATATTGCAAAGCGATAATAAATGAAAGAAACTAATTTTGCGTAACGGAACTACTTTACCTTGGAGGGAAAATAACTTAAAAGTAGCCTGACAACTTTTAAACCGGCAACTCTAGTATGGTACGGTAAGTTCCTTCTGGAATTTACGAAAAGAGTGACTGTTTTGAAAGGAAAAAAGGTGGGGAGGGTGGTCGGTGGATGGGTTAAATCCTATTAACACATTGTGTGCGGTACATTTCGCAGCGGAATTGTACCCGCTGATATTTGTTACTTTTTTTTATTATGGGAGCACCATATATGTACGGCAGCATCGCTC
>CM063501.1:85951564-85984064 GCA_032207245.1 Pardosa pseudoannulata | reverse complement strand
TAAGAGTGAAAAATCACCGAAGAGTAAAAAAAATTCTATTTTTGACACGGTTTTCTCATATTCCACAGGAAAGGGGTTAAAAATTAACAAACGCTGAATGCATGACATACTGAAATTTCACTCTCTAAACATTACGAATATTAAAAATTTAAATGTGATGGTATAAGCTAAAATTTTAGAGACGGTAACTTTTTTGAGGAATAAGAAATGTTTAAGCATAAAATAAAAAGCTAAACTTATATGAAGAGACAAAATATTTTTGAAACGGAACTATCGCTAGCATTTCTATATATTTCATATAAAATGTAAGTCATTAAATACTTAAAACGTTTCTTGCAGTTTTCATGAAATTGATTTTAGAAGAATTTTTCTTCTAATCAGATATTGGAGTTTATATTTTTTATCGGAAAAATGAAAATTTCAGATGGAAATAAATGATTTTTCAATTGCAATTTCATTTCATGTTTTATTGTTCGTGAAGCACCCAAAATATATTAGGTTTTGATAAGTTACAATAAAGTATCGAATATCAAGATTCATCTAATAACTTTTCTTTTCTGAAGATTAAAATTTTTTCAGACTATATCCTTCTATTAGTTATATCATTTAAATAATAGGATGTTTGAAAATATTCTTAATATTTATTTAAAACGAGTAACTCTTATTCATGCTGTTTTCTCATTTATGATATCAGTTTAGCCATTTTTTTTCCAAATTTCCCGTTTAAAAAAAATCGCCAAAGGTATGTTTCTCGATAAACAGTTACAGCTGAATTTATCAGTTCAACAAAATATTACAATAATCATTTAGATAAAAGTAAAATAAAGTAAGATATAGTAAAATTATAAATTAATCCGTATTTTATATTTATTTTCTATTTTACTATTTAATCTAATAGCTTTGGTTTGGTTTGGAGCGCTACGGTCTACTGTTTTGCACACGAGGGCTAATGAGACCGGGACCTACTGCTTAAAGCCGAATCCGAACGGCTACGAACATCCATGCCATAGTGGGATTCGAACCCACGAACTCTGGTACCGACGATCAGCGCCCTAACCAATCGGCCAGCGTTCGGCTTTAATCTAATAGGAAATGAGAACAAAGTTGACTTTATTCTTCTATATGCGATTTTTAAATTCATTAATCTTGTCACCTCAGTTGTTAATTGGAATATTTTATCATTAAGGTTTTCTTTAACGACCGAATGAGTCGGGCGCTACTCTTCCGTACTGGAATTCTCATGTTCGAATCTCGCTGTCCGTAACTTTTTGGAATTGTCTTTAGGCAGTAGTTTCCGTTTATTTTAGACGCCAAACAATGATATAATTGGTACAGAGTTGCTTTTTGGTACATCATTGGTTCGATTCCCAACCTGGCATGCATTCCGTAGTCGGTAAAATCTGCTTCAAATTCCGATATCATTGGTTCGAAACCAACTAACTAAACATCGGGTCACATTAGTCTTAGAATAGTAAAAGCAGAATAAACCGTAGCGGTTAAATCAAGCTAAATTTGTTTTTTCATGCTTTTACTTCTCGAATTAATTTTTAAAATGATCTTAAAAGTATAATTATTTGTTTATGAGAAGTACATTCTGATAGGCGAATATAATCCTACCACAATTCAATAGGGTTATATTGTTCCGCATATATGGTCACCCCGCTTATATAGTCTGATTTTTCTGGACCGCTAAGCTGACCATATAACCGATACAGACCGTATAAGGGCAATTAGCACAAAATAAGTTATTACACTAATAAAAAATATGTATTTTTGTTTAGAGAAAATACTCGTTTTATCCAAAAGGTTTTTTTAAGTTAATTTAATATTTTTTACATGTTTGAAAAAATGTTTCTAACATTTGAATAATTTTTATTTCGGTGGTGTAAAAATACAAAGTGTTAAGCCAGTAATTCTGTTAGCCCAGGGATGGCAAATACATGGCACGTGTGTCAAATATGAGATGAAAGAAAATTTTCCTACAATACTAAAAATTTTGAAAATTTTTTTTTTAAATAAAACTATTGCAAAGTTATTCTTTTTACGTCATGAAATGTTATGCTAGTCTGGTATAGTACAAGTTTGAACAAAAGATCCAACAAACCGCTAGAGAGCGTAAAATATTTATAAAATTAGAGTTGCCGATTCATACATTAAAATTAAATCATTTTTCGGGATATTTTCATATAATAATATTGCATTACATTTATGTTTCGTTTGTTAATTGTTACAAATTTTAAAAAATTATACGGTACAACATGTAACATCCTGGTAAAAACGAGTATTTTTTATATGTTTGAAAAAATGTTTCTACCATTTGAATAATTTTTATTTCGGTGTTGTAGAAGTACAAAGTGTTAAACCAGTAGGTCCTTTAGACCAGGGATGATAATTACATGGCACGAGTGCCAAATAATGGATAAAAGATAATTTTCCTACTATACTAAAGATTTTGAAATTTTTTTTTAAATAAAATTGCTGAAAAATTATTCAACAAGTATAGTACAAGTTTGAAGAAAACCGCCAACAAACCACTAGAGAGCGTAAATTTTTTATAAAATTTGAATTGCCGATTCGTCTATTACAATTATTAAAATTAGATCATTTTTTGGGATATTTTCATATAAGAATATTGTATTACATTTATGTTTCGTTTGTTAATTGTTACAAATTTTAAAAAATTATACGGTACAACATGTAACATCCTGGTAAAAACGAGTATTTTTTATATGTTTGAAAAAATGTTTCTACCATTTGAATAATTTTTATTTCGGTGTTGTAGAAGTACAAAGTGTTAAACCAGTAGGTCCTTTAGACCAGGGATGATAATTACATGGCACGAGTGCCAAATAATGGATAAAAGATAATTTTCCTACTATACTAAAGATTTTGAAATTTTTTTTTAAATAAAATTGCTGAAAAATTATTCAACAAGTATAGCACAAGTTTGAACAAAACCGCCAACAAAACACTAGAGAGCGTAAATTTTTTATAAAATTTGAGTTGCCGATTCGTCTATTACAATTATTAAAATTAGATCATTTTTTGGGATATTTTCATATAAGAATATTGTATTACATTTATGTTTCGTTTGTTAATTGTTACAAATTTAAAATATATATATTATACACAATACATATAATTAAAATACACATAAAATACACATATATATAAATATATATATATACATATTTTATAAATATACATATATACAAATATTACATACATATTATTTTTATACATATACAAATATACATATATACTATACATATATATTCATTTATATACATAAATATATACATACATACATATACAAATATATACAAATATATATACATAATACATATACATATATAATACATTATATATACATAATTTTTAATACATATACAAATTATACAACATATATACATACATATATACAACATAAATATATAATACATATATACATACACATATATAAATACATATACACAATTAATACAAACAAATAATAAAACAACACATATTTTATATATATATATATATATATATATATATATATATATAATATATATATATATATAATTATACGGCACAACAAATAACTTTAAAATATTTTGGAAAAAACGAGTATTTTTTATATGTTTCAAAAAATGTTTCTAACATTTAAATTATTTTTATTTAGGAGTTGTAGAAATGCAAAGTGTTAAGCCAATAGTTCTTTTTTAGCCCAGGGATGGCAATTACATAGCATGAGTGCCAAATAAGGGATGAAAAAAAATTTTCCTAAGATACTAAAAATTTTGAAATTTTTTGTTAATAAAATTACTGCAAAATTATTCTTTTCACGTCATGGAATGATGTTATGCTGCACTGGTATAGTACAGGTTTGAACAAAAGCATCAACAAACCGCTAGAGAGCGTAAAATATGTATAAAATGAGAGTTGCCGATTCATTGATTATAATTATTAAAATTAAACCATTTTTCGGGATATTTTCAAATAAGAACATTTCATCACATTTATGTTTCGTTTGTTAACTGTTACAAATTTTATAAACATTATACGGCACAACATATAACTTTAAAACATTTTGGAAAAAAACAAGTATTTTTTATATGTTTGAAAAATTGTTTAACATTTGAATTATTTTTATTTCGGTGTTGTAGAAATGCAAAGTGTTAAGCCAATAGTTCTTTTTTAGCCCAGGGATGGCAATTACATGGCATGAGTGCCAAATAAGGGATGAAAGAAAATTTTCCTACGATACTAAAAATTTTGATTTTTTTTGTAAATAAAATTGTCTCAAAATTATTCTTTTTGCGTCATGAAATGATGTTATGCTGCTCTGGTATAGCACAAGCTTGAACAAAAGCGCCAACAAACCGCTAGAGGGCGTAAAATATTTATAAAATTATAGTTACCGATTCATCATTCACTCATTATAATTATTAAAGTTAAATCATTTTTCAGGATATTTTCATAAGAATATTGCATTACATTTGTTTCGTTTGTTAATTGCTACAAATTTTAAAAACATTATATATTATATTTTTTAAAACATTTACGAAAAAAAAACGAGTATTTTTTATTTATTTAAAAAAATGTATCTAACATTTGAATAATTTTTATTTAGGCGTTGTAGAAATACAAAGTGTTAAGCCAGTAGTTCTTTTACCCTAGTGATGGCAATTACATAGCACAAGTTCCAAATAAGGGATAAAAGATAATTTTCCTACTATACTAAAGATTTTGAAATTTTTTTTCAATAAAATTACTGCAAAATTATTCAACGAGTATAGTACAAGTTTGAACAAAAGCGCCTACAAACCACTAGAGGGCGTAAAATATTTATAAAATTTGAGTTGCCGATTCGTCTATTACAATTATTAAAATTAGATCATTTTTTGGGATATTTTCATATAAGAATATTGTATTACATTTATGTTTCGTTTGTTAATTGTTACAAATTTAATATATATATATATATATATATATATGGCACAACAAATAACTTTAAAATATTTTGGAAAAAACGAGTATTTTTTATATGTTTCAAAAAATCTTTCTAACATTTTAAATATTTTTATTTAGGAGTTGTAGAAATGCAAAGTGTTAAGCCAATAGTTTCTTTTTTAGCCCAGGGATGGCAATTACATAGCATGAGTGCCAAATGGGATAAAAAAATTTTCTAAGATACTAAAAATTTTGAAATTTTTGTTAATAAAAAATACTGCAAAATTATTCTATATAATGATGTTATGCTGCACTATATAGTACAGGTTTGAACAAAAGCATCAACAAATAGAGAGCGTAAAATATGTATAAAATGAGAGTTGCCGATTCATTGATTATAATTATTAAAATTAAACCATTTTTCGGGATATTTTCAAATAAGAACATTTCATCACATTTATGTTTCGTTTGTTAACTGTTACAAATTTTATAAACATTATACGGCACAACATATAACTTTAAAACATTTTGGAAAAAAACAAGTATTTTTTATATGTTTGAAAAATTGTTTAACATTTGAATTATTTTTATTTCGGTGTTGTAGAAATGCAAAGTGTTAAGCCAGTAGTTCTGTTAGCCCAGGGATGGCAAATACATGGCACGTGTGCCAAATATGTGGATGAAAGAAAATTTTCCTACGATACTAAAAATTTCGATTTTTTTGTAAATAAAATTGTCTCAAAATTATTCTTTTTGCGTCATGAAATGATGTTATGCTGCTCTGGTATAGCACAAGCTTGAACAAAAGCGCCTACAAACCGCTAGAGGGCGTAAAATATTTATAAAATTATAGTTACCGATTCATCATTCACTCATTATAATTATTAAAGTTAAATCATTTTTCAGGATATTTTCATAAGAATATTGCATTACATTTGTTTCGTTTGTTAATTGCTACAAATTTTAAAAAATTATACGATACAATATATAACTTTAAAACATTTTCGAAAAAAACGAGTTTTTTTTATTTATTTGAAAAAATGTTTCTAACATTTGAACAATTTTTATTTCGGTGTTGTAGATATGCAAAGTGTTAAACCGGTAGGTCCTTTAGACCAGGGATGATAATTACATGGCACGAGTGCCAAATAATGGATAAAAGATAATTTTCCTACTATACTAAAGATTTTGAAATTTTTTTTAAATAAGATTGCTGAAAAATTATTCAACAAGTATAGTACAAATTTGAACAAAACCGCCAACAAACCACTAGAGAGCGTAAATTTTTTATAAAATTTGAGTAGACGATTCGTCTATTACAATTATTAAAATTAGATCATTTTTTGGGATATTTTCATATAAGAATATTGTATTACATTTATGTTTCGTTTGTTAATTGTTACAAATTTAATATATATATATATATATATATATATGGCACAACAAATAACTTTAAAATATTTTGGAAAAAACGAGTATTTTTTATATGTTTCAAAAAATCTTTCTAACATTTAAATTATTTTTATTTAGGAGTTGTAGAAATGCAAAGTGTTAAGCCAATAGTTCTTTTTTAGCCCAGGGATGGCAATTACATAGCATGAGTGCCAAATAAGGGATGAAAAAAAATTTTCCTAAGATACTAAAAATTTTGAAATTTTTTGTTAATAAAATTACTGCAAAATTATTCTTTTCACGTCATGGAATGATGTTATGCTGCACTGGTATAGTACAGGTTTGAACAAAAGCATCAACAAACCGCTAGAGAGCGTAAAATATGTATAAAATGAGAGTTGCCGATTCATTGATTATAATTATTAAAATTAAACCATTTTTCGGGATATTTTCAAATAAGAATATTTCATCACATTTATGTTTCGTTTGTTAACTGTTACAAATTTTAATAACATTATACGGCACAACATATAACTTTAAAACATTTTGGAAAAAAAACAAGTATTTTTTATATGTTTGAAAAATTGTTTAACATTTGAATTATTTTTATTTCGGTGTGGTAGAAATGCAATGTGTTAAAGCAGTAGTTCTTTTAGCCCAGGGATGGTAATTACATGGCACGTATGCCAAATATGGGATGAAAAAATTTTTTCTAACGATAATAAATATTTTGAATTTAAAATAAAATTGTTGCAAAATTATTCTTTTTACGTCATGAAATTATGTTATGCTACTCTGATATAGCACAAGTTTGTACATTAGCGCCAACAAACCGCTAGAAAGTGCAACATATTTATAAAATTGAAGTTGCCGATTCATCCATTACAATTATTAAAATAAGATCATTTTTCGGGATATTTTCATATAAGAATATTGCATTAAATTTGTTTCGTTTGTTAATTGCTACAAATTTTAAAAAATTATACGGTACAATATATAACTTTAAAACATTTTCGAAAAAAACGAGTATTTTTTATATATTTGAAAAAATGTTTCTAACATTTGAATAATTTTTATTTCGGTGGTGTAAAAATACAAAGTGTTAAGCCAGTAGTTCTGTTAGCCCAGGGATGGCAAATACATGGCACGTGTGCCAAATATGTGGATAAAAGAAAATTTTCCTACTAAAAATTTTGATTTTTTTGTAAATAAAATTGTCTCAAAATTATTCTTTTTGCGTCATGAAATGATGTTATGCTGCTCTGGTATAGCACAAGCTTGAACAAAAGCGCCAACAAACCGCTAGAGGGCGTAAAATATTTATAAAATTATAGTTACCGATTCATCATTCACTCATTATAATTATTAAAGTTAAATCATTTTTCAGGATATTTTCATAAGAATATTGCATTACATTTGTTTCGTTTGTTAATTGCTACAAATTTTAAAAAATTATACGGCACAATATGTAACTTTAAAACATTTTCGAAAAAAACGAGTATATTTTATTTACTTGAAAAAATGTTTCTAACATTTGAATAATTTTTATTTAGGTGTTGTAGAAATACAAAGTGTTAAGCCAGTAGTTCTTTTACCCTAGGGATGGCAATTACATGACACGAGTGCCAAATAATGGATAAAAGATAATTTTCCTACTATACTAAAGATTTTGAAATTTTTTTTCAATAAAATTACTGCAAAATTATTCAACAAGTATAGTACAAGTTTGAACAAAAGCGCCAACAAACCACTAGAGGGCGTAAAATATTTATAAAATTAGAGTTGCCGATTCATCTATTATAATTATTAAAGTTAAATAATTTTTCGGGATATTTTCATATAAAAATATTTTGCATTACATTTATGTTTTGTTTGTTAATTGTTACAAATTTAAAAAAATATATATACGGCACAACATATAACTTTAAAACATTTTGGAAAAAACGAGTATTTTTTATATATTTGAAAAAAATGTTTCTAACATTTGAACAATTTTTATTTCGGTGTTGTAGATATGCAAAGTGTTAAGCCAGTAGTTCTTTTAGCCCGTGGAAGGCAATTACATAGCACGTGTGCCAAATATGGGATAAAAGAAGATTTTCCTACGATACTAAAAATTTAAAAAAAAAATTTAAATAAAATTATTGCAAAATTATTCTTTTCCCGTCATGAAATGATGTTATGCTGGTCTGGTATAGTACAAGTTTGAACAAAGTTGTAGAAATGCAAAATGTTAAGCCAGTAGTTCTTTTATAGCCCAGGAATAGCAATTACATGGCACGCGTGCCAAATATAGGATAAAAGAAAATTTTCCTACGATACTACAAATTTTGAAATTTTTTTTAGATAAAATTATTGCAAAATTATTCTTTTTACGTCAAGAAATGATGTTATGCTGCTCTGGTATAGTACAAGTTTGAACAAAAGCGACAACAAACCGCTAGAGGGCGTAAAATATATATAAAATTACAGTTGCCGATTCATCCATCATAATTATTAAAATTAAACTATTTTTCGGGATGTTTTCAAATAAGAATATTTCATCACATTTATGTTTCGTTTGTTAATTGTTACAAATTTTTAAAGCAAAATGTATGGTCATATACACAAACACAAACTTAAAGCTAGAAAAAATAAATTTCAACTAACTTTAGTTAAATCATTTTTTTGTCATACCTGTTGTAGAAAAAATCCCTAATCAAAGCACCATTTTATTGCCTTTGATAAATCAAAATTTGAAAATTTCTTATGTCATGAAATGATGTTATGCTGTGGTAGTACAAGTTTGAACAAAAGCGTCAACAAACACTAGAGGGCGTAAAATATTTATAAAATTATAGTTGCCGATTCATCCTTATAATAATTAAAATTAAATAATTTTTTATAATTTATATAAAAATATTGCATTACAAAAGTTTGAACAAAAGCGACAACAAACCGCTAGAGGGCGTAAAATATATATAAAATTACAGTTGCCGATTCATCCATCATAATTATTAAAATTAAACTATTTTTCGGGATGTTTTCAAATAAGAATATTTCATCACATTTATGTTTCGTTTGTTAATTGTTACAAATTTTTAAAGCAAAATGTATGGTACAATATACACAAACACAAACTTCCAAAGCTAGAAAAAATTTAAATTTCAACTAACTTTTAGTTAAATCATTTTTTGTCATACCTGTTGTAGCCCAAAGCTGACCGGTATCTATCCCTAATCAAACCGTCACCATGGTTATTGCCTTTGATAAATCAGGAAACCCTTCTTGCCTTAAAAATTATTCTTTTTATGTCATGAAATGATGTTATGCTGGTTTGGTATGGTACAAGTTTGAACAAAAGAGTCAACAAACTGCTAGAGGGCGTAAAATATTTATAAAATTATAGTTGCCGATTCATCCTTTATAATAATTAAAATTAAATGATTTTTTTTATAATTTATATAAAAATATTGCATTCCAACAAAAGTTTGAACAAAAGCGCCAACAAACCGCTAGAGGGCGTAAAATATATATAAAATTACAGTTGCCGATTCATCCATTATAATTATTAAAATTAAACTATTTTTCAGGATGTTTTCAAATAAGAATATTTCATCACATTTATGTTTCGTTTGTTAATTGTTACAAATTTTTAAAACAGAATGTATGGTACAATATACACAAACAAACTTCCAACTCTCGAAAATTTAAATTTCAACTTTTAGTTAAATCATTTTTTGTCATACCTGTTGTAGCACAAGGCTGACCGGTATCGATCCCTGATCAAACCGTTACCATGGTTATTGCCTTTGATAAATCAGGAAACCCTTCTTGCCTTAAAAATTATTCTTTTTATGTCATGAAATGATGTTATGCTGGTTTGGTATGGTACAAGTTTGAACAAAAGAGTCAACAAACTGCTAGAGGGCGTAAAATATTTATAAAATTATAGTTGCCGATTCATCCTTTATAATAATTAAAATTAAATGATTTTTTTTATAATTTATATAAAAATATTGCATTCCAACAAAAGTTTGAACAAAAGCGACAACAAACCGCTAGAGGGCGTAAAATATATATAAAATTACAGTTGCCGATTCATCCATCATAATTATTAAAATTAAACTATTTTTCGGGATGTTTTCAAATAAGAATATTTCATCACATTTATGTTTCGTTTGTTAATTGTTACAAATTTTTAAAGCAAAATGTATGGTACAATATACACAAACACAAACTTCCAAAGCTAGAAAAAATTTAAATTTCAACTAACTTTTAGTTAAATCATTTTTTGTCATACCTGTTGTAGCCCAAAGCTGACCGGTATCTATCCCTAATCAAACCGTCACCATGGTTATTGCCTTTGATAAATCAGGAAACCCTTCTTGCCTTAAAAATTATTCTTTTCCCGTCATGAAATGATGTTATGCTGGTCTGGTATGGTACAAGTTTGAACAAAAGAGTCAACAAACTGCTAGAGGGCGTAAAATATTTATAAAATTATAGTTGCCGATTCATCCTTTATAATAATTAAAATTAAATGATTTTTTTTATAATTTATATAAAAATATTGCATTCCAACAAAAGTTTGAACAAAAGCGCCAACAAACCGCTAGAGGGCGTAAAATATATATAAAATTACAGTTGCCGATTCATCCATTATAATTATTAAAATTAAACTATTTTTCGGGATGTTTTCAAATAAGAATATTTCATCACATTTATGTTTCGTTTGTTAATTGTTGCAAATTTTTAAAACAGAATGTATGGTACAATATACACAAACATAAACTTCCAACTCTCGAAAATTTAAATTTCAACTTTTAGTTAAATCATTTTTTGTCATACCTGTTGTATCACAAGGCTGACCGGTATCTATCCCTAATCAAATCGTCACCATGGTTATTGCCTTTGATAAATCAGGAAACCCTTTTTGCCTTAAAAATTATTCTTTCTATGTCATGAAATGATGTTATGCTGGTCTGGTACAATACAAGTTTGAACAAACGCATCAACAAACTGCTAGAGGGCGTAAAATATTTATAAAATTTTAGTTGCCTATTCATCCATAATAATTATTAATATTAAATGATTTTTTGATAATTTATATAAAAATATTGCATTCCAACAAAAGTTTGAACAAAAGCGCCAGCAAATCGCTAGAGGGCGTAAAATATTTAAAAATTAGAGTTGCCGATTCATCGATTATAATTATTAAAATTAAACCATTTTTCGGGCTATTTTCAAATAAGAATATTTCATCACATTTATGTTTCGTTTGTTAATTGTTACAAATTTTTTAAAAAAAAATGTATGGTACAATATACACAAACACAAACTTCCAACGCTAAAAAAAATTTCAATTTCAACTAACTTTTAGTTAAATCATTTTTTGTCATACCTGTTGTAGCCCAAAGCTGACCGGTATCTATCCCTAATCAAACCGTCACCATGGTTATTGCCTTTGATAAATCAGGAAACCCTTCTTGCCTTAAAAATTATTCTTTTTATGTCATGAAATGATGTTATGCTGATCTGGTATGGTACAAGTTTGAACAAAATCGTCAACAAACTGCTAGAGGGTGTAAAATATTTATAAAATCATAGTTGCCGGTTCATCCATTATAATTTTAAAATTAAATGATTTTTTGTTTGATAATTTATATAAAAATATTGCGTTCCAACACAATTTTTTGTTTGTTAATTGCTACAATTTTTTTTTAAATGTATAGTACAATACATACAAACACAAACTTCCAACGCTCGAAAATTTAAATTTCAACTTTTAGTTAAATCATTTTTTGTCATACCTGTTGTAGCACAAGGCTGACCGGTATCGATCCCTGATCAAACCGTTACCATGGTTATTGCCTTTGATAAATCAGGAAACCCTTCTTACCTTGAGAGGTCTGTATTGGGGGTCTAGAATCTTTCGCGGCCGGCCGATGCCGCTGGATTCGACGAAGCGGGTGTACATCGAAGACATGTACTCCATCGCTCCGTTGTTTACTCCTCCTTTGGTTCGATGGAAAGAAAATGCGTAAGTAAAGAGAGCGCCATCGGGGGAACATGAAGGAAAAATTCGATAATCTGCCTACACATTCGCCAGCCGCCTACGTCGAAAGGTGTGGGCCACTCTTTCCTTTTAGCATTATTTAATAAATTAGGGGGAGAAGGGGAGAATATTCACTCTAAAATCTTGGAGCTTGCATGACTCTTCCAAGATTTCAGTACTTTAATTACAATACTCGGAATAAAAGAAAAAGTTTGGAATTCGATGTATTCGTTATTATCATTTTTCAATTATTCTTCTGAGAAGTATCCGTTTCTGAATAAATGAGACTCTCTTATTCTCGATCATAGAATAGAATTTTAGATTGTTTATTTTAATATACCGTATTCTTCTTTCTAGATTATATGGAATAAGATAAAATCGATCTCGTAAGCATATTTGGGGGGTGGGGAAGTCTTAACCGAATCTTCTCGTTTATCCTAACAAATGATAATTTCAAGACAATTTTCGATGTTTTATACCTTTTTACACTTCTGTGGGATTTCATTTTTTACGTGTATAAATTACTTAAAGGCCTTAATACCCTGCGTTACTTCCATTTAAACTGGAAACCAATTAGCTTACCTTTCTCATTAAATGAATTGCGTGCGTGAATAAAACAACATGTCGTCTACAATACATGTTAACGCTAAAATATAAAGATTAATTTCCCTTTTAATTTCCCAAAAAGTTTTTTGATATAAAATTCTAGCAGACTATTCTCGTTTATTTGAAACATTAATAAAAGCTATACGAAATAATAAAATCTTTATGCTGTAATAAATCATAAAATACTTGAGTCGACGTAAGTAAAGCACAAAGAGAAAGAAAACCGCCGTTTCGTTACTCCCGCTGAGCAACATTCAATACGACAGCAAGCTTATAAAAGCTGTCGGCTAAAAAAATAAATAAATAAATAAATAAAAAGTCAATGTGTGCTCTTGCTTTGTTGCTCGCTCTAAGTAATGAAACAGCAGCGTACTTTGTCTCACTTAAGTTGGTTTTACATTTTAAGCTATTAATGAAAGCTATTTGGTAAAATTCCTCTGTCAAATTATTTGTGACGTAACAACAGCTCCCTTCATACCTTTCTTTTATCCATAATTTGCTTCAACTTATACAATTTACACAAATTCAGGCGAAAAAAAAGTTTAGTCAACATTAAGTAGTTTACATGAATTATTCAGTTAACCCTTAATTTGGCTAAGTCCGCTACAACGAACAATCAAATAAATAAAATCTACTATACAACATAATTGCCAGTGTTCGCCACAGCGGACATTTATTATCTCAAAAATAGAAAATGATATATTTTTTTGTTTATTTTACAGAGATCCTAATGTCTATACAGACATGGGAAAAATAACAGAAATTAAAAAATATTTGAAAAACATCTTGTCAAATTAAGAGTTAAAAATGGGGCTACATAATTGAGTCTTGGTGAAATAAGTTTCCAGAATTTTTTATGGATGCCTGTCTCTACCACAAACTCCTGAGATTAAATTACGTACAGACACATAAGTATTTATGATTTTAATATTATTTAAAAGGTTGTAAATTGAAAAAATGGCACTTTGAACACTGATACAACACATTAATCACTACAGAATAATAAAATTTTATACAATGCCATTCTGTATGTGGTCCAACTTACAGGGCAAAAAGGAAGTACCATAAGACCCTGACAAACTAAATATGCATGCTTAAATCTCCCGTAATACTATTTCTGATGCGAAATCCCGACCTGAACATTTATTGTATCCTTAAGGCGATTTCAAAAATCTACCAGCGTGTAAGTCAACAATGGGATTTGACCCCACGGTTTCTGATAGCAAAAGACTGCTCCCTATTTGTTCTATCATCATAAAACTTCAACATTCAAGACATTAGAGTATGTTTATATCTCTAATCTATTTAAATTAGGAACGGTCTAATTATTATCGATAGATTAGAGATAATCTAATTACCTCTAATCTATTTAAATTAGGCAAACAAAGAGGGTCATTTCGTGGGATGGTACAGGTGTAACGGGTTTAGGTTTGTTTGTAGAACTACGATCTACTGTTTTGTTACACGAGGGTTACTGAGTCCCGGGACCTACTGCTTAAAGTCGATTCCCATGGCTACCAATATAACAGTCAGCAACGGGATTTGAATATGCGAAGCCCAATACCGAAGAGCAGTACCCTACCATTAGTCCATCATTCCGTAGATTGCGCTTCCAGAAAACACTAAAAATCATATTTTGGATTCTAGATAAAATTATAACAACACAACGTTAAAATGGGATACAGGTCTTATCACGTATCAAGCTGTACTCATAGAAAAAGTAACGGATTCGGTTTATGATTAATTTTCTCAATGAAAAATGAACAGGTTTCTTGTGTGATAGCTTTCAGCGAATTTAGTTTGGGTTCAGTGGTTCAGTTTGACATGTGATAAGGTCTTTATCCGGCATTAAGACAAAGTTAAATGCCTTAAGACTTAAAATCAAAAATGCAATAATCTTAACAGTTCATGGAGTATCTGAAACAGCATATATTTTAAACTTCTAACGCCTTTTCCAAATAAATACGAAATGATTTTTATTTTGGTTCATTATCTATTCCTTCCAACAATCTATTTAAGGTGTGGAAGAAGTTGTATTTTAAATGATGTGCCAGTTTAACTATGCGTTAAATTATTAGTTACGGGAACATTGCTCATTATAATAACTTATTTTTCATCACTATAAATTAAAGAGTTCTGCTCAGTCTGGAATAAAATGTTTCCTACATCATTAAGGAGGGTGTAACCTTACAAAAACTGTCTAGCATTATGTGCTGAAGGAATACGTTTGAAATATTTAAGTATATGTATAAAAGTGTATATTATATATGTCAGGTTTAAAAATGGGGTTAAGAATTAAGTGAGTTATAATTAAAAATAGTTGAACTCTTTAACGATCATGTAATAGTAGGAAAAACACACCCTCGAGCTTAACTGTACAGAGCAAAAATGCTGACGCGGAAGTAGACAAGAGGAATTTGTTTAGGTAAGCAACGTCAAAAGGCATTTTAGAGCGAGGATTCGAGCTGGTCCACGCTTGTTGTGCCAAAATGTGAACAAAGGATATCTAATGACGTAGCCATAGGCAAAAGGAATGCAATAAAGAATTCTTCATACATGAACCAATATGTGTCTTCCATGCCTTGATCACTCGGAAAGTGTTATATATATATATATATATATATATATATATATATATATATATATATATATATATATATATATATATATATATATATAGAGATAGAGATAAAGAGAGATAGAGAGTGAGATAGATAGATAGAGAGAGAGAGAGAGAGAGAGGGATAGAGATAGAGATAGAGAGAGAGAGATAGAGATATAGATAGATAGATATAGAGAGATAGAGATAAAGAGAGATAGAGATAGAGATAGAGTGAGAGTGAGAGAGATTTCTAAAGCGAAATAAATTGAAATCTATAGTCATGAAATAACTTTGGAAATACATAATTAGAAACAAATTTTTTATATATATAAAATAGAAGTTAATTATCATTTTTAGTCAGAAACAAAATTATATTAACAAGTTAAATGCGTTCGTCGTATATAGAGGAAAATCCATATCTTCATTTTAGTGTTCTCAACGTATATAATAAAAAATACCGTTCGATATGAAAACTCAAAATTTCAATAAGATTTAATACAAATATCAGTTTGTAATATCTTTATCAGCAATCTTGATATACATTTTAAAAAATTTATATTCTTTAGTATAGAAGTTATTCCCAGTATAATGTATTATTTTTTACAAAACGAGATACATTATTCATCGGATGTTCTAGGTGCTTAACTGGCACTCGACCTGTAAAGCACCATTTTGTGTCGTACCTTGGTTTTAAAAGAATACCATACTTTAGTTATCTGAATTTCTTAAAAAAAATTAAAATAAATAAAATAAAAAAATAATAAATAAAAAAGATTTAATTTATCCTACTTATGAATTTTATTTTTTTTAAATTTTTTTAATGTTCAATAACATTACGTTTTTTAATAGTTGCAAATTTTGTATTGAATAAAAGTGAAAGAATCATCTTTTTTCATAAAATTTATTTTGAGAACATTTATTTGCATCGCGTTCCTCACGTGTGCACGTCATTGCTTGATTTTGATTGCGCACAACTTGAGGGACTTTTAAAAATTCCGCAATTAACTTAAGTTCATAGATTGGTTTGGTTTGGTTTTGTAGCGCTACAATCTACTTTTTGCAACACGAGGGCTAATGAGACCGGGACCTACTGCTTAAAGCCCATTCCGAACTGCTATGAACATCCATGCCATAGTGGGATTCGAACCCACGATCTCCGGTTCCGAGGCCAGCATCCTAGCCATTCGGCCATCGTTCGGCTAAATTTCATAGAATACCAGTTTTCAGTCAATTTCTCAGTTTCAAGTAATTTCTTAACAATGTTAATTTGAAGCAAAATTGCCCGCATACCTTTAAAATTTTAGTTAACAGAACTAAACACATTTTACTCCAATTTGATATAAAAAATACTATTATTCAATACACATTTTTGAAAACATCTTGGGAGTTAGTAAATTTTGCTTTTCTGTGAAGTATATTTATTATTATATTTTAAAAATCATACCTACTTGACATGAAAAAACTAAGAATTTTTTAAATGTAAAAATATTATTGAACATCTTCTGAAAACTATCATTCTACAGGCAGTAAAATATTTTATTTTAAGATGAATCGAAAAAGGTTAGGATGAAAATTTTCATTCCCTAAAAGCACTTTTATTTTCTTAAGATGGATCTATACCTGCCATATTATACTTTGGTTTATAGCGCTAAGGTTTACTTTTATGCTACACAAATACTAACGAGACCGGAACGTACACCTTAAAGCCAGTTCCGAACGGCTATAAATATCGATAAGATGTAAACCAACGATCTCTGTTATCCAAATACAACCAGCCCAACCTTTCCACCCTCGTTAGGCCTGCTATACTAAGTTTCTATAGCTCAATGTTATTCTATGAGAAAAATAAAATTCCCTTTGGTCGACTTGCATTTAAATAGTTCTTTTAAAAAAATTATACCCCGAGATAAAACAGCAAAATCTCAATTCTATCTTATATCTATTCTTCTAAAAAAATCAGAAAACATTTAAATGATGTGCGTGAGATTGATATACTCCTTTTCAAATAAAAATAAGAACATTTAATAAACAACTTTATAAAAAAGAAAAAGATATCCTATAGAATCTGCTTTTCTATCAAAAAACTTTTAAAAATTTCTTTAAATACGAGCTGACCTCAGGGAAGTTCATTTTCAATCCCATAGGTTAGAGAAAAACAATAAGACAGATATAAACCCATCTTACATTTTTCACTCAATTTTTTTTCAACGCTTACATGGGGAAAAACAAAATCATAAACGGAGTAAATATAGTCGAGCTTTATAGAAAATTATTCAAAATGCAAAATATTCATTTTTACATTTTATCTAATTCTGGTGGGTGTGTATAAGGGGGGGGCAGTAAATTGCTTATCCGTGTACTAATGAAGTTTGGTTGTCAGATTCTTTCAGGTAAGTATATGAAAATGAAAAATTAGTATATCAACTTGTATAAGATTTTTGTATTTCAATAAGTATACATATCGAAGACAAGCGAATTTTTTAACTCTAAATTCTGATCCCTAAAAATTTCCATACCCAAAATCTCCCCCAGTACAGTTGTTGGAATCGAAATACAATGCCCTACCTGTTTTAATGCAATAATCAATTGTCTGCTACACGAGATGTAATGTTTATACCCATCAATATACGTACGGCAGACTTTTCAGGGACAATTATATAGTTACCTATTTATATTTTCTTGGAATGGTTTATCTTTTTTAGTGAAAGTGCATGGCAATTCTATAAATAATTTGTCATTTATTTCTTCCAAATATATAGAATCACTTATTAATTTCTTCATTTGGATAGCATAGCCATTTACTTTTTTAGCAAGTACAGTGAGTTAAATCATGACAACTTATAAAATTTCACATTACATTTCTCTGTTTACACATAACAGCAAATAAATGTCATATCACGTAACCTTTCTTTTTAATAAAGGGTATCCTATGTTTTAAAATTCCAGCTGATCACTAATGAGTAAGACTAATATTCAGATGTCTTGGAGGGGGGTTAAATCTAAGTCATTACAAACTCAGAGTAAAGATATTCTTTTCTACACACGAGAGTTACTCTGAAATGTTTGAGATACGCGCAGAAGAGAATTTACAAAAAAAAATAAATAAATAAATAAATAGCGGTTTAATTTTAAAATACGTTTTTTGACGTTCCAACGCGTTAAGAAGGCAAAGTATGGGTCTTTGAAGATGATCCCACGCCGACAATGTAAAAAAGACAAAGCTCACTGAAAAAAGTGATGTATGCCGTTTTCTTCAGAAGTCCGGGATTGATCAATGCCCTCAAGGTGGAAGGACAGAAGACAGTAACAGCAAACTGGTATACCGCTAAAATGTATTCCACAAATTCTACAAGAAGTGAATGTTTGGTGACTAAATCTTCACCATGACAATGCATCTTCACATACAGCCGGATTAACAATTGTGTTTCTTAAGCAAAAACAAATCAAAGCAATAAAACATCTGCCATATTCACCCGATCTAGCTATGTGTGACTTTTGGTTATTCTTAATCTAAAAAAGAACTTACGTGTAAGTCGTTTTCTTTTAAAAAAAAAAGGGATTAATGTGAATATTAATGCAATTTTTCATCTATTCCAAGAAATGAATGGCTTGAGGCACTTAATCTGTAAAAAATCCGTCTACAAAAGTGAATTGATGCTGAAGAAGACTACTTTAAACACATCTAAAATTTTGTAACCTCATATTTAGAAAAAATGATATGGGCGTTAATGGGTTTAAATATTATGAACATCCATATCAACAGTGGAATTCGATCGTATGAATTTTGAAACGGGAAGACAGCACTTTATTCGATTATTATAAAGTTCTGCCACTCAAGACATTTAAGTATCCTTATATCCCAAAATCTATTTCAATAATATAAAAACTCAGTAACCCTCTTACCTCCTCAGTTTAGACAAAACAGCGGGAAGAAAACAATAAGCCCATAAATCCCCAATAATTCAATCATTCGTCGTGTTCTAAAAATGGCGTTCCTTCCCCGACCTTAGGTTGGCCTGTGCAGACTCCTCCGAATAATCGGAACCAAGAATAAATTTCACCCTAGAGAAACATGCGATAAATAAATATCGGTTTCCATCGCAATCGATTGTCTACCAAGGGAAACACAAGAAGGAAAGTCACACGCACCTACCCAGTTGTAAATCGGCTCGAACGCACGCCGAGATCGATCTCAAACTAGCCATTTCAGAGAAAAACGATATTGCCCCACGCACTCTAATCTTCCCTCCTTTTTTCCCCCTTACAATTCGCGAAAACAATGTTTAGATTTATGTATCAGAGTTGGCGAAATTCCATTTCCAGCGAGTAGGGGAGAAAAACTTATTTTGCCCAGGTTGTATGTGCACAACTTTTCTTTTCGAGCCGATGTCCTTTTTGGATGATGACTTTTCCGCCATTCAGCTGGGAATTTTAGGAATCTAAGGTGAAACGCTAACACCAGAGTTGCTTTCGTTTGGAACGCTACTGTCTACTGTTTTGCTACGCGAGGGCTAATAAGACAGGAATGTAAGGCTTAAAAAGCCGATTCTACAATCGACACTAACCTTCTCCTTTTCTACCTTACAGTTTGCGAAAACAATGTTTAGATTTATGTATCAGAGTTGGCGAAATTCCATTTATAGCGAGTAATGGAGAAAAACTTATTTTACCCAGGTTGTATGAGCACAACTTTTCTTTTCGTGCTGGTGTCCTTTTTGGATGATGACTTTTCCGCCGTTCAGCTGAGCTACCAAGGGTGTCCGAAGTTCCCTAAGTCTAAAACTACTATTCCAGCAATTGTTGCTAGCCAGTGTATCTTTCTTCGCTTCTGTGTACGGTTGTCCCTGGCTACAATAAATACTTTGTTTTCTATCTCTAAACGTTGTACTCTCTAGACTTTTGTGTCATGTACTCTCATGTACCTCTACTTTATTTTTCTGGATTTTTAACTGTTTTATTTTTTGTTCGTTGTCCTTTTATGCCTATTGTCAGAAATCTCTGTATTAGAGGGCTCTGTCCAGATAATCCAGTTGCACCATAGTCTTGAAGGTCTTAAAGCTGTTTTTTTTTTTTTTTTTTGCTACGACTTGAGCCCGGGACCTAAGGAGTAACGACGATTCTGCAATCGGTTACCAGCGGACCATGCAATCCATGGCACCAGCGGAATTCGAATCCGCAAAGTCTGGTACCGAGTAGCAGAGCCTTTCACATTAGGAAATGAAGAATGGAGATAATGTTATTAATTTAAAGCTAACAGTTATACATATTTTAAGTGTGTAACGGCTCTTTTCAGTTAACTTCCACATGTGCGTTCTTTCTCACATATAGAATATCATGGTGGTAACGATTTTACGGTAGGTACAAACAGCCATGCCGTCATCAACAGCGGCTATTGTTTGTACAGTCCGACCAATTATAAAATTTGATAATTCATTAAATAAACAAATATTAAAAATGAGAGAATTATTGATTTGAACCCACGAACGCCGATACCGAAGAACAGCGCCCTACCCATTCGACTATCATTTGGTTGGTTTGGAGCACTACGGTCTACTGTTTTGAAACATGAGAACTAATGAGACTGGAATCAAATACTTAAACCCGATTCCGAACATCCGAACTAGCAGGGAGATTCGAACCCACGAACTCCGGTACCAAAGAGCCGTGGTGCCTGACTCTTTAGGCCATCATTTGGCAGTAATTTATCAAGAAAATTAAAATAAAACGTGTTACTCGTACCGAAGAGAAGTGGCCTGCCAATTCGGCAACACCAGAGTTGTTCGGTTAGAACCGTACTCTTCAAACTTGGTTCTGTAAAAGGCTTTAAAAATGTAATGAAATACAGCGATTTCCAACTTGTGAGGGCGGGAAAACCTGATGGCGGGCTGCACTTTTATAATTGACCAATTTGCGTAAAATTATACAAATCAGATAGAGGTACCAGTATGAAATAATATGCATAGTTTCATTAAAAATGAAGGCTTAATCATTTAGGATGCTTAAAACAGTTGAAAACTCTTGTCTTATAAAGATACATTTCTGAGGCTCATAACTATTTGAATATCTTAAATACGAGAATAAACATAAAAAAGTAGTAAGTGAAAATAGAAAAATAGCTTTTTTTTAAGTTTAATCCTAATAACTAAATGTGTTATATCAGCAATTAATTTAAAATTTCATAAACAAAATAATAATAAACAAAATCTTTTTTACCCCACAATAATTGAATTGACGATCGCCCGGCAGTGTCAGTTCGTTTGAATTAATATTGATAAATTGCAAGAAAAGAAAAAAACTACCTAAAGACAACTAAAATCAATGACGTAATCAAACTATCATTTATTCTTTTGTTTCTACTCGTATTCCAATAACGAAATTGAAACAAAAAAAGAGGACTGTGTCTTCCCGTTTCTACAGATTACAGGCAGAAGTCTGCGACTAAAACTTCTTTTAAAAAAATCAAAACAATAAATCCCTCGCCGTTTTACTAGGGGATCAATGTCTCTTGGACTCTTATCTTCAGTCTGAAGCTTTTCGACAGATTCATCCATCCCTCGTAGACTTCCAGTAGCGCATCCCTCGACGCGATTTTGCTTTCTTTTCTTCTTTTTTCCCCACAGCATAACCGTTTCTGTTCCGCGTGTGGAGAGGAGAGAGAGAGCTTCTTGTCATCGCGCGCTATGACTGATCGGAAGTGCAAAGTTTCCGAAGGAGTTGTTCAACCTTGGCAACCTAACCCAGACAACGACCTGAAGCACGGATACACATTTTGCTGTTTTCTTCCTCCGAAACACTTCGCGAGAGGCTCTTCCTTTCCTTCGCTCCCAATTTGGGCTCTCCCAGATAAAACTGAGGTGGCGACACTACGCCCCTGCCCTCCCCTTTACAGGTAGGGTTTGGTTTGGTTTGGTTTGGTTTGGAGTGCTACGGTCTACTTTTTGCAACACGAGGGCTAATGAGACCGGGACCTACAGCTTAAAGCCGATTCCGAACGGCTACGAACATCCATGCCTCAGGGGGATTCGAACCCACGAACTCCGGTTCCGAAGGCCAGCACCCTAACCAATCTTTACAGGTAGGGAGCCAATGTTGCGGGAAAACGCACTTTGTCCGAAGATTGTAAACTTTTATTAATGGGGTTTTGAGAGAAACATGGGAAGAGGCTGGTGGCGTGTCGCAGGCCGTTGAATTTTGGAATTTAACCTGCTCTCTCACCTGAACCTCAAATAGGTCTCTAATTAAAGTAACTAGCTGCTACAAGTTCGGCAGGGTCGCCTTTTATTTTATATTTCCCATTGCAAAACAATTCAACTGAAAGTATAGGTTTAAGAAATGCATAGTTTCCAACTGAAAAGGAGTTCTGATTTCGCTTAATTATTCAAAAAACATTCTCTAAAATAAATGTTTTTACCTGTAAGGCGGGAACAATAACGAGACGACAATGTCTTTTTTTACCATTTTATTTTCCACAAAACACATAGGACACAAACAAAACAAAGCTAAGTCATACTCATCGCCCTTTAGCGGCAAAAAAGACTGATAATCCTAAATTTCTTAAAACATAAAATGTGATTTTTTATGCACACTACAAACTGAAGTTATTCAACATGGATAAGAATAACAGTCGTCGTTAGTAAAAAAAACAGCAAAATTTGAAAATAAAAATGTTCAGTTTATTAAGACGTCTTTGGCAAAACTTTTTGAAAGAAATTTTTTTACAGTAATGGCAATGTGTTTCTCAATGCACCCTTGTCATATGGATCGTACCGTTAGGGAGTGGTTCGAAGAACATTCCAGTGACTTTCAAATCTTTTCTTGGCCTCCAAATTCACCTAACATTAACACAATAGAGCATTTGCAGTTCCACCTGGAAAACCGAATTCGTGCTGCCACGCTACCCCCTCGCAAATGTGAGAAAATTGCAGAACCAGATGGTAAGCTCTTGGCAGGGCCGTAGCCAGAAATTACATTCGGAGGGTGACATTGTTTTTTGTGAATGATACTTCGGTAAAACTACAGATTTTCTCATGTATATATACTCCTAATAAGTATCATAATACAATAATTAAAAAATGATATAATGAACAAATTTATAGCCTTGATTGAGTAATGTAGTAATTACACAGTAAATTTAGTAGTGAAATTAATTTTATTTTAATAGTAAGATCAAGATTCTAATTTCTAAAACAAAAGTAGAACCAAAGAAAAAGAATAATTTTTAAAAAAAATGTTCAAAATTTTACCAATATATTATAAAATATGTCGTCCTTGAAATTTTCGCCAAAACATTTTCACAATTTCTTCCTATTGTGCAACAATATTGTGATAAGTTTCCACGAGTGTTAGTCAATCGGCTCTTACTTGCCGAATACAATTTGCTCCTCAAAGTCACTGTTCTAAGTACAATGTTTTCTCTGCACAGCTTGGCAGATGACACATCCACACACATAGTATATTTTCTTTCCCCGAAACAGTCTTTAAAAATTTCGGAGGGGAACCGGTCCCCTAAATCCCCTCCTTGCCTACGACCTTGGCGCTTGGTACCAGTTACTTCAGGCTACCTATCAGCAAGGTATCAAGTGCTGCGGTCACTTTGTGGAGTCAATACCACGCCGGGTGCTTGCTGTTTTGAGGGCTAAAGGTGGTCCTACATGTTATTAATAGGGTGGTCAAAAAGTAACGTCTGTTCGTTGTGTATACAAACGCAACTTATATATAGAAGCATCAGGACGTATATCCCCTAAACGCAAAAGGAAAAAAAATCCCCCAAAAAATTTCCGGTTTTTGAAGAAAAAAATTAAATTAGCTTTATACTCTATCAATGCTCTTCCTACACGCTGTATTTCTGCTTAATATATGCACTGATATTTATGCTTTATGTATATATACAGTTGAACTTCGATAACTCGAAGTCCCAGGGGACCCCTAAAAATATTCGACTTATCCGAAATTCGAGTTATCGAAGTTACCTACCATTCCTCTCAACTTGCACTTAAAATGGGTCGACATGGTTTAAATGGTTTGATATGTGCCATAATACTATAGATATACGTATTTCAATTTTTTAATAGCCTATGCAAATAACAAGAGAAGAATGGGTTCAAAAGGTTTAAAACTCGAGAAATTTGGACTTATTACATATTAATTAGTATACATATCATGTAAATCTCATTTGAAAAAAGCAGTTATTTTTAAGGTTGTTGGCATTCACAGTTGTTGAACACAGTTAAATATGGTGTTGTCTGTATCTTCGATGGTCTCCATGTATTGTTGTAAGATGTAAATAGCGTCCTGTGCTTGCTAGTGACCTCTCGCTTCGAGGTTCTCGAAGGTCACGAGTGGACTGGCATTCGAAGTTTTGAACAGAATTGTGTTTTTTTACCGGGGAAATCTATCAAAAAATTCGACTTAGAATATGTTCACTTCGAGTTTTCGAGACAGTTTATTAAAGAAAAGTATAGAAATGATTCGGGACTTGATTAAAAGTTCGAGTTAGCGGATTATTCGACTTATAGGAAGTCGAGTTATCGAAGGTCGACTGTATTTATATTTACACATGTGTATTTAGTATACAGATGTTTGTAGTAAGAGGCAGAAGCAGGTATATATAAGACTCCAGTTCTATCAAAAAATGAAGATTTTACATATATACAGATGAAACATTTCCGCTATAAAAAATGGAAAGAGAAGAAAAATTATTTCAAACATTTCCGCATGTTAACGCATTAAACTTAACCCGTTTTAAGTCACCAAGGCGTTCGTTCCTTCACACCGTACGCCAAATGATAACCATCGTTCCGCGAAAAATCTCCTCCCCCCCCAAGAAAAAAAATCTAAAATCCTCGGGAAATTAAAATAGAAAAGCGTCCCGTGATATCAGAATTCACGAGTCTTTCACGAAACCCACGCTTGCGCAACCTATGGAAAGGATGGGAGTAGAGAAAAAAAAATTGCTAAACATCATCTGCATCTCGTTCCTCTCTCTCTGCAAAGACTTCACTTGCGTGAATCTTATTTAGTTTATACTGCGGTGTTGAACTTGAAAACGAGAACTTATCTCCTATATAATAATAGCCTAAGTTATCTGTCCGTCTGTACTCGAATTTATGAAGCGGTTGGACCTGGAATAGATAGAGACATCCATATTAGATACTCGACGAGTTATGGTTAGCAAAATTCACAGAGGAGAAAAGTTTATCTTCTGGTAAACGATCGATCCGATTCTAAAATAAATTAGTATAATATGCTTCATATCACAGTGAAAATTACTGTAGTCTTTACAACGTTCGAAATTCACCCCTTCCCACTTTTTGAGCTTTTAAGGCCTTTATTTCGAGCCCTATTTTTGCCCGATTAAGTGCAGGCGATTAAATTTATCAATTTATCACATAAATAGGTAAAAATAACTTTTTTCTAGCATTATGAAGTAATTCCTCTAACCATCTCCTTTAATCATTTATTATTTTAAATTATTTAAATATCGTCTGCATTATTTTCATACGTTTCATCACTGAATTTAGACATTAAGTGAATGATTTTCTTCTATATTTGGCTTAAATAATAGATTAGGTGATAATTTTAAATTTAATCACCGATTATTTTTTGTTGCAAGATAATTTTCAACCAAAGAACAAACCATTTTTTTACCTGCCTCATAGGATACTTAACATTTCAGGAAAATTAAAAATTTTACTGATCCCGTCATATGACAGTCTATATGCTAGAATTACATAAACGATAACGGCATAATATATATATATATATATATATATATATATATATATAATATTAAAATTCCTTTACATATTTTAATATCTTAATAACTTTTGTTCTTAAAGTATGTTGGAGTTTTGCGCGGTAATTCTGATTTTTCCCTCCAGACACGCTATAGACTTAGTTCAGTTGTCTGTACGACTTTAGTAGTTAGAGAGTTTCTCAAACATGGTATTTTGTATCACGTGATCAATTGTGCTTAGGGATTATTCGTAGTCATAGGAATATTGTAAAGAGTATGTGCGGGAACACATTGTCTGTTTTGCACGAATTTTGTAAAGCTGTCTGCCTGTTGACGGATTTCATGTTTATCACTAGAAATAAATATATATGTCAATACTCGCCAATATTCATTTATATATATATATATATATATATATATATATATATATATATATGTGTGTGTGTGTGTGTGTGTGTGTGTGTGTGTCAGGTGTAAAGAGGGGGCAGTTGGAAATTACGTGAGTTATAAACCATTTTAAAAAGGGAACTATTTTATAATAATAAAATAAATGAAAAAGACCCACGCTTGCATAATCTTTTGGAGTAATGCGGTCAGACGCAGAGATATTTCACATGAAGTTGATGACTAATCAAGCGAGAAGAATCAGTTAGCGCGTGGACATAGAGCTGTCAACACATTCCACTCTTAGCTTCGCCACGAATAAATGAAAATGGCGCAAGCGACACCTGAAACGGAAACCCCCTATTAAATAAAGAAGTGTTTTTACTAAGAAGGGCTAATTATCCCATTCGCCTTAATAGTGGATCACGTCATATATAATATAAGACGGACTTCACGGTGGGTGGTTGCAGTCATGGCCCATAAAAATGACACCGTTTTAGTTAAAGGCCTTTATTAACACATCGTTGGAGGACGGGTTCCTATTTTATTATAGGAACAACACATACTGCTGATTTGGCATGCAGTTAGTTTACTGCTGCAGGAAGTTAGAAGTAAAAGGTGCTTAACACCTGGGTCAATATCTCCTGGAAAACTCCTGGGAAAACACTTAAGGAAAATCTGCCTCCGATAGCGGGCATCTCCTTTTTGTTTGGAAATTTCCTAAATTGTCCGCTAGGGCAATGTAGAGTTGTAATTGGTTAGACCCCTTTTCTGAGGGCGTAAGCGTGCCCCAGTGGTCAATTTAGGTTAAGGGTAAAAAAAGGGGAAAGCAAAAGGACGCGGGTCTTTTTGCCCTTGACTCAATATTTGAAAAACGTTAAGAATTTTCTCGGGGTGTCTTAGGGGTTTTATACAAAATGCCTACGTTAGTTTCCCGATCTAGATTACTTTTCTTTAAATATATACGTACAGACTTCTGGAATAAAGTAGACAAAATCAGTTAGAAAATGGTCAAAATGGACGAGGTAAAGTTTCAAAACAAATACTGCCTTGTAAATAAATACTTATGCAATGCTTAAATTTTTCAAAACTGATACAGGCATAATCAAATTAGTATTTCCGTAAAATCTTAAATTTTTCTCAATTAAAATACTTCCTCAGCTTAGTAGAATGAAGTAAAAATGTTTCACTGGAAAATTTCTAGCAACTCATTTCCCGAAAAGCTCTGAAAACTCCAACTCTGTTTCCATGTCAATAATTGTTTACTACCAAACAAACGCACGGCGAGCCCAAATAAATTCAGTCTCTCTTTAATGCTGGGAAGCTGCGATGCCGTTTCCCAGCGTACCGAATGACCTACTAAGTTGGAACTAAAAGAAGCGTTGCGGAGCTTGCTGCCAAATTCTTCCGCATAAACTCTCGGGGTGTAACTCTCCTTCCGTGATTTGTTTAGATTAAATTTCATAATCTTGATGTATTTTAACTTTTTAAAAATTTCGCAGAACTACTAAATTTTTAATATTTTCAATTTTATTTTGTTATACATAACAGACAGTACCTTTCGTGTGAAAAATCATGAATATAACGGATTATTTTTTATTCACTATAAAATAGGTTTCTGCTCTGTTTAGCATAAAGCTTTTCATAGATCATTAACAATAAACATAATATACTTTTTACATAATGTATACGTAAAAAATGCGATGGGTAATGAATTAAAAATTCTTATTGTTTGTAAAAATTAACAATATACAATTTTGTTTCATTATAATAAAGTTTATTTGCTTCCTTCCTAGTACCCAAATTTCACACATTCAATCTGGTTTGGTTTGGTTTGGTTCGGCATGCTACTTTTTGAAACACGAGGGATAATGAGACCGGGACCTACAGTTTAAAGCCGATTCCGAACGGCTACGAACATCCATGCCCCAGTGGGATTCGAACCCATAACTCCGCTACCGAAGACCATCACCCTAACCATTCAGCCATCTTTCGGCTACATTCAGTCAGGAAACGAAGTCCGGATATTTGACCGACTATAGTAGAAATGGGTATGTTTAGTGTTAATAAATGTTTAATTTTATAAAAATCATTTAGTTCTGCTGTATAAAACAATGCATTTTTACAAAATAAAATATATTAATAAAAATATATAAACCCACTTTCCTTAAAATAACATTTTAAATATGTACGCTAGAAACAATTTTTTGCATCAAATCTAATAATTAAACATATGACCAAAATATTTAATTTTTTAACGTAATAAATAATTTTTATTTACAATCCTTCAATTACATCACTATTAAACTTACTTAGCAATTAATGAGCATGCGTTTTGTTACATCTAGCTCTCTTATCTTGATATATTTTAGCTTCTTAAAAAATATCGCAGAAGTGCTAAATTTTTAATATTTTCAATTTTATTTTTTTATATATAACAGACAGTACCTTTCGTGTGAAAAATCATGATTATAACAAATTATTTTTTATTCACTATAAAATAAGTTTCTGCTCTGTTTAGAATAAAATATTTCACAGATCATTAACACTAAACATACTATAATTTTTACATAATGTATATGTAAAAATGCGATGGGTAATGAATTAAAAATTCTTATTGTTTGTAAAAATTAACAATATACAATTTTGTTTCATTATAATAAAATTTATTTGCTTCCTACCCAGTATTCATATTCTATACATTCAATCAGGTTTGGTTTTGGTTTGGAATGCTACGGTTTACTTTTTGCAACACGAGGACTAATGAGACCGGGACCTACAGTTTAAAACCAATTCCGAACGGCTACAAACATCCATGCCCAGTGGAATTCGAACCCACGAACTCCGGTACCGAAGGCCAGCACCCTAACCATTCGCCCATCGTTCGGCTACATTCCATCAGGAAACAAAGTCCAGAAATTTGATCGGCTATGGTACAAAATATATAAATGGAAAAATATAAATCCACTTTCCTCAAAATTCAAATTAACATTTGAAATATGTACGCTAGAAACAATTTTACGCATAAAATCTATTAAACATATTAATATGAACAAATTTTTTCATTTTTTAAAGTAATAAATAATTTTTATTTTTAAATATTTTTTTATTTACAATCTTTGAATTACATCACTATTAAATTTACTTAGCAATTAATGAGCAAGCGTTTTGGTACATCTAGATCTCTGATCATAATCTTGATATATTTAGCTTCTTAAAAATTATCGCAGAACTACTGAATTTTTAATATTTTAAATTTTATTTTTGTTACATGTAAGAAACTGTACCTTTCGTGTTGAAAAAATCATGATTCTAACAGATTATTTTTTATTCACTATAAAATAAGTTTCTGCTCTGTTTAGAATAAAATTCTTCATAGATCATTAATACTAAAGATACTATAAACTTTACACACTGTATATGTAAAAAATGTGATGGGTAATTAATTCAAAATTATTATTCTTTGCGTTTGTAATACATATAAATTAACAATATACAATTTTTTTTTTGCATTGTAATAAAGTTTGTTTCCTTCACAATATCCATATTTCATATATTCAATCAGGAAACTACCGAACGATGGCCGAATTGTTAGGGCACTGACCTTCGGAATCGGAGTTCGTGGGATCGAGTCACATTGGGGCATGGATGTTCGTAGCCTTTTGGCATCGGCTTTAAGCAGTAGGTCCCGGTCTTCTTAGCCGCCGTGTTGCAAAAAAAGTAGACCGTAGTGCTCCCAACCAACCAATCAGAAAGTCCGGATATTTGACCGACTGTGGTAGAAATGGGTATGTTTAGTGTTAATAAGGGTTTAATTTTATAAAAATCATTTCGTTTTGCTGTATAAAACAATTTATACAAAACAAAATATATAAATGAAAAAATATATATCCACTTTCCTCAAAATATCATTTAAAATATACGATAAAAATAATTTTATGCATCAAATCTATTAATTAAACATATTAATATGAGCAAAATATTTCATTTTTTTCGTAATAAATGGTAATTTTTATTTTTAAATATTTTTTATTTACAATTTTTTAATTACGTCCCTATTGAATTTACTTAGCAATTAATGAGCAAGCGTTTTGTTTCATTTAGCCCTCTTTTTAATAGTTTGGATATATCAATCAAAATCTTTGGTCCGTTCAAGTTTGTTGTATATTTGAGACAGAAATTTTACTAACAATGTAAAAAAAAGCTTCTGGTTTTACGCAAGACATTTTTTGCCTTATTATACAGATAGTAAAAAAGTAAATTATTCTTTTAAATAATGAGCATTGTACGTTTTTAAAGTAAACTAGATATCTTGATATATTTCGGTTGCTACATTTCTTTCAAGATATCCATTTTAACCATGAACAAAATTTGACAAGTTTGGGTATGGCACCGGTACATACTTATCACATAACTAAAAAAACATACTATTTGATAAAGAATGTGTTTTTTTTAATTGCTGAAAAATTAATATAAGTTTATTTTTTGACTTCTCAACAGTACTAAACTCCTTAAGATAAATAAAATATTATTTTTGAAAAACGTAGTTTGCAGTACTGACTAATGTTTACTTATTGCATATTCCTTGATCCATATTCATGTTTCAAATATATTTTTACCTAATTTGATATGTCTTTAGAGCTTACTATGAAATAATCTATTTTTTTAATTAAAACTTCTTATGAGTGCGTATGAGCATTTTCAGACTTTATCCACGTACGTTTTATAAATATTGAGCACAAATATATTAACACATTATATGCGGGACACATACTAGTACGTTTTCTGACGATTAATACTTGAGCGCGGTTCACGTACTAGTACTAGTGTACCAACATATTTGTTCGTGGGTACAAAAATAACGGTACATACAAGTAAACGAAGCCGAATGTTCTTGTCTACTACATAGATTCTGGAAAATTTTAGAGAAATAAAAACTAGTTTTTACATTTTTAGTTTTATGCTCTTTTTTAGCTCTTTTCATTTTTTGTAATGTAAAAATGATTATATATAACATAATTCGAAAACATTAAAACTATATACTACTATTTCTATTTGATTTTTCATATTTACTATACTATCATAAATTTATCCACTAAAAATATATTTTTCTTTACGTAATCTTAAGGTTGTTATTTATATATTTCTATTTACATATTTGTTTATATATTTCGATATAAAATACGAAAAGTTGGTTAAAAAATTAAATAATTTTCGATCTATTGAGATTTAACTGAATAACTAAATTTACGCTCAAAACGCCCGCTCCCGGTACAATTCCGCTGCAAAATGTACCCGCACACTGTGTGTTAAAACTACTACTGATATTTTTATACATACTTCACATATACACACGTATATATGTATATAAAGGCATATTTATATCAATTTCCACAGATATGCATTTACACTCGCAAATGTATAGCATACACTCAGTTTTATCTGAATCTTTATTATATGTCTAGTAATTAAACAAATATAAGCAATTATATATATATATATGTGTGTGTGTGTGTGTGTGTGTGTGTACATACATGGACGGGGAGATCGGCATGCAAAGTATGCATACACGCAGGCAGCCAATAAAATATAAAATTCTCTTGTCCACCTTTAAGAAAAAATTTATAGAAAATATTAATTTCTTTTTTACGTATACGAATAAAATTGCGTAATTTTTTATTAATGTTTAACTAATACTTCACATATTTTTTTTCAAAAGACTGATTTGTAATATATTGAGTTTAAAGTGACTCAAAATATTAAATGAAAGGAGTTTACACTTAGAATCTCAAAAAATCCAAACAAA
>CM063501.1:85794064-85946564 GCA_032207245.1 Pardosa pseudoannulata | reverse complement strand
TAATTTTAAACAAATTTCTTTACATATTTGTTATTTTTTCACAATGCAGTCATTTTGACTGTTTTGGGGCAATATAGGTATACAAGAAATCTCGGGCAATCTAGTGTTAATTATTTATTCTTATCACCATGAATTGCTGTCACGAAACAGTTTGGTATGCATGCATCAGCCTTAACCTTTTACAGGCCGAATTCAGATCTAGATAGATTTTAAATTATTTTTTTGCATATCTTGCTTTCTAATGTTAAGGTATATTAATCATTTAATTGTGGGAAAAAAAATTTTCTCTTACGATTTTCATCATGTTCCCAATTGGGAACATTTTCCACTTCTGATTATACGCTGGATTCACTAATTGAATAGATTGATGTATGTATTAAATATTAAATAATAAGAAAAATAATTAGAATGCATTTGAAATTTATTTTCAAATTTAATCACAGATATCAATAAAGTTTAAAACTTATAAATTTAAATGAAAACATTTTCTTAAACAAATATAAAAAGCATGAGTTTATACCAGTGGCGTGCGGTCTATATATGCAGGGTGTGCACTGCACACCCTGGTAAAATTATGAGGGACAGTAATTTTCTGCACCTATGTCTACCTATCTTTATATGGTATATAATAAATATTATTTATAATATATTCAAATATTATTTGATTCGCTTGCTTGTATTCCTGTAGTGCGTGCTGTACTAGGTGCTGCACCACGTAGCGCGCAAACGAGCATAGGAAGTTCTGATGTGTACGCACTGCGCACTAATAGAAAAACACGCTTTATATGTATGGACTACTGGAGAAGCACAGCATACTATGGCACTGAGGCAAGTGCAGCTATTTTTCCTGCACTTGGCATTCAGAATCATCCGAAAGTACGGTTTATGAAACGTTGTATTAGAGCGCAGACTGAAGCGCTTTTGGTTTTTTAACTGATTAACTGGCCATACGACTTTGCAAACGGTTAATGTTTAAATTTATATATTGTGAGATTTTGTTTTCATGGAAATATAAAAGAAGTATTTCATCAATATAAAGTGAAATGTTTTAGTGTGGTAAATTAATTTTGGTGATGTATTATATTTATTGAAATAATTAGCTGAAAAACAATTGTTTTGTTTTAAAGAAACGAATTTTAACAGAACAGTCCAAATTTTACCATTCATTGTGTCTTACAGACAGTATATAAGTTATATTATGTAACACCATATCCCTGGTTTTGTTTTTAAAAATTGTCAAGATGTTTTTCGCAGAATATATGATTTCCAAATGTTAAAAACAATTAATAAATATAATTTAATCCACTGACCGAACAAAAAACAGTTCGCTCTATTGTGCCAGCGTGCAGTGAAATCCTCTGCACGTGGAATAGACGTTCGGTTTGTCGGCACCGATGAGCATCCGGATGAGGCACCGCAGCGGCGGGCGCCACGTGGTGCTACGTTTGCTGAACATATAAGTTTTTCGTGGAAGCCCGAAGCGTTGCTTTTTCGACACCGATATGACACCATACAACAAAAGACATGATTTTTGCTTCAGTGCTAGTAGAATTCTCATAAGTTTAGCTCTTTTTATAGTTATAACTCGACTACTCGTAGGTAAATATTTTATTTATTGTATTCTTTAAATTTATATTCATAATAAATAACCCGTTTCAGAATGGAGAACTCAGATGTCTCAATAATTAAAGATTTATTGGAAAATCCATGTTCTCTGCACACCCTGCATGAAAACCTACCGTACTCCACTGGTTTATACCTTATAGAAATATAGATGCAATTTTTTCTTGCACTCATTGCAAGTTAATGCTGCATTTAATATTCACTGTGCCCATATACCTTGTGTTGTTTGTACAAGAAAATGGCCATCCACTTTTCTCTGTGAACTTCTCAACATTCCTTGGTGCGATTCTTAGAAGAATGGTTGTAGCTTGTCGTAGAAACTCCAGATGGGTCAGCTTATTTTTTTCATGCGTTGCTGAATGTAAAATCCAACCGGCAACAACAGCCATGTTCAAAGCATTAACAAATACATGCCACCACCATTTCTTTCTACGAAGCATTGGGCGGTAGCTGCCTAACATTCTATCTAGAAGGTCAACTCCTCCCATTCCAATATTATATTTATGTATTAAATTTGACTGCTGTATGTCCACTTTTTTCTTTTCATTTCTTAAATATCTTTTCGTCAACTGCATTGGGAGAGGATTACAAAAATTTGAAGAAACCGTCACTACAAAATTGTCATTCCAGTGGCATAATAATACCGATCCATCACATCGGTAATCAAATGAACCTTTTTCTAATTTTTCATCTGTTTTGAGAGCATCAATAGGCATTTTTATGTTATGTTCACGGATAGTTTCAATAGCTATTATATTTCTATCAGCAAAATCCTTCATCAAATCATAAGTAGTAACCGAAGAGGAAATTATTTCGTCGCAGTAGAGCGGCAACAATCCATTGTTCCCAATTGGGGACATCAATAATTAATAAACTATTCCAGGTACGTTTCTAATTATAAATGTCGAATTTCATATTTTTTTAATAAATTAAATTTGTTTTAAGTATACCAATCGGATTTTAGAAGAATTAGATGTTCTTTTTTTTACATTTATGGGAATTTTTAATTTGTGCTCTATAGAAAATGGTGAAAAGAGTCATTTTTATGAGTTTTTATACATTTTTCTATTAATCATAGAAATATAGATTCCATTTTACAATATCGAGTGCACTTTTTACTACATTTGTTAAATTTTTTATCAATATTCATGAAATTTAATTTTAAATAATTTTATTAATATTATGTTCCCCTTTTGGAACAATGAACTGTAAAATGTTAAAGTAGTAATAGCACGAATTAAACATTAGAATCACGGATTTTTCTTTTATAATGGCCTAGTAAAAATCCTTTCAAAATAAGTATTTCGGCCTACGTTTCGTAATATACTTTTTTTAACAAACCGCTCTATAGCTCAATTGTATTTTTAAAATATATATAAATAATCCATTATAAATACGGCTGGACACTTGGTTTGGTTTGGAGCGCTACGGTCTACTTTTTGCAACACGAGGACTAATGAGACCGGGACCTACAGCTTAAAGCCAATTCCGAACGGCTACGAACATCCATGCCATAGTGGGATTCGAACCCACGAACTCCGGTACCGAAGGCCAGCACCCTAACCAATCGGCCATCATTCAGTCAGGAAACAAAGCCCGGATATTTCACCGGCTATGGTAGAAATAGATATGTTTAGTGTCACTGGACACTTGATAGCCCCTATTATTTTTACTTTCCCAGGCTACTCAGCAAGGAGAAAGCTAATCCAGCTAGCAGTGACACGATGCAGTAGCGCCGCACTGAAGAGAACGGCACAAGTCTAATTAGAACTTTATTTTAGAGCTGTTAAAACGGACATCTTTACTAGTCAACGACAGACAAGAGAAAGAACACAAAAATCATTCTGCTCGAACAGAGGTGCAGCCAAGAGCGAAGACAGGAAGAATTTTCCCACTTACTCAGCGAATTTAAGTGTAAAATCAGAAAAAAACGCGGAGCCATTTCCTGGCGACAGCTGGGAAACGTGTTAAATAGACAGAAAATTTACATCTATAGGATAGAAAGCTTTGGGATTTGTATCGAAATAATTTTAAGTCGAGGATGCTACTTTGATTTAGACATTTAGAGGCTGGGAAAAAGATTTTAAGGAATTAGAATGGGAGAGGGGAGATTTTTAAGGAAATATTAAAGTTAAATAATTTTTGATATATTACATATATTTATAAACTTAGTATGTATAGAAACTAATCTTTCATATATGGGTTGCCGCGTTAGTCCGAAAAGGTATTAATCTCATAACCAGAAGGTTGCGAGTTCAAGGTTCGAGCCGGTCAAAGATCCACAGTGTTCATGAATGGTGGATGGGGAACGTAAAACAGCTCGTCGCAATGTCCTCCAAGTTCCTAAACGATACCTCTGGAGGTAGCACGCAAAGTCTACAGTTCTGTTTGGTCTAAATTACGAGAACTCACTATGTGTTGTACTAACGTTGGTCGCCTATAGTTATAATTCCTAAAACAAAACAGCCAAAAAATATATGTGGCTTGGTAGCGACGAAAGCTATAAATGTCCCTTGCACTGGAAATAATCTTACATATTTTACTTGTATTGATTCGCATTGGAATTATATTTTGAAAAAGGTAAATAAATTCTGATCTTTCAAGCTATAAAGAATTCAAACATTTTAATGATCGGGTGGCCTACCAGCCACCGATGAGTCCGGTGTAGGGCGTTTTTAGTGCAGACCCGGTTTCCGATCCCAGCAGCTCCGACCATGACTGCACAGGTCCTCTTCAAGTTGCTGCGAGGCGATCGTGGCAGCTGTTGATTGGTCTTAGAACTGGCACTTATGATTGATGTTAATACATATGTCCCCTCGAGCTGATGGGTCCTTACAAGCCTCTGGGTGTACAGAGGCCAAGCGAGATGAATCCATAAGTAACAAGCTATTGTTTTTAGTTGGTGCTGGAGATTAGGAGAGGATGAGTGAAGATGATGTATATACTTGGTTGGCTTATAACTACAGAGGCTGTTCGCACATTTTTTAGATGATTTTGGTTGGTGGTATTAAAAAATCGTTTGTTTCAAAATAAATAACTGCAATAGTACTATGTTTTTAAAAGTCAAAATTATCGTCTACGGCTTGAGAGATTTGTTTTTATTCAAAATGGCGTTTTTAACGAAGCAGTGGTTCGAAGGCTATATTAATACTCTGTCCGAAGAGAAATATTCATATTACGTTACCCAAAAACGACATGAGAGTCACGGTTTTGTGATATATAAAGCGTCGATAGGTAATATCGTCAAAAAGGAAGGGAAAAACGTCAATTTGGAGCCTCAAGTGGGAAAAAATTTCCAATAAATATCCAAAGAAAAAACGAACTTCTTCGACTATTGCCGTAGCAGTTTTTTAATGTTACAAGAAAATCCTACTCAAAGGACAGTTACAAAATCATGAAAATGCTCGGTGCTCACTGCAAACAAAATGATAAACGTTGATTTAAATCTTAAGAAAACTAAAAATACGCAATGTGCATCGTCTTTCTCTAAAGCATATCGCTCAACGCAGGACACGCTGCAGAATTCTTATGGGTTTTGGTTTTTGCTCGCTACGGTCTACTTTTTGCAACACGGGCTAGTGAGACCGGGACCTACTGCTTAAAGCAGATTCCGAAAGGCTACGAACATCCATGACATAGTGCGATTCGAACCCACGAACTCCGGTTACGAAGGCCAGCACCCTAACCCTTCGGCCATCTTTCTGCGAATTCTTATGGGAAACAATAAAAAAAAATGGAAAAAATTGACACAACAGATGAATCGGGGGTGTATTTAAATTATTTCAACAAAAAAGATCTATTTATTATAATAAAAGGAGAGAAAAAAATTCAAGTACCGAAGTATCGAAAGAAAGTTTTTTTAATGGATTCATGATTGTTGCTGGTTTTTCATATAATGGCAAGTTAAAAATAAAGCGAGTTAAAAAATGTCAAGATTAACTCCAAATACTATCAGGAACATATTTTATCGCCAATTTTCAACACATGTGTGTTTCGTGACAACCCGGCACCTTCACTGACAGCCAAAAATATGATCATTGGAACTACAACGGATTCGCCGCGACTTGGATGTAGCCGCTAAGAATTCCAGGGACCCCTGGGTTTGCGACCGATGATTGTTTAACCCGGACCAATCCAGTTGTTCGAAGGTGAGGTCATCGCTAGGTGATCCAATAATGAAATTGTGGGTGAGGCCCCTCCCCTAGAAAGAGACGAGAGAAGATTTGTTTTTTAGAGAAGTTAGTTAGCTAGCAACCAGCGAATTCAGAGGTTGCCTTAACCAGTTTCTCTACCGGAGAGTTTTTTTGCTATAATCCCACCTTGGGATCTTTTCTTTAAAGAGTAGCCCACATCGGCTAACTCGGAGGTCGCCTCGACTAGTCTCTCCATCGGAGTTTTATTTAGATAAATCCCGTCTTCGTATATATCTCTTACTGAGATTGAAACGATACCCTGTGCATTGGGTTTCCTTTTTCTAATATAATCCTCTTCAGGATTGTTTGCATTTTTCCTTCGGAACTCTAGCTGTGCTTTGATATTCTACCAGTACTTCAGTGAACTTTCGCGAGAGCTACCGAATTGTTTCTTCCGTCGAATCACTAATATTTCGGCAGAGACTGATTTTAGTTTAGGTACCCGTCTCTACTCAAGTCTACGTGTACTAATCACTTACTTAAGTATAAATAAATTCATTAATCAAGATACACCTGATTCTTCCTTGTGTCACCTAAAACAGGGAACGGATACGTTACACCCTACTAAATCTCCCGATCTATCACATATGGAATTTTGTGCTTTCGGACTTTTAAAATCTGCATAATCCAAACGTCATCCCACAACCCTTACAGGACTCTGGAAAGCTGTTCAGGAGGAATGGGATAGAATACCTCTTGTGACACTTCAAAAAGCATTATTATCCTAGAAATTACGGTGTAGCAAGGTAGTTCACAGAATAAGGACTATCAAATAGAACAGTTCAAACACTAGAATTTTTTCTAATTTAGTTTGCGACTACAATATACATCGTCTAAATAATGTGTGAACAGTCTCTGTATAACTTTTTCCTGATAAACAAAACAATTTCCAAATACTAGTCAAAAGTCCACCCCATACTGCTTCATTTTGCCAGACCCTAAACCTGCCCCTGGTGGAACATGGGATTTAAGGAGAAATTTTTACGTACTGAAAAGTGTGTTTTAGCAGACCATGAAACTTTAAATACTTAATAAAACTGTTTGAAAAAATTGCAAGACTATTAAAAGGCTGTTTCAAATCTTTTACACTGAAGTGATTCGTCCGCCTCAGTTAGAATGAAACAAGTGTAGAACGATTAATACAGGAAAACCTTAAATAAAGTTGTATGTTATATTTAGATCCACAAGGTAACTTAATTTAAAATAAAGGTATTAACTAACTTCACATAATCCCTAAACTTCACGCAATTTCTGTTTTAATCTGTAAGTCAAAACTGTAAGTGTATTAAAAAACTGAAACATTTTTTTGGTTTTGGTTTGGAGTGCTACGGTCTACTTTTTGCAACACGAGGGCTAATGAGACCGGGACCTACAGCTTAAAGCCGATTCCGAACGGCTACGAACATCCATGCCATAGTGGGATTCGAACCCACGAACTCCGGTACCGAAGGCCAGCACCCTAACCAATCGGCCATCGTTCGGCACTGAAACATTTTATTTTATACAAAACTATTTACAAAGTATCTTTACTATTATTGTATTTTGGGTTTAACCCCTTCATGAGTCATTTCAACCAAATATATATGTCTTAAATATATGTTTTCAAGGATTGTACAAAATAAAATAAAAATTGAAACTTAACCATTTGAGTGCAATATCGAGCTTCTCTTGTATAACGCCAAGAAATTCGTAGAAGCGCAATCCCTCTGCTGTTTTGTAGGTGTAAATTGCGCATTAATTGAGAGCAATTTATTCATATCAACTGTGGTTTTAATATTATTCAATTGAGATTTTTAATAAGATAAGAATCTCTTAGGTACAATGTGCTACTATAGTGACTCCCTCTAGAGGATCACCTCTTAAATTGAGTGTTTTCATGTGTTGCTCAACGTACGTCTAAAAGTAATGAGAATTTTTTGTTGTTCATTTTCGGCAAATCCTCAAGGAAAATAGGAGGCTCAAAGGTATTTATTGGAACGTTAGTGACGTATTATAATTGTTAGGATGCTGCTACTAATGCACAGAACATACCCAGTGGCCTAACAGCGATCCATTGTGACGGGGCCTAGCGAGAGTTCAAGTAGCGAAATAATCTCATCTCATGTGGCCCTGGTTGTGAACATAGCTCGTTACGCTTAAAATAAACCGATCTATTGAGCTAAATAATGCAACAAAAATTGCGTTAACCACTGTAAAAATGATAGTGAAACCTTACAAATGTTAAAGAAGGCTAACAAAGCTTATGTTATGTAACAATTGCATGTCTTCAAGCAGTGGCGTGCGGTCCATATGTGCAGGGTGAGCACTGCACACCCTGGCGAAATTATGAGGGACAGTAATTTTCTGCACCTATGTCTACCTAACTTTATATGGTATATAAATAATATTATTTGTAATATATTCAAATATGTTGATTTGCTTGCTTGTATTCCCGCAGTGCGTGCGGTACTAGGTGCTGCACCACGTAGCGCGCAAACGAACATATGAAGTTCTTATGTGTACGCACTGTGCATTAAATTGAAAATCACGCTTTATATGTGTGGGCTACTGGAGAAGCACAGCATACACTATGGCACTGAGGCAAGTGCAGCTATTTTTCCTGCACTTGGCATTCAGAATCATCCGAAGGTACGGTTTATTAAGCATTGTATTAGAGCGGGGACTTACGTGCTGAAGAGCTTTTGGTTTTTTAGCTGATTAACTGGCCGTACGATTTTGCAGACGGTTAATGTTTAAGTTTATATATTGTAAAATTCTGTTTTCATGGAAATATAAAAGTAGTATTTCATCAATATAAACAGAAATGTTTTAGTGTGGTAAATTAATTTCGGTGATGCATTATATTTATTGAAATAATTAGCTGAAAAACAATGTTGTTTTGTTTTAAAGAAACTAATTTTAACAGAACAGTCCAAAATTGACAATTGATTGTGTCTTACAGACAGTATATAAGTTATATTATGTAACACCATATCCCTGGTTTTGATTTTAAAAATTGTCAAGATGTTTTTCGCAGAATATATGATTTCCAAAAGTTAAAAACAATTAATAAATATAATTAAATCCACTGACCGAACAAGAAACAGTTCGCTCCATTGTGCCAGCGTGCAGCGAAATCCTCTGCACGTGGAATAGGCGTTCGGTTTGTAGGCACCCATGAGCATCCGAATGAGGCACCGCAGCGGCGGGTGCCATGTGGTGCTACGTTTGCTGAACATACACGAGTTTTTCATGGAAGCCCGAAGCGTTGCTTTTTCGATGCCGATATGACACCATACAACAAAAGACATGATTTTTGTTTCAGTGCTAGTAGAATTATCATAAGTTTAGCTGTTTTTATAGTTATAACTTTACTACTCGTAGGTAAGTATTTTATTTATTGTAATCTTTAAATTTATATTCATGATAAATAACCCGTTTCAGAATGGAGAACTCAGGTGCCTCAATAATTATAGATTTATTGGAAAATCCATGTTCTCTGCGCACCCTGCATGAAAACCTACCGCACGCCACTGTCTTCAAAACACATACTGCGTTTAAAAACGGCAGACAGAACATTGAAGACGACCTGTGCGTATTACAACCATCGACTAGAAAAAAACAGATGAAAATATCGAACGAGAGAGGAATGTTCTCAACATCGACTGCTAAGTAAGCTTAAGTTCAATTGCGCAGATTTCAATTGTGAATTCACAGTTTTACTAGGATGTGCTCAATCACTTGAAGAAAAGGATAAAACAGGTCGGCCCACACATCGCTCGCAACAGGATAGTCTATCACAACAACGCTGAGCCCAAGTTGGCTTTGGTTCTGACTTAATACTTCACAGGAACACATAACTGTTCTTCCTCATCCATACAGTCCCTACTGGAGTCATGCGATTTTATTTCGTCTCAAGAACTACATAAAACAACGACATTTTGAGACTAAACTCCAAGATGACTAAAAGACCATCATCACAAGACTTCCTTCCAAATAAAGATTGAACAATTCTACAGCCACTAGCAGAAACGCTAAATTCGTTGTATTGCTATCCAAGGATCAGATTTTTAAGTTTAGTCGGTGTGTTTCTTTGTAAGTACAATTATTTATGTAGTTTACTATCATTGCTTTTGAGACTGACTTGCATTACATACTTCTTTTGTCTTTACAAAGTGTACACCAATACAGTGTAACGTCACTGGATCCTCTAGTACCTTGTGTGTGTGTCGAAGTTGTAGTGACAAGAGGTACAGCTTAAAACAATAACAACTTTTATTCTTCATTAAATATAAAGCTATTTACAACTTTTCAGAATGGAAATCACAGGGGCTCTGGTGAGCCGGTACGGACCCAAAAGTCCCAGGTTCTAGGCTCTAACAATAAGTTACATTCGGTTCAGGTCCCCGTTGGTGTTCGGGGACAACTTGGACTCCTTGAGTCCCTCACAAAACTGGAGATCGGCTTTCTAAAAACCAAACACAACCTCTCGTTGCCTTAATTCGTTCTCTGTTCTTTTTCTCTCCTAGTCAATCTTCCACCGGCAAAAACTCGCACCGCCTTACGTCACTTTTTGCCTCTTCCCATTGGCTTTTTTCCCCGCTTCGCCATCCTGTTAGATTCCGATTGGTCCTTTCGTTGGCGCCTGAGAGTGAAATTTCAGCGTCGCGTCCAACCTTCTAATCACCTAGAACATCTCAAGGCCTTCGTAGTTTTGTGTCAAACCCTTCATTGTTTAGCCTCAAAAATCCAGACAGAATGTCGCCTTGGCCTGGGTTTTAACAATACCTCTTTGCGAAGCCAATAGGATATAGTGAAGTCACAATATGGTTTGGTTAGTTTGGAGAGCTGCGGTCTACTATTTTGTGACACGAGAGCTAATGAGACCGGAACCTACTGCTTAAAGCCGTGTACTACCTGTAACCAGCCACCCACCCGAAGTCGGGTGTAGGGTGTTGAATTGCTGGTTCAGTCTGGTCGTCCTGCAACAATGCGTTACGCAGGGTCCAAGTCAGCATTAAGTCAAGCAAGCAAGCCCATAATATTTAAAATAACAAAAGAAATATATATAATATATAAATTATATATATATATATAACATATAAATGTATCTAGAATAAAAGGTACAATTAATGCAGTTTACGAAGTGCGGGGATACTCCGCAGGAGTCCTGCCCAGGTAAAAGTCCGGTGTACTCATGATTTCTGACATGGGGGCAGGTGTTTGCGAGGGAAGCAATATCTGCACAGGGCAGTTGTGATGGCCATTCGTGAAGGGGTACTTTGACCCTGGCGGTGTGGTATAAGGTTAAATTCATGGCCGCACGATGGCGCCTTGGTTAGCGGTGAGCCAGTCAACCAGGCTCCCGGCCTTCCTTATCAGTACCGGGTTTTTGATTAGGCTCTCTGCCCAGAGTTCCTTGGATCTTTCAGAGGGTTTCTTAAAATGCAAGTCAGGTATCAAGGGGCAGTCGTGCAGGTAGTGATAGGAGTCACCGAGTGCACAGCAAACACAATCTCCCGATGGGCTATCTGAGACCTGGAACCTGTGGAGATACTGAGGGAAAGGTCCATGGTTCGTAAGAAGGGCATTTACTGCCGCATTTCCGCTCAGTCTATTCCGAATGGCTTTGAACATCCATGCCACAGTGGGATTCGAACCCATGAATTCCGATAACAAAGATCAGTTCCCTAACCATTCGGCCATCTTTCGACTACTACAGTATATGGGCTAAATTCCCAGTTTTTGTTACTCGAGTAACAGGTATGAATTGCTAAACGCTTATACAATATATTCTGGGTAAAAAATTGGACTACAATTTACCTCGAGCATTATTAAGGCCATAGAGATGGAATGGTTAATAACCAAAAATACCACAGGAAAATTATCTGTAAGTAAAAAGTTTTCTTTAGGACAATACGAGAGTAAAACTTGTAACATTCTGGTGTATGTGTGGTCTAATTTTAAATTTAATCATCGAGTATTTTTTGTTGCTATGAAAATTTTATCACCGGTATTAACAACAAATTCCGTATACCTCCAGGGTGTAGTGTAAATGATAATTTCATTCCTTTACTTCCATTAATTACTGTGGAAAAAAGGGAGAAAATGATAATTTCGACTTAGCAAAGAAAATTTTGAATTATCTTTCTAAATGAATTCAACGTGATTCTAAAGTGCATTCACAGTATCGGGAGACTTTAGAGGAGTATGAAGATAAATTATTGAGCGTGTACCAAATAATTCTCATCCAAAAAGCAAACCGTTTTTTACCTGACTCATAGGGTACTTTACAACTCTGGAATGTTAAAAATTTTACTGATTCCGTCATATGACGGGCTACATGGTAGTATAATATAAGGTTTGGTTTGGGTTGGAGTGCTACGGTCTACTTTTTGCAACACGAGGGCTAATGAGACCGGGATCTACTGCTTAAAGCCGATTCCGAACGGCTACGAACACCCATGCCATAGTGGGATTCGAACCCACAAACTCCGGTACCGAAGGCCAGCACCCTAACCAATCGGCCATCGTTCGGCAGTATAATATAAGAAAGACGGTTAAATATTTTATAAGTTACTTACCAAGTTCGACGTTTTGGTCTTACTGTAAAATCAAATATTTTCCCCTTTCAGTGCACCTTTTATTCCATTTAAATTCTATCTCCAATAAGATACTTCTGAGTTCAACACTATAAAGATTCTAAATCAGGCCTTCATTTCTTACCATGGTGTTCCAAGCATTTTCTTTCAATATCCGAGAAAGTATTTCCATAAAATGCGAAAATGTCCCCTTTTGTACAATCTAAAAGAATTTCTTGTGACAACTGAAAGCTGTTTTATTCTTTATAGGCAACACAATGTCGCTAGAAGATTTTATATATTTTATATATGTTACGCCGCGGGAGACAGCGAGGATTGCAAAAGACATAATACGTCGGCAGCCTCCCGAAGCGTTGGCGTCAATTTAAGTTTACCTATATAATAATAGTCTATGTTATCTGTCCGTCTGTCCTCGAGTTTGTGAAGCAGTTGTACCTGGAATGGATAGAGGCATCCATATTAGATTCTTGATGAGTTAGGGTTAGTAATGCTCGAAATCCACAACTTCCCCCGTTTTCTAGCATTCAACGCCATTATTTCAAGTCCTATTTTCCCCGGTTACGAGAAAAAGATTAAATTTGTCAATTTATCACATAATAAATATGAAAAAATAACATTTTTTTATCCTTATGACATCATTCCTTTAACCATCTCATTTAAGCATTTTTTATTTTAAACTAGCAAGTCTGCCCGTGCTTCGTTGCGGTGAACTTAATAAATTACTTTTAAACAAAGATTTATTTTTCGTGCATAAGCTCTATAAATTCATCACAGTTCAGTTCGAGTCATTGGCGTATTTATATATTTCTATTATAAGCGTATTATAAAAATATTCAGTTTTTATACTACTGTATTACTCAAACTTTTTTTATTGTACGTTGCATTACTGTATTACTACAGTACGTTGATTAGCAACGTTAATAGATCTTGACATATTAAGTGGTAGAATAAGAAGCAGAGGTTTTGACAATAGTTCTAATTTTGATAGTATTAATAAATGGTGTCCAAAATTAAGTAAATTTATGACAACATAGTTTTGTATGAAACAGAAACACACATTCGTATTGACAACCCTATGAATATGAAGATAACTATATAAAATGATAGGTTTTATTTGGCCATGAGAGTCACTGAAATTTGTACTTTTTGTACTTAGAATATTGTTGATATGCATTTCATTGTAACATAAAAATGAACCAAGAATTAAATTTAAAATTTGTTCTCATATAAAAATGCTATAATTTGAGTCACATAGAGTGAATCATGAAAGTGAATCACTTTATATCTCAAATTTCAGTTCAAATCGAATAGATACTAAGCAGACGATTTTAAATAATATAAAATAAGAAATGAATAAATGAAATATTTAAAGGAATGACGTCATAATGATAGAAAAGTATCATTTTCACCTATTTATTATGGGATAAATTGAAAATTTTAATCTCCTGCTTTTAACCGAGGAAAACTGCGTTTAAAACAATTAATTGGGATGACGTCACATTGCTAGAAATAGTGCTTCTTTCACTTAGGTATGATGCTATAAATTAAAGAGTTAATCGTTTGAGTTTAACCGGGGAAAATAATGCTTGGAATAATGCAAGAAATGCTCGAAAAAGGGGGAAAGGAATAGATTTCGAACGTTAAAAATTTACAAAAACCTTCCCAGGGATATACCTAACAATATCCCAAATTTTCAAGGCGATTGGAAGCATGGTTTTTGAGTCTATCGAGTACAGACAGACAGACACAAATTCATTTATATATATATAGATTATTTAAATATCGTCTGCATTATTTTCATACTTTTTATCACTGAAGTTATATATTACGTAAATAATTTTCTTTTTGGCTTAAATAATAGATTAGGTACATATGTGATAATTTTAAATTTAATCATCGATTATTTTTTGTTGCAATGAAAATTTTATCACCGGTATTAACAACAAATTCTTAGACTTAACAAAATTTTACTGATCCCATCATATGACGGGCTATATGCTAGTATATGTTAAAATGGACTTCAGACTACTAGACGTTGAAAGGTTATTTATTGCATTAAAGGATTAGTTGGTTGGTTACGCTGTCTACTTTTTATCTTTTAACTACACGAAGAAAATGGTACAGGGACCTACTGCTTAAAGTTGATTCCGAATGGCTACAAACATCCATACCAGTAGCGTGATTCCAACTTCTGAATTCCGATACCGAAGAGCAGCTGTACCCATTTAATCAACGTTTGATCTCGCATTAAAGGATAAAAACATAACTAACAAAATTTTACCTTACGAAAATTTTTTGAACAATGTAGTAACATTTCTTTTAAATATATGACCAAGTTTTCCTCAACGCCAATAAAAAAATTTTCCAAAAATTGCCGTGCATCATTTCTTTATTATCTTATTGTTTGTTTATATAATTTTTATTAGATCTCATTTTCTAAAAAAATAATTTAAGCAATTTAAAATAAAATATAATTGAAGTTTTTAAACAAATTCCGTCTATGAGTTCATGATATTTTTTTTTCTTTTGTTTCGAACGCGTGCTTCTATTGAACCGTTAAGGAAATTTTGCTGAGGATATCGGGCTCAGAATGCGGAAATTAGAAATCAACCTAAGTAATTCCATTTGTTTCATTCTTAGAAATAAGCTGCAAAAAGAAACAAATTCATTATCGGAGATAACTCTCTTTTCATTTCAAAATTTTATCATCGGTATTAACAAATTCTATTACCTCCAGTGTGTAGTAGAAATGACAGCTTCATTCCTTTACTTCCATTAACCCCTTCCGGTATGATTTAATACTGAAAAACTCTGCATGAAATAACCATTTAATTTTTATTTAAAAAACTTGTTTCATTTTACGATTCTTACATATTCTTAATTAAAATCCACTTTTTACACAGTGTTAAATAATATCAGAAACAGTAAAATTAAGAAAATATCAAAGCAAAACATTAATAAGGTATACAGATAATAGTCTTCAAGCTAGTGGTACTTTTCAAAACAAAGTGCAAAGGAATTCTTAATCTTTTAAATATATGACCAAGTTTTCCTCAACGCCAATAAAAAAATTTTCCAAAAATTGCCGTGCATCATTTCTTTATTATCTTATTGTTTGTTTATATAATTTTTATTAGATCTCATTTTCTAAAAAAATAATTTAAGCAATTTAAAATAAAATATAATTGAAGTTTTTAAACAAATTCCGTCTATGAGTTCATGATATTTTTTTTTCTTTTGTTTAGAACGCGTGCTTCTATTGAACCGTTAAAGAAATTTTGCTGAGGATATCGGGCTCAGAATGCGGAAATTAGAAATCAACCTAAGTAATTCCATTTGTTTCATTCTTAGAAATAAGCTGCAAAAAGAAACAAATTCATTATCGGAGATAACTCTCTTTTCATTTCAAAATTTTATCATCGGTATTAACAAATTCTATTACCTCCAGTGTGTAGTAGAAATGACAGCTTCATTCCTTTACTTCCATTAACCCCTTCCGGTATGATTTAATACTGAAAAACTCTGCATGAAATAACCATTTAATTTTTATTTAAAAAACTTGTTTCATTTTACAATTCTTACATATTCTTAATTAAAATCCACTTTTTACATAGTGTTAAGTAATATCAGAAACAGTAAAATTAAGAAAATATCAAAGCAAAACATTAATAAGGTATACAGATAATAGTCTTCAAGCTAGTGGTACTTTTCAAAACAAAGTGCAAAGGAATTCTTAATTGTTTACACCGCCAAGTAGTCTCACTTTTAATTGGATTCTTGTAACACACACGGCATTTCTTAGTAGGTTTTCTTTTATTCTGACTCATTAATTTGGCAATGACTTGTACCAAGAAATTCTAAGTAAACAATATGTAATAGTGACTTGTGATTTTCACAAGTGATAAAAGTGTTGCCAAATTCAGTACACTAGAAATTTTAAACTAAATTAATTATCATATTTAACAGTAACTTTAATCGCATGACGAGTGTGGCTCGTCATTGTGCGGTATGGAATGAAAAACTAATGACGAGCTAGACTCGTCATTTTACCGGAAGGGGTTAATTACTGTGGCAAGAAAAGTTGGGAAGAACTTAACGATAATTTCGACGTAGCTAAGAAAATCCGAATTATCTTTCTAAATTCAACGTGATTCTAAACTGCATTCACAGTATGGGGAGACTTCAGAGGAGTATGAAGATAAACAAATTATTTGGCGTGTACCAGATAATTCTCGGAAAAAAAACAAACTATATTTTTATCTGCCTTTTAGGGTACTTTACAATTTTCGAAAATTGAAAATTTAATGATCCCGTCATATGACAGGCTATATGCTAGTTTAAAATAAAACTAGCTCCAACTTTCATGGTTCTAGACTCAGCAGGGTTTATGTTGATTTTTGTCATAATTTCACTTCCAAACCCAAAACATTAGTCGACAACTAAGCTTTTTCAACATCTCATTTTGTCTCACTTTAAAGCTTAAAAATTGCAGAGGCACTGCTGCATGTTCACCTGCTAAGACAGCTTCAGGCAAACGGATAGAAACCTAACTTCCTCGAGTGAGACAAAGTACACTTTCCCAGACAAATACAAATTCAACATTCCTGTGATATATTAGTGGGTCAGTCGGTCACTCAAAATGAGCCTTCAGTTCAGATTTTACCACAGGTATCCCATTAGATTGAAAAATGGACGAAGTAAAAAAATGCAAGTTAAAATTTTATTGATGGGTTAGTTGGTTGATAGGCTCCACTGTTTTGCTAGATTAGGGCTACATTTTATTGATAGAAAAACAGAAGAGATCGAAGTCTGAAATTGGATATTTTCTTCATAAAGGTATGGAAAAAATTTGGGGAAATAATTTAAGTTTAGGTGTGCGTGTGCGCATGCGTGTGTAATAAAATTTATGCGGTTAACACATATGAGGGACACGTACTAGCACGTTTTCTGACGACTGATACTTGAGCGCGAGACACGTACTAGTACGGGTTAGTGTAACAACATGGTTTGTTTGTGGGTACAAAAATAACGGTATATACAGGAAAACGAAGCCGAATGCTCTTGTCTTTCACATTTTTATAATGTGAAAATGTTTATGTATAACATAATCCGAAAAAATTAAAACTATATACTACTATTTCTATTTGATTTTTCATATTTACGATACTATTATAAATTTACCTACTTTTGTTTTTTGTCTGTGTAGAACATGTCAACCAGTTCTCTGACTACAAGATGAAAATAAAAAAATTGCTAAGTACCATATTTTCATCTGAAATACGGAAACTGAGATGACTGAAAATTGGAGTACTACGGTCTTCTGTTTTGGTTAATGATACCAGAACCTACTTCTTAAAGTTGTTTCCGAACTGCTACGAACATCCATGCCAGCAGTGGGACAAGAACCTGTGAACTCTGGTACCGAAGAGCAGCGCTATACCATTCGGCCGTCGTTCGGTGATTGAAAATTGGATGTCTCAGATTTGTCGAACAAGTTAATATACAAAACAGTCTATTTGTGTTTGATTTTCGTCCCTTTACTAATTAACGATTATTTAAAATATAATCCTAACAGACTTGAGACAAGAGATTTTAGTATATTTAATCTGAGTGCAGGCGAAAATAATGAAATTCTGAAGCTGGTTACGGCAAACTTGTGTCTTTAAAGCAAGGATAAAAGTTTAAAGGCAAAAAACTTAAATATAAAACCACTGAAATATCAAAACAAACTAAATAGAACAATGACGGAATTGTGTAAATTGTATTTTTCTCTTCTATTCCTATTTTCTTATAACGTATACGTGTGCTTCTGCCGCATTAAGAAACAGAAATTGCAGGACGTAAATTTGTGTCAGCAGAAATCAGGAGTAAAAGTTAAATTGACATGAAGTCCCAACAGTGGTAACAAGGTATAGAATTTGAAATAACGAATTAATTTCAACAATAATCAGGAATGAGTGACGTGAATTCGAGGTCTACGGCAACCATGAAATGAATTTGAAATGGCGTTAATTCACGCTAGCAACATCCAGGAATACAATTTGCAATGACGGTAATTCACTTCAGTGAGAACTAGGAACAAAACTTGAGGCAAGAACTGATCACTGAACCAGCAATAGAGCTGTTTTAAATGAAATGACGTGAATTAACGTCAGCGGTCACGAATGTGTTAATATAAGCATAAAACTTATCAAAATGCATTGTTTTAATTTTACTTCATTTACAGCCTTCCCCCTTCAGACACAAAGAGAGAAAAAAATTTCAACCATTTTATGCGAATTTTACTTAAAAGAATTACTGAACAAATTGTTTCTACATAATTTAAAATATCTTTTAAATATAACACTTCTCAAAATAATTTTTTACATTCGTATTTAATGTGATCAAAAGAACCCTTTTCCTAAATAAAATGTAATGGAATGAGGTAATTATTTATAAAGGGCATATGGCAAATTTTGGAAAAAAAAGTCAAACATTTATAAACAGTAGATATTTTTAAACACTTTAGTTTCTTAACTACTTCGGCCTCTCAACTCTGTTCCTAAGCTTTAATGACACTAAGATGTTTCACTTTTTTTAATGATACAAAAAAAATGATGATATATATAGATTAGGTTTAACACGCGATTAAAATAGCTCGATGTCAGGGGCGTTCTAAAAACAACTTAAGATAACAGGGTACAAAAGGAGAAGAAAACACTGACTTTAAAGAAACCGGAAGAAGATGTGGTTTATATTTTTGTACGTATCTTTTATAATACAGTCGATTCTCGATATCATGGAAATCATTAGGAAATACTAGAGGTAACGAAACTTTAAGATATCGAAAAATGCACCTAGTTTATTCTGGAGCATTTGATAGTTGCAAATAATATGCTATAAAACCATCACAATATTTTATATTTAGTCTGTGCCACGGTCAGAGGCATACCCTGGGAGGGTTGCAAAAGAACATATGCAACCCCCATTTTTTTTTCCCCGAAACTGAAAAAAGGGGAAAAAGAAATTTTAAATATTGTCTTCCTTTTTTTATTTGAGTTTAGAAATACCATAATACTACAATAAAAATCAATACAATATAAATTAAAGAGGTATTTTTTTCATGGCAATTATAGGCGTCTATATGAGAAAATTTAGGAGGGGGGGATGAGTCTAAGATAAAAATGTGTGTATGGACAGGGCCTGATTTACGGCGGGGCATTCGGGGCACTGAATTAAATTTGATTTAAATTTAAATTTAAAAAACACATTTAAAAAAATTTAATTTAAAAATTTAATCAAAAAAATTACACGAGAGAATATAAGGTCTGAAATAAAAATGTGTGTATGGACAGGGCCTGATTTACGGCGGGGCATTCGGGGCACTGAATTAAATTTGATTTAAATTTTTAAAAAACACACATTTAAAAAAATACACATTTAAATAAATTTATTTCATTTAAAAATTTATATGAGAAAATTTAGGAGGGGGGGATGAGTCGAAGATAAAAATGTGTGTATGGACAGGGCCTGATTTACGGCGGGGCATTCGGGGCACTGAATTAAATTTGATTTAAATTTAAATTTAAAAAACACATTTTAAAAAATTTAATTTAAAAAAATACACATTCATTTTTGGTGCATCTCAGAATACGCTCGTGTTTTCCGGCATACTGCTGGAAAACATGAATTTTCTTTTGTCAATGACAAACTGGAGTGTGTATGTTGTTGGTGGGCTTCAAAAGTCAGTAAATTAAATTTATTCCGTAATTTTAAGCCAAAAGTAAGCTTTCATTTGCTGCAAAATACTTTGAAGAAATGTTAACATTTTAAATGTGTATATTATTCAAAAGATTGAAATACCAACCCTATCAGTGACACCAATTTACAAATTCATGTCTTCCGAGAGGGAAAAAAATCTTAACTACTTTTTTCCCTCTTGAAGTGGTTAACAAATCAAAAAATATATTTATCCAAAAGCATCCGATATCGATTTTTTTTCTTTTTTTAAGATTTAAGAATGAACAGAAAGTTTTTATAATTGATAATTTAAGAATAAAAGTAATGAATTTTTGGAATTTTGTAAAACAAAATCTCCCATAATATTTACTTAAAATGGTAATTTTTATTAATTTAAACTAGTAATTTTTCCTTTAAAAAATCTTACGGGTACTCTGAGTTTGACATAAGAATATCACAGTTTTATCGTTAAAGTCAGATACTGTATTTAGATTGCACAGGCATCTGTAATATGTTTGAAGTTAGTTTAGGGGAATTCTAAATATATAAAAAAAAAAATTATTTCATTTCATTAGATACACAAAATGTTTAGGTTACGTATACATGTCAGGAGTATTTAAACTGATATAGCAGCTTATAAAATAAAATCACTCTCGAGTTCGAGAAAGGTAAGATGTATGGGGGCCCCCATATGAGGCTTTGGCCCGGGGCCCCCAGGGGTATAAATCGGGCCCTCTGTATGGAACTATTGTATTTGCATATTTAAGTGTTTGGTTTGATTTGGAGCACTACGGTCTACGGTTCAACACGAAGGCTAATGAGACCGGAACCTACTACTTAAAACCGATTCCGAACGGCTACGAACATCCCTGCCACAGTGGGATTCGAACCCACGAACTCTGATTCCGAAGGCCAGCCCCCTAACCACTCGGACATTGTTCGGCACATATTTAAGTGTTAAATTTAGTTCAAAAAATTTACTTTTCAAAATGCGGATGGGAGCTCAAGCCCCTTTTGCACTTTCCATATGTCTGCCCTTGTTGGCAATGACAATATGCATCCCCAAATTAATGTCTGGGTAAGCCACTGGTCGCAGTAGCTCAATCGGGAAAAGCAACGCTCTGGTAACTGGAGGGTTGCGGGTTCAGAGTCCGCGTGGGCCTGAGATCCGCAGTGTAAAAGTGACTGGGCACGTTAAAGGACATTAAAGGTGACTGGGGCACGTAAAATATGTTCGTAGTCATAATATGCAACAAGTTCTGAATCAATACCTCTGGGGATGGCAGGCTAGGCCTATGGGTCTTCTGCTTGAACCCTGCTTCTAAATTATGAGGACCCATTTAAAAACCATCACCTTAGAAGTGTTCGTTAAAATGAAAGGCGAATCCCTTTGCCTTAATACGAGTAGCGTATGGCACAATATTACTCGGTTTGACCAACTGGCATCAGAACACAACAACATTTCATTCTTGAAAATTTTAGCTTATGTATAAAATCATTAATTTTTATGCAAAACATTAATATTCAAAATAGTCACCCGGTTTTCAACTTTTCAATGAATACCGATATTGCATAGTTAACATTCGACTGCATATTATCTACTTATTTATTTTATGTTTTTGGCACAAAATCCTCGGGGGGATATACCGCACCATACAAGTTCTGTTAAAGTATAAATACATGATACATTTAAAAATTTACAAGAAAAATTACTAAAATACGATCAAAAACATAAAATGTACATAAGTGAAATTAGAGAGGGAAAGAAGAGAAACGGAGAGAGGGAAATAAGCCCGTATGCGGTGTTTCCCCAATAATTGTCTTAAGAACAAGCAATTATTAAAAAACTTTAAATACATTTGCCGGAAGCAACAACACGAAGTCAGAAAGTGTGCAACTGTGTGAGGTGATTTACAAAAAGCACACTGGGGAAGTGCTTTCTCAAGTAACAAATGCGCATGGGTGAGCCGGTAGTGCCCCACGCGAAGAAGAGTGAGAACTACGTCGCACTTTTCACAGACAGCGGTGGCCACATCAAAGCATACTATCTACCAAAATTGAAAATTCCTCATCTATGTCTTCTTGACTTATTGTAGAAATAAAGCCTCATATTAGCGTACTTTCCTCCTGGGAACATTTGAATCTACATCTACGAATCTAAAAATTGCACTTATTCTTCCTATTGTAAAATATCTGCATTTTATAGAGCAAGCATAAATAGTTTCCAAGGTAATAAATTAGTATCAACTAAAAATCTTTTTGGCCAAAATACGGATAGAAGTCGTATAGTCAACTATTTTCAGTTATTTATTCATTCTAATAAAAAAAATTCAATACATACCATGTCTCCCTGAAGCGTCGAGGAAAGTATAACGAAGTTTGAGATACGAGAAAAAAATTTTATTAAATTACAGAGATGTAAATTCGAGACTTTTGAAAAACTTCGAGATAAAAAGAAGACAATATATCAAAAGTCGACTGTAATAATTTGGATTTGGAGCGCTACGACCTATTATTTTGATACAAGAGGGCTAATGAGATCGGGATTTACAGGTTACACCAGAGTTTAAATGTAAGAAATAAAATTGTAGAGTGAATGACAGCAATGCAAGCAAGAAGCGTAAAGTAAGGGGTCAACCTGATTAATATTTCATATTTTCAAATATGATGGTTTGCGACTGTCAACCCGCCCCCCACCCTAGACTATGGTCCACTGCAAGCCATTCCCACTGTGTGAATGGGGAATGGCTTATCGTGGCCGATGGTAGTAGACGGTAAAATGTCATTGGCAGAGGATGGCTTCGAAACCTGCTTCTTTCCAAACATCAAAGACAAGTCAGCATGCGTTAATAAAGTGCGCAGTAGATAAGGAAGAATCCACGCACTCGGCTCATTTAGTGAGCCAGTGTATGGATGCAACCCGTGCACCATCGTACGAAGGTCGCCATCAGGACGAGCACTGCAATGGTCAATTATGGGCTATAGTGTGGAGGAGGCATAATAGTACTCGATAAGGAGAACAGCAGAGCTCTCATCTCATAAACCCTTTCTCCTGAGAAACGGAATGACAATGATGCCTGTTCAAAATTTACCAACTGTGAATGATGGTGCAGAATGAGGCGTTAAGCTTCGTGGCGATTTCAATAAAAACAACAAATGATGAAGATTAAAAGCAATTATAGCTTCAGGTAGTAGAAACGAACAGAAAACGCATTCCATCAGAAACTACGATAAAATCAGTTTTAGACACTACTTTGTAATATTAAAAATTAAAATATCCTTACACATTTAGGGATTGTAAGATAATTGTACTAAAATTTTGCAGTTTATTTACAATTTGTAGAACACATTACAGTTAATACACTAACCTATGAAGTTTGTAGTAGTTGAGTATCCCCTGGCAGTAAAAATATGAACTTTAAATTCTCCAGAATATCATTGTCCAGAAGTCTAAAAATTTTGAGTTATATCCTGGTATGTAGGTGAATTTTTTTTACATTTATTGTTGAACTATCCTAATATATATATACACACAGTAGAGCCTCGAATTATCGTTTCCCATTATTAGTTTTCCCGAATTCATAGCTCAATTCCCATTTAGTCCCGAATTTATTCCATTGAACCCGCATAAGAATTTCCTGCATCTATAATCGAAAAATTTTGGTCCCATTTCTTTTTCTTCGAAGTATTGTTTGTGTGGGACTTGTAAAAACTGGATTTGGTGTGAGTGTGTGTTTGTGTGTTAAGAATGTTTCAATAGTGTGTAGTTGTCAAAAAGATTTCTCGCCCATCAGGGGTTCCATTACGACCCTTACAGGCTTAGTAACCTAATAAATAGTGGGGTGACTGCAGTGAAGGAACTATGCACAGAATCAGAAGAAGACGAACACAATTTTTTATAAATAAGCGAAAATAATATTTTTTGTATGTTTGATCCTCAGCAATAATTAAAAAAAATTAACAAACAGGAAAAAGTAGAATAAACAAGGAAGAAACGAGAGTGAAGTTCGTTTGCGGTCAAATTGACTGATCCCGTCTTTCTAACCTTTAAACAAAAAGTTATATTTTATAAAATGTTAAGTGCTACCAGTTAAAGTTGTGAATAATCGAATTTATTTATAAACATATGTAAGGAAAAATAAACTAGACCGGGGAAACTAATAAAAGCCCTAAGACACCCCGAGAAAATTCTCAGGAGTTTTCCAATCTTAAGTCATGGGCAAAAATTCTAGCGACCTTTTGCTTTCCCCTTTTTAATCCCTAACCTAAATTGACCTCTGGGGCTACAGTTTACGCCCTCAGATGAGTCTAACCAATTATAACTCTACATTGCCCTATCGGACAATTTAGGAAATTTCCAAACAAAAAGGAGATGCAAGCTATCGGAAGCAGATTTTCCTAGATTTTCACACAGATTTTGAATGAGATGTTGACCCAGGTGTTAAGGCCTGTTACTTATAACTTCGTGCTAGCTGACCCCTCCGTTTGTCCTGTCCCTACCATGAAGTGGGAACCTGTCCTCCAAAGTTCTGTTAATAAAGGTCTTTAACTATAAGGTGTCATTTGTATGGACAACCACCCATAGTGAAGTCCGTCTTATATATATATATATATATATTATATATATATATATATATATATATCTGCATCCATTGTATAACCCCCACCCTCTTCATTGTTTTTCCATCTCTGTCCCTTTCTCTCCATCTGTCTGTGTGTTTGGTATACACACATATTTAAAACTTAGTGTATGACGGGGGAAGGAGGCAGTTGTGAAAATTATTTTAATTACATAGAGAGCGCAAGACTAGTACGTATTCGAACTTCGACGCTCTCCTCATTGCACTTCTTGTATAGATATGATAAAATTTTAATTCCTTTTTAATTAATTGCTCCTATTCTTTGGAATGTTTTGATTAAAATGGATTGTATCTTCGGCCTATCACCGACCTCGTAATTAATAATAAATTCTTTTTATCATCAAATTCGAATCTCCACACCTTATTCTAAACTATGGTGCGTGCGTGCGTGTTTATAGAACTCACGTTGCGAAAAAAAATTTAAGTTGGGTAGCGAAATTTTCAATGAAGCTGATGATTTTTATTTTTGTATATGGAGGTATATGGGGTATATGGAGGTGTTCTATTTTCTGCCCGTAATTAAATACCTGAAAACATTGCATCGTATACATGCACAGATTAAACAGTAAAGAACTGGATAGATTTATTTTAAATTAAATTGAGGAAAAAATCCAGATCTTCCACCTACATAAAACTTCAAATTCTACTTGTCTCATTTTCTTTCGGCAATTAGCATCAGATAAAAGGAAATAAACATATTAAAAAATACCTCAAATAATTTGGAAAGAAATTTTTCTTTGCGTATTCTATTAATGAACAAAAAAAAAGGGAAGAAGAAATCTCTGGAATTCCTTTCTAAATTCAGATTCAATTATAATCATCGGTATCCATTCGCAGGCACCGTTCCCTACCGACGTACAACGCAATTAAAACCCCATATCTCTTCGAACGACGTTCAGTTTTCGGAAACGAAATCGATCGAGGCGACACAAAATAACCGGTAGCGACGATAAAGTCGCCAAATGTGGCGAGCGCAAAACCTTCGGATTCAAGTAAACAGTGAGCGATAAGAGAATCGGGAGGAAACTTCCCATTCGTGTTACACCTCTTGTCATCTGATGTCTCGGACGCATAAAATGGTGAATGATCATGAAAAACAAAAATGGCCGAACGGAATTGTTGAACTATTATTTTTGCAACTCGCTCTTTCCTCGTGCTTCGCTATGGTGACTGCGTTTATTAAAGTATTTCAAAGAATATTCTTTCACCCATACAGAAAGTATCACTGATCTTCTATAACTACACATTAATTTAACCTTTGATTGTCCTCATATGAGAATAACTAGCATACAGCCCGTCATATGACGGTATCATTAAAATTTTTAATTTTCCAGAATTGTAAAGTATCCTATGAGTGAGGTAAAAAAAATGTTTCTTTTATTGGCTGAGGAATTATCTAGTACAAGCTCAATAATTTATCTTTATTGACCGCATGTTAGTTGCCAACTTTAATTTATCTTGTCATATTACATGATAGGATGGACAGCACAGGTTTTAATATTGAGAGTGATTATTTGGCGGTATGTATGAATGATGTCCAAAATTTAGCGAATCGATTGCAAACCTTGTGGTTTTGCATAAAAAAAACAAACAAACAATCGAACAAACTTCTTAATTTTTAAAGATATATAAATTACACGTTAGATATTTATTAGTCAACTAAACAGACACCTAGATTTTTATGAAAAAAATTTGTTGTTAATACCGGTGATACAATTTTCATTGCAACAAAAAATAATCGATGATTAAATTTAAAATTATCACATATGTACTTAATCTATTGTTTAAGCCAAATATAAAAGAAAATTATTTACGTAATATCTAAGTTCAGTGATAAAACGTATGAAAATAATGCAGACTATGTTTACATTTAAAATAAATGATTAAATCAGGTGGTTAAAGGAATGGTTTGGTTTGGAGCGCTACGGTCTACTTTTTGCAAAAAGAGGGCTAATGAGACCGGAACCTACTGTTTAACGCCGATTCCGAACGGCTACGAACATCCACACCACAGTGGGATTCGAACTCACGAACTCCGATTCCGAAAGTCAGCACTCTAAACATTCGGCCATTGTTCGGCGGTTAAAGGAATGACTTCATAATGCTAGAAAAAAAATATTTTCATCTACTTATAATGAGATAAATTGATGAATTTAACCATCGCCGGCTCTTAACCAGGGAAAATAGAGCTTGAAATAATGGCATTAAACGGTCGAAAAAGGGAGAGGGGTGGATTTCGAACTTTTTTGAACTCGCTATGAATTTTGCTAACCCTTACTCATCAAAAATACAATATGATTACCTCTATCCATTCCAGGTCCAATCGCTTCATAAATTCAGGATCTGACGGACAGATAACTAAGGCTATTATATAGTCGATTATATCTCGTACTTATTATACATCTAAATGAAGAAAAAAACTAAATTTAAGATGCTACACCAAATTATTTTCGGTTTAAAATATAATTCATTGGCAGTGGCTTGCGGTAGGTTTTCATGCAGGGTGTTCAGAGAACATGGATTTTACAATAAATCTTTAATTATTGAGACATCTGAGTTCTCCATTCTGAAACGGGTTATTTATTATGAATATAAATTTAAAGAATACAATAAATAAAATATTTACCCACGAGTAGTCGAGTTATAACTATAAAAACAGCTAAACTTATGAGAATTCTATTAGCACTGAAGCAAAAATCATGTCTTTTGTTGTATGGTGTCATATCGGCGTCGAAAAAGCAACGCTTCGGACTTCCACGAAAAACTTATGTTCAGCAAACGTAGCACCACGTGGTGCCCGCCGCTGCGGTGCCTCATCCGGATGCTCATCGGTGCCGAACTTCTATCGAACTTCTTCACAAACCGAACTTCTATTCCGCTTGCAGGGGATTTCACTGCACGCTGGCGCGATAGAGCGAACTGTTTCTCGTTCGGTCAGGGGATTTAATTATATTTATTAATTGTTTTTAACATTTGGAAATCGTATATTCTGCGAAAAACATCTTGACAATTTTTAAAAACAAAACCAGGGATATGGCGTTACAGATATAACTTATATACTGTCTGTAAGACACAATGAATGGTAAAATTTGGACTGTTCTGTTAAGTCGTTCCTTTAAAACAAAACAACATTGTTTTTCAGCTAATTATTTCAATCAATATAATACATCACCGAAATTACTTTACCACACTAAAACATTTCACTTTATATTGATGAAATACTTCTTTTATGTTTCCATGAAAACAAAATCTTACAATATGTAAATTCAAACATTAACAGTCTGCAAAATCGTATGACCAGTTAATCAGTTAAAAAACAAAATCGCTTCAGCACGTAAGTCATCGCTCTAATACAACACTTAATAAACCGTACCTTCGGATGATTCTGAATGCCAAGTGCAGGAAAAATAGCTGCACTTGCTTCAATACCATAGTATGCTGTTCTTCTCCAGTAGCCCATACATATAAAGCGTGATTTTCAATTTAGTGCGCAGTGCGTACACACCAGAACTTCCTATGTTCGTTTGCGCGCTACGTGGTGCAGCACCTAGTACCGCACGCACTGCGGGAATACAAGCAAGCAAATCAACATAATATTTGAATGTATTATAAATAATATTTATTATATACCATATAAAGATAGGTAGACATAGTTGCAGAAAATTATTGTCCCTCATAATTTTCCCAGGGTGTGCACTGCACACCCTGCACATATGGACCGCACGCCACTGTTCATTGGGTATCACCTGTGATACACAAGCCTAGTAAATCATGTGATGTACAAAATTGGTAAAGGGTTATTATCAAATTTTGATTCTGTTTCGGAGTTGTTAAATGTCAAAAATTCTTACAGAAATTGATAAGGAAGAAACATGTGACTATATTTCTTCATTATTAATTTCTTTGCGTTAGTATTAGTCAGATCCTAATGTGTACACATTAATATTAGTCAAATTATTGTTCTTATTGTTTTCAGAGTGTGGCATCCCTGCTCTGACTTTCGCAAGCTAAATTTCGTGAGATAAATATGAAGCAGCTGAATACGGTATCAAGCGCGCAAGCTGAGTGAATTAGAAATCAGTTACCGCGTTCCACGAATTTGTTGACTATCAGTTTTTGTCCATGTTGGAAATAAAGTGTTTATTTTTATAGAAAAAAGTCGTCTGCCGTTACTTTCAATGAGTGGATGTTAACTTACTTGATTTAGCAACCTTCACAACTGAACATTCCACAAGAGTATAAACTATATTCTTGATAATGCAGACAATCAAGCAGTGGAGGGCAGATCGCAAATATCGAACGATGCACACAAAGACAAGGTTTGGAGTTCTACGGTCTACTTTTTGCAACACGAGGGCTAATGAGACCGGGACCTACAGCTTAAAGCTGATTCCGAACGGCTACGAACATCCATGCCACTGTGGGATTCGAACCCCCGAACTCCGGTACCGAAGGCCAGCACCCTAACCAATCGTCCATAGTTCGGTCACAAAGACGAGGAGGAATAAACAATATCTTTATAGTGCTCATTGAAATTCAATTCAATTCTCATGATACTTCAAATCCCATAAGGCCAATTTTAATCCTCAAGTTGTCACAGCGTTTCCAGAATTTGGGCACCAAAACTTAGCGATAATTACAAGTAACTTGCCATGCCAACTAAAAGTTTCATTTAAGCAATTGTGGTTTGACACAATTTTTATAATTCGTATTCAAGCGTTTACGCAATGTGCAGTCATTTCAGTTCAAAGTTAATTTTTCAACTCCTCTTCTTAGCCCACTCTCCTGTTTCTAATCATGGATCTTGTTGGGGCTTCAACCACATTTGGCGAAATTGGCGTGCTTGCAGCGTGGCGTTTGAAATCTGGCGAGGGGATCGTAACTCAACAAATTGATACATAAACAAAAACAACATTTTGAGGAAAAATTTTACAAAAATTGATTATTTAAAATCTAATTGAATTAACAAAGAAAACACAAAGGAAACACATAACATTCATACTAAATAGACTGAAATATTCACTTAATCACAAATTAAATAAACTGAGTGTGATTTTCATCACAAATTTGTGATTTAGTGTAAATTGTAAAATTAATTTAAAAACTCTTTGACTTAAAAGAAACTGTATTTTGAGTGGAGGTTGAAGAGGAGTTGTAAAATTGAAAATTTTTTTTCAAATCTCTTATTGAAGATAGATCTTACAAAACTCATTGAACACATCATTTTCAATTGTCTTATATCTATGGCGTAAATAAGTTCATAGAAATTAATGAGTGCCACCATATTGCAGTCGAGATATGTCACAGGTTATATACGTGTCATGATGATGTCAAATCGTCATTATGAAGTACAAAAAGGGAATTTATTGAACCAAATTATTATTTCTGGCGACTTCTGACGTCATTATGACGCGGATGTCGCCTGTGACATATCTCGACTGTAATATGGTAGCACACAATGCGTTGGTTTAGTGTCTGACCCGTGAGTAATATATTCGCTACCACTATACTAGAAGTATATCTATCAAAGTTGAGTATAAGCTGTTGAATTTGATCTTTCATCCCTTAAAAACGGACGATATTATCAAGATTGATGTGGCTTTTGAAGTACCGCCAAAATCCAAATAAGCACCAGTTGCGGTCTAGTAACTTTTGGACACCATTCAAAAAGAAAGTGACAAGATATAATCCGTCGTCCATGAAATGCAGACAAATAAAAATATTTGACACGATTAAATATGAGGTAGAATCTCAGTTTTGCATAAAAATCACAATGATTAAGATGTCAAGGAATTAAACGGGTATCACGAAACTTCTTGTACCCTAGTGGGCAATGAATGATGAAAAGATCTGTTTGGTTTACATATTCTCTTTGGTGATATTCTCTGTCTCTTTACTTCCTTGAACTAGTATAGAAAGTGTTGAAATCAAAAAAAAAAAATTTCGGAGTTGAGATTTCAGCGAAAATACTCGTTTATTTTTCTTAAATTCCAAGCATTTACAATGTAAAGGCTCTTAACATTGTATGCGGGACACTTACTAGTACGTTTTTTGACAACTGATACTTGAGCGCGGGACACGTACTAGTACGGGTTAGTGTAACAACATTGTATGTGGGTACAAAAGTAACGGTATATACAGGAAAACGAAGCCTAATGTTTTTATCTACTACATAGATTCTGGAAAAATTTAGACAAATAAAAACTAGTTTTTACGTTATTAGTTTCATGGTTGCTCTTTAATTTTTTATAATCCCCTATATAATAATAAACTAAGTTATCTGTACGTCTGTCCTCCAACTTATGAAGCGGTTGGACCTGGAATGGATAGAGGCATCCATTCAAAGCGAATAAAGTTTATCTTCTCCTAAACTATCGATCCGATTCTAAAATAAATTGGTATAAATATGCTTCATATCGCAGCAAACAATACTGTCGCTTTTAAAATGTTCGAAATCCGACCCTTCCCTCCTTTTCGAGAGTTTAATGCCATTATTTCGAGCCCTATTTTCCCTGGTTAAGAGCAGGCGATTAAATTTATCCATTTATCACTTAATAAATAGGTAAAAATAATTTTTCTAGCATTGTGACGTCATTCCTTTAAACATCTCATTTAATCATTTCATATTTTAAACTATTTAAATATCGTCTACACTATTTTAATATCTTTTATCAATGAACTTAGATATTACGTAAATGATTTTCTTTTATATTTGGCTTAAATAATAGATTAGGTACATACGTGATAATTTTAAATTTAATCATCGATTATTTTTTGTTGCAATGAAACTTCTACCAGCGGTATTAACAATAAATTCTTTTCATATAAGTCTAGGAGTCTATTTCATGGACTAATAAATATCTAACTTTTAATTTATATATTTGGAAATTAAGAAGTTTGTTCTTTTGTGTGTTTGTTTATTATACATAACCACAAGGTTTGACTAAGTGAATTCAATGTGATTCTAAATTGCATTACAGGATCGGGAGACTCTAGAGGAGTATGAAGATAAATAATTTATTGAGAGTGAACCAGATAGTTAGTTCTCAGCCAAAAAACAAACCATTTTTTACCTGCCTCAATGGGTACTTAACAGTTCTGGAATATTAAAAATTTTACTAATCCCGTCATATGATGGGCTATATGCTAGTGTAAAAATGTTTATATATAACATAATTCGAAAAAATTAAAACTATATAGTATTTCTATTTGATTTTTCATATTTACGATACTATTATAAATTTATCCACTAAAAATATATATTTTTTGTTTACAAAAATCTTATGGTTGGTATTTATATATTTCTATTTATATATTTGTTTCTATATTTCAATAAACAATACTAAAAGTTGGTTAACAAATTAAATAATTTTCGATCTATTGAGATTTAACTGAATAACTAAATTTACGCGGAAAACGCCCACTCCCGGTACAATTCCACTGCGAAATGTACCCGCACACAATGTGTTAATAAATGTCCCCGTAGTCGCCCATATTATATAGTGGTTAGCGCATTGTTATACCACCCGATAGGCTGGGGTTTGATTCCTGAGTAAAGCTTGGATGTACTTGTGCTGCCCCCGTAGAAGTTATGTTGGCCGCCTTTATGATGCTCCCATGACAAAACGGTCGACAAAATGTGCGTCTTTTTAGCTACCAATGTTAACGAAATCAAGTGGTTAATCCCTACATTGAAAACAATGTCTCATTAATTGAAGAGTTTGAACTCTCGACTGCTTTAATCCCAGAAACCCATAGGAGATTACGGGAATTCTCATCTTGGGTCAAAAAAAAAAAAAAAATTCTGCAAAGCAGACTGCCCCTCTGCATTCTCAGCATAGATTCACAGAGAGCAGAAGTCACGGATCGTATGATGGAATCTGGCACATATTTATAAAAGAAAAGAAAGGGCTCGGTTATGAAACTGGCATCGAACCATAAACATGAGTCAACGGAATGATATTTCTGAAACAGCATTAATCCTCTAGCTCACTCATTATAAAAAATATAAAAAAACCATCTGATTTGGGTGCCACATGACTTTCATATACGCCAAATAAATTTTAGACTTATTTCCTACACTTCCTGTGCGATATGATAGAGTTCTTTAATAAAATAGACTGTTAGACAATTGCTAAAATATTACCTTTTAATAACATCAAAAATGTATACATTAATTGCACGACTGGTAGAAATGTATTCAATTACGAGTTTTATACATTCATTCTACTATGAGTAGAGCTACAATGAATCACCTGTTTCACTCATATAATCTCACTCTAATTTAGAAATGCTTACATAAACAGAATATTAGTCCTAAAAGAAAATAGAAATGTATTCAATTACGAATTTTACATATTAATTCTACAATGAATCACCTGTTTCACTCATATAATCTCACTCTAATTTAGAAATGCTTACATAAACAGAATATTAGTCCTAAAAGAAAATAGAAATGTATTCAATTACGAATTTTACATATTAATTCTACAGTGAGTAGAGCTACAATGAATCACCTGTTTCATTCATAAATCATCCTAATTTAGAAATACTTATATAAACAGACTATTAGTCCTAAAAGAAAATAGAAATGTATTCAATTACGAGTTTTATATATTAATTCTACAATGAGTAGTGCTGCAATGAATCGCTTGTTTCACTCATAAATCACCCTAATTTAGAAATACTTATATAAACAGAATATTAGTCCCAAAAGAAAATAGAAACGTATTCAATTACGAGTTTTATACAATAATTCTACAATGAGTAGAGCTTCAATGAATCACTTGTTTCATTTATATAAATCACCCTAATTTAGAAATGCTTATATAAACAGAATATTAGTCCCAAAAGAAAATAGAAGTGTATTCAATTATGAGTTTTATATATAAATTCTACAATGAATAGAGCTACAATTAATCCCCTGTTTCACTCATCTCACTCTAATTTAGAAATGCTTATATAAACAGAATATTAGTTCTAAAATAAAATATTTTTGCATGGGATTTTAATTCTCTACGTTATAAAATATTTAATAATCGAAAAACTGAAATTCATTTGATTGAAAATCAATGCATATTTGATTGATCCCAATCCTAATTTTAAAACATTTTGAATTTGGGAATAAAATAGCTAATTCCCCCATATGAACTTTCAGCTGTCATATCCCCTTATTTAAACTGTAAACACAGAATACGTTCAGATCATTTCATGTAGCTTTATGCAGCAAGCATTCTACACAAAAATGGAATATGCCAATATGTTGTTCACTAAACGCAATTCGAGAGAAATAATTTCCTTTTTCGGCTATTAGAAGTACCAAACACTAGGATAACAAAATTATCCACCAGTAAGATAAAAAGTTCCTACCACATTTACATAAAAAGCATTAAAGTAGGAAGTAGCCAAATTATCACCAGATTACCATAGTAAATACATAGGGCTGTTTCATTATACAATATCAGAAATTTGTAATCGGGTACAACTTATAGAGACTACTTGTCGACAAAATACCGTAGCTATTATTATTTTAGTTAGTCAATAATGAAAAGATATAAAGATTTATAATTTATCAATCTACAAGCAAAAATAAGAATTTTTAACAAAACAATATTCTCGAGAAACTGTTCGACATACCTGTGGCTTCGAGTTGAAAAATTTGTTCAGTAAGTTCTTTAAGCTTCTGCAAAATTGGCAGAATTTACTCTTGATAAATTCGAAAATTTGACAAATCATTTTTAAAGTGGAGAGTCAAAATTTCACTTATTTTAAAATCTTTCAGAAAGGTTTCTTCGAATAAAGGACGTATTACATTCCAAGTATACACAACAGAATACTTATCAAAACGCAAGCTTGTCAAGCCTTCACATCACAGTATTATTGAAAGCATTGGCTAGAAGTATTCGATTAATCACTATATCAGCAAATGATTACTACTCATGGGTTTTAAATCAGAATTCACATAGTAAACGTCGATTAATGTAATCACGGTTAATGTTATCACTCGTTTAAGGCCAGTCTCACCATGGGCGTTTAACGGCTAACCGCGTTTAATCTCTCTTTAACCCTCTGACTGCTCATCTAGCGATTTCCATGGGCAATTCAAATATAGCAAAATTTGATCATCCCGCAATTTTCGAGAGCATGTGTTTTTCTTCCTTTATTAAGGACCACATCCCGCCTCTTCACAGCTTAACCAGTGAAATAAATTATATACAGTATTAGAAATTTAATTATGTAATAAATATAATTATATGACTAGAACTATAGTTATATTAGATAATAGAATTATTGATAGTGTGTTATAAATAGAAACTAACTGTAAGTCAATTGAAATTTATTAAAAAATAAATTTTTTTATGTGATAACAACTGAAATTAGTTTTTCTGACAGCTTACTTTCTCGTGATAAGAGTCAAAATAAAAAATCTTTTCTAGAAAAAAAATACGTATTTCAATTCTCCAATTTATATATATATATATATATATATATATATATATATATATATATATAATATATATATATTTATATATATATATATATATATATATATATATATATATATACATATACTTATCATATACAACAAAAAAATACGCAATTTTTGAAGAGATTTCGGTTTACAAATTGAGCAATCAGAGGGTTAAACGGAGAATTGCGTCCCACCAAAGCCGTAGGCAGGGAGAGGGATTTGGGGGACTGGTCCCCCCCCCCGAAATTTTAAAAGGCCATTTTGTAGATAGACAATGTCCCCCGTTTGTGTGTGTATGTACTATCTGCCTAGCTGTTCATGAACATGGACTGTTATTCTCTTAGAAAAAACCCGCTGAGACCATAAAATTCTTGCTGGGCAGCTGGCCGGAAATACAGCACTATATTTCCGGCACTGTATTCCGGAAATACAGTGCTTTCCCTTTAATCAATTGAAGAATCATTCGCAAATAAAAATGTCTTTCTCCCTTGGTCCCCCTCCGAAAATAATTTCTGGCTACGGCCCTGCGTCCCACCATTGGTTGGTGCCATGGGTTAATCGTAGTTAGCCGTTAAACGACTTTGGTGAGTCCACCCCTTATGTACTAATCTCCAGTTCCGAACAGAAATATTCGATTTAACTCAAAAATGATCAATTAATGTTATCAAATTCTAGGTCGATTGTTCATTTTCGATGAGCGAAAGTTTGTGTAACGTCTCGTTATATGATATTGAGCAAGAGGGGACATCATGAGATCATTCTTCCCATTGTTGTTGAAGAAGAAAATGAGTGCTCCACCCAGAATGACTGCTCAAGGTTTCGAATCTTGGAAGGACATCGACGAAAACCAACAAACTTTGGCTGCATTAACTGATTACGAAATTTGTATCGAACATGAACGTATCGACGTCTGTTTCTGGTGAAGTTAAGCATGAAAATGTTCTCGAAGACAAGAAGACTCCAACAAGCGATGAAATGAGGAATGCGCTTTAGCGAGTGCAAATGATGGGTTTCGTAAACATTATGAACATAAATGCTTCGTTAGACTTAATCCGTAAAGCAGACCAATAAAAGATTGGTTTGGTTTGGCTTGGAATGCTACGGTCTACTTCTTTTGCAACACCAGGGCTAATGAGACCCGGACCTACTGCTTAAAGCGGCAAAGAACATCCATGCCCCAGTGGGATTCGAATTCACGATTTACGGTACTAAAGATCAATGTCCTAACCATTCAGCCATCGTTCAGGTCCAATCAAAAATTGATTTCCACGTTCCTTGACACTTATGTACAATTTTTTTGTTGTCTGTCAATTTTAATATTTTATCTCATGCCTGTAATTTTATTATGTTAAGTAAGTCAATTCTTATGCTGACCCATCCGAAGACATACAGCAGCAACAAACTGAAGACTAATATGCCACGACAGTAGCTACAACAACTATGAAGTTGCTGCTGACCTACGAGAGTTCCGTCATGGTCTGATATTAATTTTGTTTCCTTACCGAACACCTAGCCTGTACCGAACAGCTACGAACATCCATATCAGTTACTGGATTCAAACTCATGAATTTGGCGCCGAAAGGCATAGTTCGACCTGTTCAATAGTATTTTGTCTAATTTATGAGAAAGCTGCAATCGGGCGATAACCAACAGCGTTAATATCCGTTACACTGAAATTTTTCATTATATGTAGAATTTTGTTATAAACTGAAATTTCTCGCGATTACAATATTTTCTTTACTACGAAAAAGGAAGTAGCAAAACAGTGTATTCAAAATTATTCTCAGCAAATATTAGATACTTTTATTTTTGTTTTTAAAAATGGTTTTGGTTTTATCTGTTGATTATAGTTAGAATATAATTTGAACTATCGGCCATTTAAAAGAAATCTAGTATTTGTAGATAGTAGTTTGATATGCAGATTCAAGTTAGAAGCTATGTGGTTCAATATAACTTTCCATGAATTCTTCAGTTTTAAAAGGGCATGTTAATAGAACACTGTATAACTTTTTTAAACAAAATATATTTTTCTTTAATTTTTAATAAGTTAATTCCGACGCGTTTTTGCGGACGGCACTTTTATACTACCGTCCACCTAACAATTTTTAACTTACCATTTTGACCAAATAAATTAAAAAATTGGATTTCCTTTTTTTTTTTCTTTTTAATTTTAATAATCTTATGAAAATTACTGAAAATTCAACTTAGACATTTAATAACTTCTCGAAAGAATATGCCGAAATATTTTTTTTACCGAGTATCTACCAACATTATCCGTGTTTTGCATCGACGATTAAAACATTTCCTCTAAAATTGCGGATTTTTCACCGGTAAAAGGTTTGGTATGGAACGCTACGATCTACTTTTTTGAAACACGAGGGATAATGAGACCGGGACCTACTGCTTAAAGCCGATTCCGAACGGCTATGAGCATTCATGCCCCAATGGGATTTGAACCCAAGAACTCCGGCACCGAAGATCAGTGCTCTAACCTGTGAGAATAATGTTACGTTGAATTAGTGTTTGAGAAAGAGATTAGAACTCATTAATAAAACACACGTGGATTATTATGTCTTGATTAAATTATTTTATACAATTAAATGTCTAAGGAATACAACTTATCGGTTGTAGATGTGGAAGACTCCTCTGGACTCGGCGTCGGTCTCGCAAAAAATGGTTTCGCTTTTCCTTTGTCTCGTGTCGTTCCAAATATCTACCCCGCCAGAAGCGTCCACCCTCTTCTTTCCTCTGGTAACAACCTCATATTGGGGGAAAAAAAAAAAAAAAAAAAAAAAAAAACAGCCTGCCCCCGCGGACAAAAAACAGGGGTCCACTCAAGAACGGAGGGGTCAGAATCCCGCTAAACCAACGGGCCCTTCTATTGGATGGGAAAAGTCCGAAGTTTCTTCAGAGCCTAGACCGTTCCTGTTTTGTTTGCCTTTGGCGATGGTTTAAAAAAAAAAAAAAAAAAAAAAAAAAAAAAAAAAAAAAAAAAGACGTTGAAGCACCGAATGTAACTTACTGTTAGATAACCATTCAGCCATCGTTCGGCAATCAACGCGCGTTGTTGTGGATAAATGACTGGTGCACCTTCGCGAAGATTTCTAATGTTCAGTTAAATATATTGCCGGCAAGAACGTTTCCAACTGCGGGATCTTCAGGCGTCTCGCACACTAAAGATTTCCTGACAAGTGCACGTTGATTTAATAAAACCTGTATTGTGAAGCATCAAAGATTCCGTCCCATAGTAGATTCCGTTCTAGTGCCTTCCTTGGATGGGTTACTTATGAAGTGTATGATTGTATTTCCATTGGATGCAAACGAATTACATTCTGTTAGTGAAAAAATACTACCAAAATCTGCTTGCCGCACCAGCTGCTACATAAGTTTTCATCGGATAGGAACGAAGCATAATAAAATTCCCGGACTTGGAGGCAAATTTTTCTCGGTTTCCCGAAATTCCTTGTCGGCTTGCCACATTAATTTAATACTATTTTTAAATTTTAATTAGAGTGATTCTTTTTGAACATTTTATAATTAAAACCTGTTTGGAGAATTAGATTTCCTGGCTGTAAAGAATGACCGTTCTATCGTCTCTATTTCTACTTGTGCGCTATCACTATCAAAATTTTGACGGAGACTATTGGGATCTACTTCAAAGCAAAGACCGTTCTTATCTAACTCTTTAACATAATGATCAAGAAGCCTTTCTTGTGTGCACACGACTTTGAAACAAACTTATTAAATCAAAAAGCTCATTTCCCAAACTCTCTGAAAATCCATGAAAACGATATTTACGAAAAAACAAAAGCGACGGATCCAAAATTATTCGATAATAGAGGTAGAAAAACGAATTCTCAGGGATCAATGAATGTGTTTGATTCTATAAGGTATAAATTGACCCCAAATGATTCGAATGATCAATGCGGAACATCCAAATGTAGGAACAATAGATCAAGGTTTTACCGTAAACAAAAACTGTATACATATAAAAAATTTTTAGCCGAAGTTATTGAAGTTTTTTTTTATTAAAAAAAAATTCTTAGTCTTGAGAATGGCAAAGATTTGATAATTAGCAACCACACGCCTACAAATTTATCTTTATTTCATCTCCTAAGAATTATAAATATGTAATATTTTGGGCATTGAAAGAATGATTTAGTATCTTTTATAAAGAGGATTTTTTATATTTTGGGTGCAATTTAAACTAGTCTTCTTGCACAAAGTTCAGGAAAATAATGGTATGAATATACATAAGAGCATATTTTCTACGAAAGAAACAAAATAGCCATCAAAAATTTTTTTCTGCTAAATATGATAGGAAACATCTTTCTCTCACACTAAATTATCAATTTTTTTTTTAAGTCATGTAACATTTTTCAACTAAGAAATTTATTTGAACCTATACTAATTTTTTACTGAAATCCCTGTACCTTCATTAAGAATTCTATGAAATTTTAAAGAGATTGAACAATTTGTGAAGAAGATTTTTTTTTCTTTAACAGGGTTCCCTCTCTTTTCCAGAACAAATATTAAGGACTTTTTAAGGACCAAGCAACTTTTTATAAGGACTTATTGAAATACACAATATAACAACATAAACATTATTTCCTGAGGAACATATTTTAATAATTATGAACCAGACAAGGCATGTTCAATAAATACCTACCTACAATATTTCAGAATTAAGTTTTTAAAAATGCTTAAAAACTAATATATAACTATTATATACATGTTTTTTGAGAAATAAACTGTAAATATAGAACATTATAAACAGTACTTTCTGAGTGTTTAAAAATAACTCATATATATATATATATATATATATATATATATATATATATATATATATATACATACATATACATATATATATACATACATATATATATATATACATATATATTTATACATACATATATATATATATATTGTATGTATATTACTAGCTGATTATACCCAACGTTGCCTGGGAAAGAAGAAAGTTTTAGACTTTTCTATTACATTCAGAGCAAGGAAAATTAAACTTCCATAAGTAACTGAAATGCTTCCATGCTTCATTTCATTAAAATCTGCAACACTAATAGTTATTATGAAAAGGCAGATGACTTTATACTTTAAACCTTTTAAGTATACGAAAGATTATTTATTTGTCGAATAAGTAACTAAGAAAAAACTGTCATATAAGAAAACTAATAAAAAAACACATGACGATGGCAGATCTCGTCGACAGAGAAATTGATGGCAGTCCAATTTAAAAATTAAGGAAGTTTTTAAGGACCATTGACGAAAATTAAATACTTTTAAGAAAATGAAACTAATAAGTTCTAAAGTTTTAACCGTAAGTTTAAGGAAACTTCCTTATTTTCAGATATTAAATACATTAAGGAAAGTTTGAAAGACTGTACAAAAAAAACTTTTAGACAAAAAAAAATTAAGTTAAAGGACTACCAAATTGAGGAGGTGGGACTCCTAGTTAAGGAAGTGATTAAAATATATGAGTAAGTACATTTGTACTTATAAAGTTTAAAAGCAGAAGATAATAACTTAGAAAGTGAACTGACTTTTTCACTTAGAAAGTTAAAAATTTAAAACAATATTTAGAAATATATACAATTTAAATTATATTTTAAACCAATGGTTAGACAAGGTGGGTATAGCCAATTATGTAAACTGGCAGGAATGCCCAATTGATTATATATGGGTAAGTACATTTGTACTTAATAAAGTTGTAATTTAATCGGGTTTTTTTTATCTTATTTTTGTTTATTTTTTAGAAGTTTCGTTTTTTCCTAAAGAGTTAAAATTTTCAACACTTCTTCCAAATAATAAAAAATGAAATAAAAAAGCAATATATTCATAATATCATGAAATTTTTATAACATAAAATTCTATTTATTTATATATATATATATATATATATATATATATATATGTGTGTGTGTGTGTGTGTGTATTTGTTAGGGAAGCATATTACATATATCATATTCTTACTAATAAAAGTAATTTAAACTATGTAAAAAAGAAATTGCACACGCAATTTAACATTTTGAAGCATTTTTGTTAAAAATAAATCTGCAGAGTTAAAAACTGTTTTGCTTCTTTACAGCTTACACAGAGAACTCCACTTAATGTCATCAGTTTGGGACACTGTGATTTTGATAACAATAAACGATATGCAAAATTAGATAAATTTACATTCCCCTTTAATTCACACATACCAAATTTCAAAATAAAATGAAAAATATCGCCTTATATTTATGTACTGTATATTATCCTTTAAAACATAAGAATTGTATACATAATTTAAAAAATTGATCAATTGTTGACTGTCTACAATTTTTCTAAGAAGCTCATTGATAAATTGTTCGTAATCACAATCAACTTCTCATAACGATTTAAAATTTCAATCTTTTGTTTTAATGTTAAATCATTTTGCTTTCTGGCTTCCATATCCACAAGCTGCATGTAATCGAGCAAGGCATAAAATGGAAATACACTCCTCAGTTCCGATAAGAATGTGTTACATTTGCTTATCTGAGAACCACTGACCACCAGCAGGGTGTGCATAGTTCTGAAAAATCCCAGGAACAGGTAATGCCCCACTCCTTTGTTCATTCCCCATTTCCATAAGTGGAAGAAAGAGAATTCGTGGATATTCAAACAACAGTGAAGGGAAAAAAAGAATGGGTTCCTTCTGAATACATTGTGAATATTCCTTTACCAGTTAAATGAGGTTCAAAAACTGATAACATTAATCAAAGCGATAATTTTAACATACAAATGAATAGAGAAAATCGGGACCAAGTGATTTCGATAACAATAAGTGATTGATAACATTAATCCGCCCAAATAAAATTTTTCAAATCCATGACTTTCCCTGATTTAGCAGATCATTTTCCATGACTTTAAAAAGTTTTCGTTAAAGTATATATGAATAAAACTTCTGATGTACATACAAATAAAATATATGCTTTTAGAGAAATTACAGGAATTTTATCATAAAAAAAACTATAAACTTACTTAATAAGTGTTAATAAACTCACATACATAAAAATAAATTGTTGTATCTACATACCTAAGTTTAATCATATAGAAATTTTTCAATCAAAATGTTTGCAATTTGAATTCAGGGTACTTTGGTATTATCTGGGTGACCATGAATAATAGCCAAATATAAGCCTATAATGTTAATATACAATATCTCTAGAGATAAACTTATATTTTGTGCAAAAATCTTAACTAATTTTTATTAAAAAATAATTATTATATTAATAAAATTTTAATCTACAATTTAAGAAAAAACCAGAATAATATACATTTACACACCCATTAATCTTTCTTGCTTCGAGTTTCCTTGGTGAACAAAGTTTACTTGGCAATATAATCAACAGGGTAATACATAAATACCAAACTCAGTAACTTGAGCTAAATGACAAGTAAAAATAGAATTAACCCTTTCGCGCCTACTGTCACATATACGTGCCAGCAAAAAACGCAATCACTTCCCGGCCGACACACTGGCGTGCCAGTGCGTTTTCTCGTTCACCCCCGACTGTCACATATGTGTGCCAGCGTTGTGGAACATTTTAAAAACTATAAGCTTTGACACAAGATGGCATTGTATGTCCATATGGATTTAGATACATGTAGATTTGACCTTGTACTCAATAGGAGAGTAGTAGGATACACATGCAAGTGGTTTTTGATTATATAAACATGCGCGTAAAGGAATGTTTCCGGTTGACATGTTTTATGACGGCTCTTTAAATTCCCACGTGGTGTTTGTTTATGTAAACAGGGGAGTTTTATTTTTGTTCAAGCTTTCTGTATTTCGGTTTGCAGTCCAATTTTTAGTACAGAATTAGATCTGACAGACATGATTTTTTTTCTTTTTTTTTATTGTTAGATTTTCGAAGTGTCGAAAGTGTTTAACTGAGCTTAAAATAGCTGAAATGATGCGAAATATATCAGATTTTGATTCTGAAACAGATTAGAATATTAGTAATAGTGACACTATAATATATTCTGATTGTTCTTTATGTTCATAATGGATCTAGTGATTTTAATGATGAGGAGCACATTTCTGACAAAGACTTTTTTCACATTCCGGAAAAATCATCCAAAACGGCAAATGAGTTACTACGAGTGAAAGGACTGTCACGTAGGATTGTTTGTAGATTCCTGTTTTTAAAATTTTTCATACAAAAAAAAAAGTTTAAATAACATAGTATTCAGTTTTGCAATGTTAAAAGTCATTAAATACTAAGTAAAAAATGAAAAAAAAAGTAAAGTGTAAAATATATATTTAAGTAAGAAATAGCTTAAATAAATAATCTATAAACATATAATATAAATCACATTCCGTTTAAATACTTTACGCAGCATTATTAAATAACGCGTTGCTACTTCGTTAATTTCATGAATTAGGCTTAATAGCAAAAAACACTCAGGCCCAGGATACTCACTCGCGAAAGTGACTGCCGGCCTCAGAGATAAGCGTGCGTTTGCGCTTCCCGTCGCGAAAGGGTTAAAAACAATTCAATGCATTTTTTTTAATCGGTAGTTTAGCGGATCCATGACTTTTACTGATTTTACTTGAAAAATCATGACTTTCCATGACAAAATTAATCCATTGTCTAAATCCATGACTTTCCAGGTGCGCAGAAACCATGCATTAACTGCAATCACATTAAGCAGAGTTCACTGTAGTACAATGTTTTCAAACAAGGTAATTTTAAATACGTTTACAACATCTACAAAATCAAATTTTGTAAAGCAATACAACAGAAAAGAGACAAGAAATCTGTTTCAACTTCTTTAATTGCTATATTCATATTTTTACATTTGAAAAATATCTCTTTTAACAGAGAGAATTCAACAAAGAATTTAGATAGTATTAATCTACCTTCACAACGGAAAAATGATTCTTCGTATTACGAAAATAAGTGCTTGAGTGTTAAAAGAGTCTATATGAAGAAAATTTCCTATTTAGAAGTAAAATCTAACAGTAAATGTAACATCTTCAAAATAGATATGACATAACCTTTAGAGAGCTTTGCACTACACAAACAATGAAAATAAAATTCTAGAATAATACTAATCAGTAATGTTTAAAAAAAAAAACTAAAACAACAGTTGTTAAATTTTTTTTCTCAATTACAACAGATACATCTTGAAAATTAAAGCTTTCAACGGGAGAATCAAGTATCACAGATGATCTAGAAAGCCCAATTATATAAGCAGTTCTGGAAAATTAATATTTACAATACGGAATAGCACAACATAATACATAAAACAACAGACACAATGCAATTTAATAATTAACTCTCACAGTAGCTAGGACATGTAACTTTTACATATTGGATTGAGCATCTAAAAGATTGAAGGTATTTACAAATGTGACCAACTAGTTCAAAACGTCCATAACATATTACTTTATTTTTCAACCACCAAGTAGTTTGAAGAATTTCTTATTTAGTAAAAGTTATAAAAATACTGTTTTAGCAATTTACAGTCGTTTTGCAATATTTTTCTCGATAAGAAGTTCATGAATGTAAACATCTTTTGACGTGTCTGTCGTGTCGATCAATGTGAGTTCAAGAGAAAGACTGGGAATGTCGTCTTTTACTAAAATATTCTTTTTGTTAATGACTGAAACAAAGGCTTTTTCGGTAACCATCTCCTGAAAAGTGACACAATGTACTGGATCCCAGTCAGTATCAGAAGGCTTGATACCTAAAATAAATTAAATCAATCATTTAAAAGATCAGTCAACTACAGGGTTGATAAAGGTTTTCAAAATCAGCAGTACTAATACAGAGTTCCCACTCTTTTTCCAGAAGAAAAATTAAGAACTTTTTAAGGACCAAAGTAGCTTTTTAAAAGGACCAACTTGAAATACACAGCATAACGACATGAACCCTATTTCCTGATGAAAATATTTTTATAATGATGAACCAGACATGGCATGTTCAATAAATGCCTTACGATATTACAGAATTAAGTTAAAAATTAATAAAATAAATCTATTAGACAAAATCTAATTTTGAAATATATATGTTTAAAGTTTTTGGAGTGATGAAACTAAAAATAAATTGCGAATAAAAACAATATTACAAACAGTACTTTCTGATGGTTTAAAAATTATATATATATATATATATATATATATATATATATATATATATATATATATATATATAAGCTGATTATACCTGATGTTGCCTGGGAAAGAAGAAAGTTTTAGACTTTTCTATTACATTCAAAACAAGGAAAATTAAATCTCCATAAGTAACCGAAATATCTATAAACCCAATCCTCCATGTTTCGTTTAATTAAAATCTGCATGACTGTTAGGTATTAGGAAAGGGAAGCTGACTTTATACTTTAAACCTTTTAACCCTTTAACGGACAGTGGTTTCTCAGCGAAACCACCTGTTAATACTTTTTTCTCTTCTTTCTAAAAACATAGTCAGGGTTTTTTTTTTTCGATTTTCTATGTTATCGATTCTTTGATGTACCAACAAATAGAATTTTGCTAGTTTATTTTTCTCTTTGAAATATATTAGTTTAAAATTGCTTTACATGAAAAATCTCGATATTTCTCTTTAAGACTCCAAATAAAAACACCTACCAAAATCAACAATGAAAAATTGTGTAGTTATCTACTTATTACATCATCTTTATGATAATTATACATTGTTCTTTCAAAATAATTAGTTTTAAGAAACTCTTGTTTCCGTGCTGTACAAGGGAAAAGTTTCACAATTAACCCCCCTCCCCACCCCCATAAAAAATTTCCACCTACTAAAGGAATGTAAAATTTGTTATATGTTTCCTATTTATAAGGTTCACAGACAACGTTTATAACCTAATGCCCTTAAATTTGAAAGAATTTTTAATCGTGACCTTTAAAGGGTTAAGTATACGAAGGATTATATATATTTGTCATATAAGAAAACTGATAAGAAATCACATGACGACTGCAGATCTCATCGATAGAGAAATTGATCACATTACAATTTAAAAATTAAGGAGTTCTTAAGAACTTTTAAGGACCATGGGAACCCTGCAGGAAATCCTCATGCTTGGCCTGCCAATCCTAGAGTTATCATTTGGGAATGGGAGGATATTAAAACAATATTTTACATGCTCCAGCCACTATTAATTAATGCTGCAGATCTTTGACAGGCTTGATCCTCGAACTTGTAACTTTTCGATTATGACATCATTACCTTTGCAGACTGAGCTGCTGAAGCTCATAACTAATTAATGTAAATATTTATTCAATTATATTTTAATTGTTGGGTTTTCAGAAATTTCTTTAACACTTCTTTCTACATTCTGGTGATGTGACCTGGTATATTTATAGAATGTTAAAGAAATCGGTTTAAAACATAATAATCTTGGTGAATAATAATAAAAAATTAACAAACTATCTCTAATTATACGTTTATACTTTCAATAAAAATTTTGTAAAACAGGCATTACCTGCTAAAGAAGCTTTAATAGCTAAACATGGCAGCACTTTGAATTTCTGATAGAGGGGTTGAAGTTTAGCTATGCTGACAGTGTTGAAATCTCCAAAATCAACGTAATGGACAGCAACCTAGAAAAGAAAATTAGATCAGTTTATTAGCAAGGAATTTTATCTTTTATAATGCAAATAATTCAACTAAATAAAGTGCCCATAACTTACCATAACTGGACTGGCTGTAATAATTTGTTCTATCCTAACTCTATACCATGCATTATCAGTATGTAAAGCTGCATAATATTCATTCTTCCGCAGCATGCTGAAATCCATTTCGAGTAAGTTTTCCTATATTAAAAATAGACATCTGTTTAGAATTTACTAACTCTTATTTGATAATTTTTCTAAAATTGACACTTGTTATAGTTCAAAATTTTTTTAATTAGCAATCCAAAAATTATTACACAGAAAAGAGTGTACTAAAAAGAAAAAAAATCCTTACATCAGATGAATAAAAACTCTGCATGTCTTTCATTAAGTAATCTAGATCTGAACAGCATGCAAATGGCTGGACCTGTTAAGAAAAAAAAAAATCGATATATTCTTATGAAAACATATACAAGATAAAACAGTATATTTAAATAATTTACATATTTTGAATTCTGTTTATATAACTCATTCTATTTTGTGAAATAAAAGACTGTGAGGCACAGGCTTAACAAGAACTTTTCTATTGGGATACGGGAGGGGGTAGGTATCTACTTCAACTTATATCTCAAACTTAAAGCAGCAATCCTATTGGGATTTACAACTTCCACTCCACCCCCTATTCTTTAAAACTTCACAGCAGTGAAAGATTTTAACAATAAATAGGAAACATCATAGCTAGCTAAGAGGATGTGCAAATAAAAAATTTTAACAGATAAATAACCTAAAAATCTTTCTAACAATGAATTTTAAAATACTTTCTGTTAGTTAAGCAAAGTAAACTGTGTGCTAGATAATATCTTAACTAGCATAAAAAAAAAAAAAAAAAAAAAAAAAAAAAACATTACATTACATTGTTATATCACTAGGAGGAAACACCAACTAAATGATATGAAATATTTATTATTGATTTGCAAAGTAATTTGTTACATGCAGGGATGCCTTTTGAACCAAAGAAAACCCCAAGAAAACTTTAAGGCTTATACATCGAATAGGAAGCAAAAACAAGTAGCTTTAGAAAATGACGTTTCGGATGGGAGAAATTAAACCACTTAAATAAAAATAATAAAATCATTTATAGATATAAAAGTATGCAAAACATTTAAATTTCACTCAAAAGATTTTCTTTAATTACCAGAATTACTTCTTTAAATAAAGACAGGTATTCAATTTCTTTTGTTAACTAATATGACAAGTACATTGAGCATTGCCTGTACTTTTGTCTAAGTTAAATGAAAATGGCATCTATTTTGCAGTTTTAACATTTAATTGCTATTGTGTGGTGTCACAGACTCCATGACTTTTAAGCATTTCTAGTCCTTGAGAATATATACCACACTTGCCTTTCCTTCATGATGTCAAAGTAGCTTACCAAATTTCAACCTGTTATTTTGAGATTTGGAGTCTGATGCACCTCGTCATAACAATTGAGGGATTATTTGAGAGTTTTAGAGAGTGTGCTATATTATATGATTTCACTTCTGAGTAAAGAGAAAATATGGATAATAATAATTTGTAATTTTATTTCTAAAGAAATAAAGAGACTTATCGCATAATCCCTGTAATATCAGAGTTTCCCTTGAGTACATAAACCCCTGTATATTCTAATTTGTACTTTGGGAAAAATCATAAACATATATATATATATATATATTGTAAAGACTCCCCTTTGTCCGAGCACGTACCAAAACAGCTGACCAGAGCCCACCTGTTTACCTGGACAATAGAGTGGCGTCACAGAGTCTGGGATCTTGAGAATTGGAATCAATAGACGAATACGCCCCTGATGGATCTCGTTAATGAATGCTCGGAAATTCCTTGAGGGGACAGCCAGCGAATAAGAATTTAGCTAAAAAATATAACTAACTTTAGCTGGAGTTCTCAAGTAACTGTGGACTCGTGGAGGCTTTTGCCTTTCTTTACTAGAGAGCCAACTTGCTAGTTCGGGAGATTCATAAAGTCCGCTCATTGGCGGAACAGTAACTGACCCAGGTATAAAAAGCCTACAATTTTGCAACTCAGGGTTTTTCGTCATTTTTTTTCGTAGGTGTGTTGACCTCGTGGAGGCTTTTGCCTTTTTTTACTAGAGAGCCAACTTGCTAGTTCGGGAGATTCATAAAGTCCGCTCATATAGGGAGCGGCAAAGTCTCAGATACCGAACGGGGGATAAATTGGGTTTGATTGCACCCTGAAAAGCCTCCCGATTTGTAAGAGATTATTAAATCTCTTGTTTTTCTTTCGACTGTGATTGTCGTGGAAGTTTTATCGGCAACCATCCTTTGCAGTTCTAGATGATTTAGGAATTAACGTTCCTGTGTAAATAGCCTATTTAATCCAGAATTAAAGTGAATTTCCAATTTTATTCTTTGACTGTGATCCATTATTCACGTTACCTCTTATTTGAGAATATTGAAGGCGTCACAATATATATATATATATATATATATATATATATATATATATATATATAAAGCAACAGATGTCCAGAAATTTAGTTTTTATACAAGTAACAAAAGTGAAATATATTAGCATATCTTAAACGAACTGCAAAATCTCTAAATTATTACACATTCTAATACAGAACTGAGACCTGTTTTTGCTTTCATTTTATTTTTGCATCTAATTTTAAACCTTTATCTATTTGTATCTCAACAGAACATAATATAAAAAGCAATAAAAAATATACTTAAACAATAAAATCGTATATTAGAACAAGAAATTACAAATATGAGTTTAAATAAATGTTTACTTACTACAAAATTGTGGGGATGAGCTGCCATGGTAACAAACACATCAAAACATTTCCCTTTCTCGGGAACAATAGGTAAACTCAAAGAAACAGGTGATTGAACTTCAAAAGCATTTGGACTCTTGATATTATCAGGTGTACTTAACCATTCTATATTTCTGAAAAAAGAAATATATCAACTAAATACAATAAAGAAAAGGTTAAAAAGTTTTCTCTTTTTAAGAAGAAAAAGAAAGGAGAGATAAATAGAGAGCAAGTAAGGTAAGAAAAGAAAAGTGATAATAACAGAAAATAAAATATCTTTATTCAGTTCCTTGTTACCTAGACTAAGTTTTTTCAAAAATAATTTTGATGTTTGTAATAGTTATGATCATTTAAATATTACCAGACACATATCTCAGAGGCACATAATTTGATTATGAACGATAAAAAAATACATTAAACACTTTAAAAAAGTAAATAAATTTTAGACTAGATATTTAAAAAAAAAATATATATAAGAGTGAAAAAATTTACTCAAAATTTAAAAACTATATACAGGAAAAAATGAATTGGGAGGGAATATATTCTTGTAACATTCAAAAATACTATAAAGAAATTGAAAATGTTGTTGTATAAAATGGGTGAAACAGTCTCCATTCAAATTACTGTCAAATAAAACAATTCACTATGAAGTAAATATAACCAACAATGTTTTTACTTTGCACGTTAATTACCAACAATAGTTTTAAATGTTTTAACTCTGGTAAACAAATCCCAAGCAAGCATATTTTCCTCATTTATTTGCAGTCTAGTATAGAATCTCTGCAATTTTATGTTTTTTTCCCATTATATTTAACTAAAATATGAGCAAAATGAGAAACCAATTGACATTAAATTCAGCTTTTCCTTTCTCACATGCTGCTGATTTTGAATAAAATGTGTAAATGTATCCTAGTATCATTAAAAAAATTTCATTTTTATTTTTGGGAAAAAAAAAGATTGTTTTTAAAGATATTATAAATTGATATATGAACTATATTTACTATAATTAATACATAAAATAGATAACATATATGAACTTGCTAAAAATATTGATATCACTGGGCAAGAAGTTGTATCAGTTTTGCACATACTAGCAATCTTCTAAAAAACTGGCATCAGTAAAAGTTCTTGTGAAACAGCAGGTGGTTGGTGTACTTTTTGACTTTTATTAACACAAATAATTGTATTTAATAAAAGCTTATTGTAATGTTTCGTTTCTCGGGAAATTACAATTAATTTCCTGAGAAAAGAAAAAAAAAAAAAAAAGATTTCCATGAAATGTGGAATTAGAAGTTACTTGTAAAATTTTTATGAACTCATTAAAACAATATATATTAGCTCCTTTTCTCAATTAAATTTGATTCTAATTATCTATTTAGCAAAATCAATAAAATAAGACGATAAATTATCAAACTATAACTTACTGAGAATCAATTCATTTACAGACTTTTATTGTTTCAATATTCCAAGTTTTTTAAAAAGTCATATTTTCAGAACTGATATATATAACTTCTTGCCAATGACATCAAAATTTTTAGCAAGTTTACATATGTTTATTGATTTTATGTATTAATTTAATATAGTTCATATATCAATTTAATATCTTTAAACACGACCTTTTTTTCCAAAAATACAAATGAAAATTTTTAAAGACAATAGGATACATTTATAAAATTTATTCAAAATCAGCAGCATGTGAGGAAGAAAAAGCTGAATTTAAAGAAGTCTCATTTTTAAGATGAACAAACTTGTTGTGTTCATTTTCCAGGTACCCAAAATTTTAAAATTCTTTGTCTATTTGTAAGTCAATATCAGTAAGTCTGTTGTAAATATCAAACTGTACATTTTACAGATAATCTATAAAAGTAGTCAAGTATGTATATGGTAAATTACAAACTACAAACAATCACTTTATTAGGGAAGCAGTGAAAATTTTTTCCAATGACCAAAAGTTCTAAAAATTTTTTTGCTTATACACAGAAATATACAGAATATAGAAGAAAATCTACTTACTCAGCAGACACTGACGTTCCTAATTTCTTCGCCATGTGCTCTTCAGCAGGCATGGCTACATCGGGTATGACATGAGATAAATTGTTTCTCAGTGAAGACTTCCTAGCACCCTTCAAAGGTAATACTGATGGAACTTTAACAGGAACGGATGATTGCTCTTCACTACAAAAATATATATGAATTTTTAAAACAATAATAACTGTACATAATATTCTTAACTAAGAATGAAAAAATACACTGTCAACCAATAAGTATTTGGACACCTATGCAAATGACAATATCTGTGGTCTTGAGGTACATCATGGCCTCTGCCGGTATACATCATGTAGGAAAAAGCAATGGCATTAGTTGTATGCAAGATGCCACACAGATCGGAGCTCTCTGATTTTGAGAAAGATATAAGACAGTGGCCTATGTGATTAAGAAGTAGAAGGTGAGCAGTGATTGTCAGAATGTGTTCCGAGTTGGCAGACCAACGAAACTGGAAGATAGAGACCACTGAGTGCTGTCCAGAGAAATTTGGAAGAACTGAACCCAACCGATGGCTCTGATCCACGAGTAGTTTCAACAGGCATCCGGGAGTATTGTTTCAATGAATACCATCCGTAAGGAAGCACATCTGCTTGGTTTTCATCGTCATGCTGCTGCCCATATGCCTTTGATCACAAAGTCCAACCACACTGCTCGGTTAATGTGGTGCAAAGCACATCGAAATTGGACCATAGATCAGTGGAAACGGATTCTTTGGAGCAACAATTTAAGGTTCACCCTTTAGCATTTGTATGGCTAGGTCTGGAGTCTGCCAGAATGCATTGTGCCAAAAGTCAAGTTCGGCGGAGGTGGAATTATGGTCTGGGGGTGTTTCTCCTGGTATGGACTGGGACCCTTGGTCCCCATTCATGGTAAGCTCAACACCGATGCCTACTGCACTATTTTGGATGACAATGTGCTTCCAACGTCGTGGCAGTTTTACAGGTTGGACCCCTGTTACTTTCAGGACGACAATGACAGATGTGACATTTCAAGGTTAATTAAGGCTTTATGGTGCCAATGGAGTTCATTGAATGGATTGACTTGCCCAGAGCCCACACCTGAACCCTATCAAGATCCTCTGGGACAAGTTGGATCGCTGAATTAAGGGGTGTACTACCCGTCCAAAATCAGTTAAGAAACTTGTATGTCTACTCCAAGCCGAGTGGAAAACAATACCACAAGCTGAAATAAAGACTTGTGAAAGTATGCTCTGGAGGGTTCACGCTGTAATTGACTCTCGTGGAGGCTCTAACAACTATTGATTTTAAATAAAGTTGGTTTTTCTTTTCTATCACAGGTGTCCAAATACTTGTTGGTAGACAGTGTATTACAAAATAACATATAAAACATCTAATTTGGTTAGTTAGATTTACTATAATACATTCCATTACCAAATGCACATTCCCTTAAATTTAAATGAGACCATTTTGTAAAAAGTCATGAATATTAAGAAATCGCATTAAAAACATCAAACACTAACTCAAATACTTGGAATTTTCAATAATAAACACTTATCATAAACATGTCTTTTAAATGATTACTACATATTTTTTTTTTTTAAAAAAGAAAAAGATTTTTAAAAAATAAAGTTTAAGGACGATATCAGTCCTACAGCAGCAATCATGAGTTTGTTCTGATGAGAATTAATATGGATCAGCAATTTTATGAGGCATGAGTGAGCCTTCATTATCTAAAACAGCTTAAAAACACCCATGCAGCAACTAAATCATTGAAGCAATACCATTTCAACTTTTGGACTGAAAGATGTGGACAGTGGACAGAAAATTACTATTTATTTTAGCATTAGATTGTAAGATTGGTAAAAAGAATTTAAATTAGAGAACATCCTATATCTGACATTTTATGGCCAGGAAATTAGATATTAAAAAATGAAAAGAGAAAAAGAAGAGTTTGGGATAGCTATTTTTGGAGTTATAATTTTGATATATTACAGACATATATATAAAAAAATCATCAGCATATGACTAAAACTGACCAAGTCTTAACTGTTTTTTGATTACAACCATTCTCTACTAGATGGAGTTGGTGAATTTTCCATTGTGATATTGCAATTAATTCACTATCAGAAATGACTCAATCATTTTTTCTTGACAAATATGACTAAGAAACCAACAAAATGGGCCCACATAATGCAAAATATGCAATTTCTGGCCTAGTCATAAACTGACAATATTTTACAAAAAGACTAAATCAAAAAATATGATAAAAAATGTGAAATATACATAACTTTCAAATTTAAGGAATTACACAAAAATTATTAAAAACAGTTTTTAAAAATTATATGTACTTAATTTTTTTTCAAATTAAAAATAAATTTAAAGAAAATAAACTTACTAAAATAAGGAAGGATTGCATGCTAGAGAGTCATTGATGGATATTATATTTGAATCCTCATTTCTTTTATAAAGATTAACTTTGGCTCGGGTATTTCCATCACTTTCACTCATAACCTGTAAATTAAAACATATATCCATAACTTTTAACAATTTGAAAATCAAATGCAACCAATGTACATTAATTTTAATGTGGTACATAAAATTTTAATCATGGATTTAGTAATATAGTAAAGCACTGTACATGCGTTTCATTTACAGTATATTACACAGAGCAATTTTTTGTAACCAGCAACTCTTTCTTCACTACCCTCATCCACAGCTGATTGTAAGATCATGACCTTCGTGGCCTTTCTTTGTATAAAACTGATAAGTCATGGCAACTGAGCTTTTACCCATTGTTTTCTCCATTAACTTTTAGACTAACATTGTGCCACTAAAAGTTGCTCAGTGTAATAAGCCTCTTATATATCAGATTCATACATATAATGTTGTATCATGGTCCTTATGTATTTGTAACTATTATAATGATAAAATCTTTTTATTTATATGATGCAAAGTTTCAATTATATATTGTTTTCCATTTTATAATGTAAATTTTCGGAATTTGAAAAACGTAACAATGATATCATTACTTTAATCAGAAAAGCTGTTGATGTTAATTTAAGTAATGATGAGGAATAATGAAAAGAAATTATTCTGCCTTCCTTTACAAAAACACTAGACTTCATCAAAAAACTTCAAACTTATTTTTTGTGTCAAATCAAGTAGTGAAAAAATTTTTGATGAACTCATATCAATTAATGTTGCTGTACTTAATATTCACCCAGAAGCAGCATGTCAGACAATAATTCATGATCAGAAAAAAAAAATTAATGGCTTACTTATATACACATAAATAGTATCATTAGTACTCATAATATCAGAGCCGTAACTAGGGCATGGCAAAGGTGGCATTTGCTATGGGCGAATCAGTCATATAGGTGCCACACCATGAGGAAAATGGGGTTCAAAAGAAGATGATTCGCCCCAAGTAGAAATAAGGAAAAGTTAAAAAAAAATTTTTTATTATAGAATCAGATTTTATTTTTAAAATCCAATGAGTTTAAAAATTACTGTTTTATGAGTTATTTTATTTTTTAAAATGCTCCTAGAGATTAAACTTGTTATAGATTCTTACAAAATGTTTACCATACACTCCTAATAGGTCTTCATATCAATTCGGGTATTTGTTTTAAATTTTAAATTTATTAAAGTTATTAAAACTTAAAGTTATTAAAACTAAATTTACATTTAGAAAATCATAACTTTTTTATGAAACATCCACGTACAAATAAAAAAAAAAAAATATTCCCCTCAAATAAACTATTCAGTTTATCAGCAAAATAATGCCCCTAGTATTTTCGAAAATATTTTTAAGTATTAATAAAATAAATATAGAAGAAAAAATTAAAAATGAATATACTAGGAACATTTTAAGAATTAACAAAATATTTTGAATTCATTCTAAATATAGATTTAGAAAGAAACACATATTTTCTCACTATATTGGGTGGTAGGGGTGCAGATCAGTTTTTTGCCACGGGCGCTAAAGGACCTAGTTATGGCCCTGTATAATATGCAAGGTTCAGACTCTGTCCACAGAAAAAAAATTAAGCTTTTTAAGCACCTTAATTTTCATTGTACTATAACTGACCTACAGCTAAAGCTTAAAAATTGAAGCTTTTCATGAGATTTATGATTTGTAAAATGACATTAAATAAAATATCGATCAATTTAATAATTTTATTAAACACAATTGTTAATATATCATGCTTTATGTTAAGACATCTTTCCTGCCTAACATAAATTTTAGAAAAGCAATAGTCCTTATTGATCACATGCCCCCCCCCCTCCCTAAAATAAAATCTGAAATATTTGTAAAGTTCAGGAAGTACTATCTGTGGTGGAAGATCAACAAGTTTCACATTATAGCAACAGTATTTTTACAGCAACATAGATGTAAAATAACATAATAAAAAGTACTTCTGTATTATAAACAGGTATATATATTCACACACACACACACACAGGGAGGTAGAAAAGAAGATGCAGTATCTGCACTAAAAAAGTTTTAATTATGGCATACTCAAAACAAGATTCAGGAAATTATCAATGCTATTTTAAAAATGTAACTGAAGAACTATTTCCATTCATAATAGAAGATGAGAACCAAAAAGTATAGGAAGGGGGAAAAAATAAGAGACTATGTCTAATTTTGAAATTCCTTTTTCTTTTCTTCTATACGTTTTTTTAATTGGTCTAACTCTTCTTTCTTATCTTTAGCTTTGTTGAATCGATTGACGATTATTTGCCAAGAGAAATAAAAATTCAGCAACAGATATTTGGGGAAAAATAAGCACTTTTTGAGCACTCAAAAAAAAATTATAAATTTTAAGTCTACGAAAAGAAAATTAAGCACCTTTTAAGGACTTATTAGGGACCTTAAAAATGGATCTACAAAATAAGCACTTTTTTAAGCACCCGGCCAAACCATGGTATGATATAAAGATATGATTTTTTTCACTTTTGTTAATGTTTAATTTTAAATTTCAATACTAATCTGTTTCCAATGTACTATGAAGTAATGTAAGTATTACTATCTTTATAAAGCTTTAAAATTATTACTTTAACAAACATTTGCAATAATCAATGTTATTTATACAAATTTTAATTATATATTTTTTCATTTATAAGCCCTTTTACATTGGTTCTTTGAAAAATGTATAAGTAGTGTTTTACAGTATATAATTGTGCAATACCTGAAAGTGATAGCATTACTCACAAATAATAAAAAAAAAATTACCCTAATAATGAGTTCCTGATTAAATGGAGCCAATTCCATTAATTTCGTAGAAGCTGCTTCAGTCCACCTTGATTTAGGAGATGGGAGAGCATTTAAAAGTTCACAACAGATTGCCTAATTTTAAAAGGAAAAAAATTAATACCAAAAGAGAAAGGCAAAGGAACAAACAAAATTTCATAGTGTATAACATACCTGATGAGGAGCAGAAGCAAGTAATTCACTGATGGGTTCAAGTTCACAAACTTCCGATTTACCAACAACACTAACGTGGCCATAATCAACAAATAATACTTCAACCTGTAAGTATTAAAGCAATTAGAAAGCTTAAAAATTGTAAAAAAAAGTAAATATGAAATTTTCGGCTAAATTGGGTTCTTTTTGTCATAAGAGAAACTTAATAATAACCTATTAATGTATACACAAAAAAAGATAGAAAAGATTTTAATCTTTACCAGTTCTGGATCATTTGATATATGAAGATTTTCTGAGACAACAGCTCGGTGCCAAGTTCCACTTTCATATTTTGCAGCACACATTGTATCTAAAGGAATTTTTGGTGTTGCAGCTGATGCTTCCTAAGTGACAAAATTTAATAAAACACATATGAAACACTTATGAATATTAACAATTTTGAACATGGAAAATGTGCACACACATGTACATTATAAATTTCAAATCAAATTTAACTAATTTCCTTTATATTGCTGAGCCATCATTCAGATTTTTTTTTATTTATTAGATATGTGGGTCAAAATAGCAGGCTTGCAACTGCTAAGGTACTTTCAAAAAGGTGAGAAAAGTGACAAATACAGAATAAGTGACCCAAAAGTGACTAAACATAGGGGGAAAAAAAAAGCAATTTTTTTTCTCCTCTTGATTACAGATGTTATTATTAAGATTTTTCTATTTATTTTAACTCTAAATCAAATGATTCCTGCAAGACATGATTTGAGCCTCAAATACAAAAAAAGGTTAAAAATTTTGTTTAACACAACTCAACATTGCTTTTTATTCAAGAAAATCTATAAATTAGATTTGAATATGTACAATACATTAATTTTATAATCACAATTTTCTGCATATATTAACGTTTTGAAATATGTACATAGCTAGATTAGAGTATCTAAACAAAAATTGTGAATAAAAAGAGAATTGTGTGCTTTGACGTAAATAACTTTAATGTATTAAATGTACATTTCAGTACAAATGTAAATTTCAGGAACTTCTTTACGACTTTTTAAAATCCCTAAATTCTGGAAACCATATGACTAATTACATTTTAATAAGAAAAATAAGATTAGAGCATCCCATTTTTGGTCTTTTATTAAAATATTTTGTTATTAATTCAGATTTTCCTTTTTCAACAACAGACTTTTGCTGTGATACACCATGAAAAGAGTGACTGTTTACTTAAAAAAGTGACTAAAAGTGACCAATTGTAAAAAAAGTGATTAAAGGTGAGAAAAGTGACGGAATTGCAAGCCTGAAATAGGGATACAACACTTACTTGACCTCTGTTTCCTATCAACTTAAAAACGCCTAAAACTTGAATATTTAAAACATATGTGATAACATTATTGCTACTATGTTAAAAAAGGTTAAATTATATTACAGCTTTCAAGAGTTTAAAAAATGACAAAAAAAAAGAAAATTATTTGTTAATATTAAAAATGTGTAAAATATCACTTTTTCCATTACTGAAAAATCCTCCCTTTAAGAAAAAAACACATTTTAAGCAGGGTTTTTTTATTTTAATAAAACCCTGACAGGTTTTGGAAAGGATGACGGGGGGGGGATAAAAAGTATTGTCTTTCAGGTATTAAAATATCAACTTGCTCTCAATAAATACTACATTCTTGATAAATGCTGCACTTTTTTTTTTAATTTAGACAGATTTTGTTATATGAATTTATCCTGTATAACATTGCAATTAAAAAGAAAAAAAAATTGCTTTTACTTACTTCAAAGCTTTGTGCAAGCCTATCAAGTTCTTGTTCAATCCAGCATTCACTAGGATTTGTTAATCTCAAATATATGAGACCCTCTGCAGTAACATGGCTTAAATATCCACGGGATGAAGTAGAAAGCTAAATATGAAAAAGAAATGTTATAAGTTGATCAAAACAACACAGTTATGTATATAGTCGAACTTTAATCATGTGCTATTCCAAAATACTGCAAACTGCAATAAAATGTCGCAAACTGTGAACAAATTATAACAGTTTATAATAGTACAATACAAGAATCAGAAACCTGTATCTAACTTCCGATGTCATAAAATCTATTAATGTGCCAACTTGTTATAACATAAACCAATATCTTTACTGTTAGGAATCATTAGTGGATATATTTTAGAGCTTAATCTTTTAGTTGCATATTTCTTTCTACATTCACTTAAATAATTTTCTTCTTAAAAGTGTATACAGTCAAACCCTAAATCCCCCTTGCAATTAAAATGAATTAAATAGCCATTAACTTTACTTACTGTATTACCCTTACCATTTTGCCATGGTTTTTTCATACTACCTTTTTCTTTTTACAACAAATCTCCAAAATCTACGAAATTAGATATAAGAAACATTTTCAGGCGTCCACTGAAATTTATTGTTTTGAAATTATTTTGAAATTGTGAAAACAATATTTTGTTTTTAAGTTATTAACAAAACAAGTAAAGCTAATAAGTTTTGGGTCACACAAACAATGGAAGAAAAGGTGATGTAACGTTTTATTCTAATGGAGAAAGGGTTTCACAAAATTTTCTTGGAATCGCATCTTGATTACAATTATTTCTGTATATCAAAACAGTTAAAGATAAAGTTAATTTTTTATTTGCCTTCATTTAATTTTTTTGTCAATTTAATAGACAATTCATCTGAATTGACTAAAATGTAATCAATTATTAAAATTTGATAAGTTATTAAAATTTATTGATTTACTTTGCCAATTTTATTCATTAAAAATCTTAAAATAAATTATCAATTTTAGAATTACATCTTTATTGAACAAACTTAGCAATTAATGAGTCATACATTTGGTCATATCTACCACCTTCTTTTTTTTAATTTATTAAGATATTGAGAATAGATCTAATAATACCTTTAAGTTTGAAATAGTTAAGTTTAAATAGTACCTTAAGATTCAATTGTGCTGTGCTATTTATGTCCTGGAACATTTTTAACACTAGATTGCCCAAGATTTCTTGTATACCTATATTGCCCCAAAACAGTCAAAATGACTGCATTGTGAAAAAATAACAAATATGTAAAGAAATTTGTTTAAAATTAATTTTTAATATTATATAATATAGGAGGGCGGAAGTAATTACAATTATTCATAAACAGATTTATATGTTATAGAAAAAGTCACCAAATTCTAAGAAATTGTGTCATTATATTCCATAATTGTTTTTCTAATTGAAATTAAAAAACAATCAAAATGACTACTTTGGGCAATCTAGTGTTAAACATATTGTTTTTCAAATTTGGAACTTCCTAATGGCTGGTTTGGTTTGGTTTAGAGCGCTATGATCTACTTTTTGCTACACGAGGGCTAATGAGACTGGGACATACTGCTTAAAAGCAATTCCGAACAGCTACGAACATCCATGCCACTGTGGGATTCGAACCCACAAACTCCGGTTCCGAAGGTCAGCACCCTAACCATTCGGCCATCGTTCGGCTTCTTAATGGCTGAGCTTAGAATTAGCATTATTATTATTTTTTAAATTGTGTTTTAGAAACACAAACAAGCATTTACCTGACAAAGTAAGTAGGAAAAATAAATATGACATATTCACTCTAAAGTCTACTATTCAGTGACGTTCGGCGGGAAAAATTCGTCTTAGCTTCGTAGAACTAACGTAATTACTAAAACGTTCAAAAACTGCAAAAATTTGTAAAATGGCGCAGTTTCGGCGCAATTTCTGCTAAAATACCGTTTTTGGAGCAGCTGGGAGCAGATATCTGAAATCGGATCGGAGCAGTTTGGCGCAATTGGAGCAGCCGCAACATCCCTGCATGTGTTTAGAAATATATTTGACAGTATTTGGAATTTCAAAGTTAAAATTTCGTTTGGTACTAGCTGAGCAATTCATGTTTTCTATCTCTTTGTATTAACTTAAAGTATACACTTTATATTAACTTAGATATCATTAGAGCGCAAAGATCCAGTAAATGTGCTAACTGCATGCTTGCTGCCTCTATGTGATCATAATGTATACAAGTTCAGTGAAACTATTTTTTTTAAGTTGAAATTGACATAAAGAAAAGTAAATGTAAGGATGTGAGAGTGGCAAAATGGGGCAATTGTGTTCGGCTATGCCCATGGTCATACAGTAAGTAAAGTTAATGGATTTCTTGGAGCTTTGAAGCAGACTGTTTAATATGATTACAAGCAGTGATGTAAGATACATGGCCATGAAATGTGACATCAGAATTGTGGTCAGAAAAATATCCTGGCTGAGAGGAACCAGCTATGAGTTTTACAGCTTGTGACTCAATTGCTCTGAAGCCTGAAAAGAATTAATACATTTGGTGGATGAAGGGCTCTCTCAACCTGTTACCAAAAGAAACATTGTGGCTGAAACTGCATACAATGAACAATTGAAAATGGCACCTTTCAAGAGCTCACTGCTCACAAAGCACATAAAGCTATACATCTCCAATGGACCACTGAAAATGGACAGCAGCTGATTGAGTGGAAGTTTTTGCTTGTATTCAAATGACACTAAGTGCACAAAGACCAAATAAAACACTTCATACTGACTGCATTCAAGGTCAGATAAGAGCTAGAAGTGGGTCTTGATGTTTTTGAAGTGCTTGTCTTATTATCCATTGGGTCTGCTTACTGAGGTGACAACTAACATGAACCAGCAAGTTTATTTTAATATTTTGGATGATTGTTGCCTTTTAGTAAACATCTTCATAGTGAGTATGTTGTTTATAACTTTTTTTTCAAAATGACAACAGTAAAGTTTACTGGGGTGTAAAAAATACGACTAGTTTTAAGAATACTCATAAATCTTATTTCCTCTCAATTGGGAGTCAAAATCGAATGACTTGGATTCCATAGAAAATCTGTAGGTCATGTTGGAGCAGTACGTAAAATGCTGAAATCAGCAACCCCCAATTTGCAGGATTTGTGCCATCAGACCATCAGAAAGTGGCTTATACTGGATGCACAATACCTGAGAAACCATGTGAACTAACTTCAAACTGAATACAGGCAGTTATGAAGTCCAGAGGTAAAGTTATACTCTATTAAAAGATGCATTTCCTGATTTCTCTAAGGGTGACTTATTTTGCCAACATCAAGAACACTTGAAAAGGCAACACACGTTTCAAATTCTACATATCTATTTTATCCAAAAGAGCAACAGATTCCATATATATATATAAATGGGTTTAACAGGCAGAGATTGAAATTATACTAAACCTTCTTCTATAAGATGGATTAACATAGACAACAACATTAAATAAAGAAAAGTATTTACCGTTGGCAGTTTGCAAATTAGTGATTTTGTAACTGCTTCTTTAAGGTAATCATTCAGATTGACATCCTCTCCAGATGAAGTATCAAACAATACAACTGAGTAAACTGTCCTGTGTATACCTGATACCTCTGGGAAGAATTTAGGAATTCGCTGCCACCTACAGAATAAAAAAACAAAGTTGTCAAAAAGCACAGTTGGTATGGTTTAAACCAAATTTTTTCTCTGCTTATTTTAATTTATGTTGAATTTGCAAACTAATAATCCAGATAAATAAAAAATATGCATTTAGAACAATGGTTTCTATGAACCCCTGGGTTTTGCGTTACTACTGAAGGGATATGTGGTGTATAAAAATGAATATGGGCTGCATGGCAATGTTTCGGGGTTCATCACTAATGGTTTTAATATAAAGTAACTAATTGTGACCCATTTTCCTTTTCACAAAAGTTAAAATAAATAGCAATAAAAAAGTTGTTTGGCTTTTTTTTTTCCTGTTTACTTTAAAATCAAATGAAGATTTGCTTACTTATTGTCAACACTTAACACATTAACACTTAATTAAAAAAAATTATGTTTTTATTATAGTATTCATAACCCAAGATAGTAATTTAACATATTACTTTAAATATCAAATATTAAATGTATTTTGGCATTATTATTAAAAACAGTAAAAATTAAAATTGTAATTTTATTATATAGTTATTCCCCTCAGAAGTTCATAACAAGGTGTTTTCTATAAGAAGGGATTTGTGAGGGAGGGAAAAAAAAGTTTAGAAACCAATGATCTAAAAAAAGGGCTCTCCAACTTGTTCAGTGCTTATGGGCTACATTAGAAAATTTTTACTTGATTATTATGACGATGAATATTACAATTGAATATTTCCGAAAATTGGCCAATCATCACACTTTTATGATTGGCCAATTTTCATAAATTCTGCAATTAGGTTAGAGAAACCCATTTGAAATACTATGAATAGTTTAATAATTTAAAAAGAAACTTTTAGTTATTTTACTTAAAGAAGTCTGAAAATCATGTTATAAAAAAACTTTTATAAGCTTGTGACAATTTGACCATTTTCAATGTAAATACAACTTAAAATAGGTAAAAAATCCAAATAACTAAATAGATTATCAAAAAGTTTAACAAAATAATTAAAGCTTGTATAACACTAATTATTTTAAAAAAACTTATAAAAGAGTGAAATTTAAAATAAATAAAAAATTATTATACCCAAACAAAATGATATCATACCAGACATGTAACATTCAGGCACCTCTGTCAGGAGCAACAGCCCAGTTTTAAAATTTAACACTAGAACTGCAGGAGGGGTCATTTTGACCCAAAATTATTTTGTGTTATCTTAACATATTTTTATTTCAGATAATACAGTGGACTCCGCTTAATGTGATCAGTTTAGGACACCTTGATTTTGACAACAATAAATGATTGGTAACAAATGATATGCAAAATTAGATAAATTTACCCCCCCCCCTTTAATTCACATCTACTAAATTTCAAAATAAAATGAAAAAACTAACCTTATATTTATGTATTATATATTATCCTTTAAAACATAAGAATTATATACATAATTATAAAAACTGATCAATTGTTGACTGTCTACAATTTTTTCTAAAATGTTTTTTAAAGTCATCAGAACGGTATTGTACTCCACGTTTCAACACGTTCAATGCAATTCAGAGGCTAAGAAATGTTTAACTGAGCTGCAGCATTGCGCTGACTCATTTTTGGTAACCTGTCATAACGATTTAAAATTTTAATCTTTTGTTTTAATGTTAAATCATTTTGCTTTCTGGCTTCCATATTGACAAGTTGCATGTAAGCGAGCAAGGCATAAATTGTGAAGACGCTCCTTCTCAGTTCCTATAAGAATGTTTTGCCTTCTGCTTATCTGACAACCATTGACCACCAGCAGGGTTTGCATTATTTCTGAAAAATTCCAGGAACATGTAATTTGCCATTCCTTTGATCATTCCCCATTTCCCTAGGTGGAAGAGGGAGAATTCTTGTTAAATTAAAACAGCAGCGAAGGGAAAGTAAAGATTGGGTTCCTTCTGAATATGTTAGGAATATTCTTTTGCCAGTTAAAACAAGGTTCAAAAACTGATAACATTAACTGATGTAACAATCCCATAAAGTGATATTTTTAACAAACAAATGAATAGAGAAAATTGGGACCAAGCGATTTTAATAACAATAACCACGATCACATCAAGCAGAGTTCACTGTAATAACAAAAATAATAAAATAGTCATTAAAATATTTTTTCAAAATTTATCTTTAGAAACATTTTATAAAATATATTATTTCTGTTATTACTATCTGAAAACAAATAAATCTGTTAAGATAACACAAAACAGTTTTTGAGTCAACATGACCCTCCCACAGTTCTAGTGTTAACATGCTACCCACAAATTAAACCCACATGCAATTTACATAAAAAGCAAATTATTTTAAATTGCCAGAATTATTTCTTTAAATATAGACAAGCATTCAATTTCTTTTATTAACAAATATGACATGCATGTTCTCTTGAGCATTGCCTGCAACTTGTTTGCAATTAAAAGTAACAACAATCATAAATACAAAATTTCTATATCTTACAATTAATAGTTTTTGAGTTATAAGAAATGTACATACGTACAGATGCCACAGAGAAACTATTCTAAATGGATTTAGAGATAGTCAAAAAAGATATTTTTATTACAATATGAAAACCTAATATTATGCTAAATGCTTCCTTTAATTAAAATTAAAACAAAAATCCTCCTCTTTATTTTAGTTAATATAACCTTGATAATAAGCAAAGGACAGAAATTAGAGAATTAAAATATTATTTACATTAGGTACTTGAAAAAATGTTATACCTTTTAACTTCTGCAATAAGTGTCTGACCTAGAAGATGCTCTTCCAAAATTTCAGGTTGAATAAACTTCTCAAATTCTTGCAAACCATCTAAGGAAAGTTGAATTGCCTACAGAACAAACAGAAAAGTAATATTTATCCCACATGAACAGCAGTTAAGTATTAAAAAACCATAAAGCAATAAAGTTGAAAGAAACCTGATAAGGAAGTTTCAAAAAAGTTGGGTTCATTTCTTGCAAATTTTCTTTCTTGACATAGGAGAAATCGCCTTCATCAAGAAAGTAACAAGTTACCTGAAATGGAAAATTTGATTTTAAAACAAAACTTATGCACATGAAACATGCTTTAACAATCTATTTTTGTTTTAATATAAAAACACAAACAAAACTATATTAAAGTTTAAAGAAGAATAAGATAATTAATTGGCTTATATATGCTACAATATAAAAACTGTAGTGCCTTTGAACTTGTCGAAAAGGTGAAAAAGTTGAATATATTGCAAGTGTCAAAACATATGTATTATATAAAAAATTAAAAACAAACTGCTTTTATATATAAAATAATTATTGTAGTTAACATTATTTTAAAAAATTTAAGTTTTAAATTTATAATCTAATGTTAAAATTTTAAATTCAAAAAAACATATGAGAAAAAAAGCAAGGATGCCTTTGTGCACATGATAAAATCAGAAAATATGCATATAACAAAGAAACTGTGATAAAATTATACACATATTAGTGTAAAATTTGTACCAGAATATTTGCAAAAAGTTTTGATTAAGTTTTTAAAAAATCTACTTTAAATTATAAAAAATTAAATTTTTAAAATATATTTCTAACAGCGAAAACAAATAAAAATTTAAAATCTTACTTTTTTTACTGGTTTTAGGTTAAAGGTAATACAGAAACACTTATCCAAAGAAATTTTTAGAAGATTATCACATATAGTTTTTTAATAACACTGCACACGAACTCAAAATTTGTCATTTTGATTAAAAGCAATTCAAAGTTTAATTATAACCTCTTGCTTAATTTTATAATTCTATTACTATTCAAATTGTTTCAAGAGCATAAACAATTCCATCTTTTCTTTTTTTTTTTTCCCTGCTTCTTTTTACTCTACAAGCTTCTAAAAAGTTACAAATTGCTTGCTTTTCTGCCACCGCTATCCTATTCTTATGAGCATTTTGTGCAAACAAAATACTTTGAGGTCCTAGGGTGAGACCCAGTCCCTTCATAATGTTTAGTTGAATTTTTTTTCATCATTAAAGTTTGAAGTGACTAAATTAACAGCTATTTCTACAATATGTCTGATTTCTTGTGGACAAAATGTCCATATTAATGAATTGAGACACTCATTTGCATTTTGAGTTTTTCTGCCAATGTAGTCCACAAATATGTAGTCTTAAACAGCTATAACACAAGAAATAATTGAAAAATTTTAATGCAGTTTTTTGTATAGAGTTCAGAAAGGATTAAAGAATCAGGATATATAGAAATATAAAAATCTCAAAACTAATTTTTTGAAGCTTTAAAGGTATCTTTCCCCCTTAAATGAATATTTACCTTTTAACATTATTAAATACAAAATAAGAAAGAACTTTAGTATATAACACTAAGAACTTTTAACAAATTCTATTAACATCAAAAGTCCTATATTATATTTTTTCCCTTTTACAAAATGGTCTCTCCATTTGCAAATACATGTATGTGTGTTTATGTATCCTATGTATGTATGCATCCCAAAATGATTTGGATCAATAAAAATTTGCACAGAGATTTTTAATTCTTCACTAAACCAGATTACTGTATATAAGATACCATTAAATATATGTTCTTAAAAAAAAAAAAAAAAAAAAAATTGAAATTTGAAATTTATGAACTTTTTATTTCATTAATTTAATGATTACTATATCCAGGCTTTTGGAAATATCTGTCTTAAATTCAAGGAATGCTAAGAAGCTATGTTAAAGGCTGCATTATTTAAAACTCCATCCTAATATTAATAATCTACATAATTTTTTAAAAAAAACACCATTATCCTTTATATTTAAATTAACATCAATGATAGAGAAAAGATGTCCAATTCTGTTCAGATATTACACAAAATGAATTAACCCAGATATATTACTTACCAGCCCATCCTCTTTAATTTCTTCAGCAATAACACGATGCCATACATTAGGATCATCAAAACAAGCTGCATATACTTGATGTTCAAAAACATCTTTCACAGGATAGCTCCTGTGTTTATAAAATGTAACCATTTCATTAGAGAGGGCGAGAAAATCATCCTAAAAAGAAAACATTAAAATATATATATATTCAACTTGAACCAAATAATACTCAATACTCAGTTTCAAAATCTTTTACTATCATTCGTAAAACAGGTAGAATTAAAGCACATGCCATGTCTGATAATACAGTGCTCCCTAATCAATTTATAACACATAATATAGCTGCTAACATTAAATTTTAATGTACAATGTTACCACCAAGCTATTTTAACAACTATACATAATATATACACACATACATACATGCATATATACAGGGTTGTGCAACTTCAGGTCCTGTCGACCCAAAAAATTTGTAATAGCAGGCCAAAATTTTGTGTTCAGAATTAACCTCTTCACGACCAACGTCCCGTAGACGTGATACAGTGATTCCACTCTTATGAGCCCAGTATCATGTCCACGCGAAGAGCTCCGGTTGATATTGAGCGACCAGCATCTCATATGCATAATCGGAAATCAGAATGTTTTATTTGAATTTTTAAATACTACTAGATGGCATTAAACAGAAACGGTTTTAACACCTGTTGACCCATATAGCCTTTAACCTTGATGTACAGGCATTAGTTTCTGTTTTGGATATCTAAATTTAATGGGTTTATTGATGTACACAAATTGCGACTCCCGGCTCTCTTAGAGCATATGTGTGGGTTGAAGTTACATCTGTATTTATTGTTTTTCTCTTTTAATAAGAAAAATATGGTGAAGTGCATCCAGCTGATACTGCGGAAGTCGAAACAGTCATGAGTGTGTTTTGTGTGTGTGTGTGTATATATATATATATATATATATACAAAAAAAAAATAAATAAATAAAAATTTTAAAAATAAAAATATAAAAAAAATTAGAATTAAAATTAGAATATATACTTAAACGTTCTAACTCTTACTACATATTAAGAATTAACATACTATATACATAAAAAATATTTATTTTTAAATTTCATTTATGTATATAACTATAGTTACAATATGTATGCAACATATTAGACAATTCCTTGCATATATGGGCAAAACGTGCAACGTTGGACTGTGTCGATCCTTATTTTGAACGATACTTCACACAACAGAATTTTTAATTCAAATTTTATTATATACTGATTATTATTGCTTCAATATCTTCTTTTTTAAATTTGGTATGTATAGTACTTGTAATTGTATTTTCATGTGCATTTTATTTGACCTCTTGTGCATAATTATAATTCTAGTATTTTGAATGTTTCATTAATTTCTATCGATAAAATATTATTTATATTAATACATATTAAGTAATAGCATCTTATATCATATTTTGTAAAATTGCATACATCATATTAAAATGCTGATTTAAAAAAAATTTTCTTATAAAATTAGGCTTAACTCCTTAAAATGCATGGGTCCATAGTGGCACTCCGTTTCAGTGCATTCTGTCCCATGACTGTTTCATTCCCAGTGTGCTGGTCCTCAAGGGGTTTAATAAAAACCCCTAAAGGAAAAAAGTGAAAAATTTTACCAGATTTGAAGGACATAATTTCAACTAATTACGGATATTGCTACTCAAAAACATCTGAGGAAAAGGACATAATTTTTTATATGCCGTTACTTTTAATAAGGTTCTTTTTAATGCAAACAAAAATTTTGGAGGGGGAAAAAAGAGAATTTGCATGTATTTTGTATAGATATAATTGGAATTAAATCTTTTCTTACCTCACATAAGTGTAATATTTATTATATTCTTTACGTAACTAATTATGGGTTTTTTCTTAAAATTAAACTCTTTTTTTGGAGGAGAAGGGAGAGATAGAAGATCAACATTTTTATTTTTAGTGGGTCTCTGGGACTCAGGTTAATTTAACATGTACACTGATATATATTTATATATTAATAAATATATACACAGATATATATATATATATTCACACACACACACATACTTTGATGGTTTGGTTTGGAGTGCTACGGTCTACTTTTTGCAACACGGGGGCTAATGAGATCAGGACCTACAGCTTAAAACCGATTTTGAATGGCTATGAACATCCATGCCACTGTGGGATTCGAACCCACAAACTCCAGTACCAAAGGCTAGCATCCTAACCAATCGGCTATCATTTGCATACTTTGATGTGTTTATGTTAAAGAAACTAAATTGTCAATCTTGCCATATGAGAAAATGTGTTGTCATGAGGAAGCATGAGTTGCTGAGCAATTGTTCAACAAATCATTATCTGCAGTAAGAAAGAGTACTAATTTACATTTAACAAATATTTTTGTTTTCGAGGACCAATCATTCCTGCAACTATAAAATAATATTTCATAGTAACCTATATTTAAGCTCAGACAGTTAAATTGATACTCAATATGTTTTTAAATTTGCATTTTATAATCAGGTATAACTTAAAAAAATGAGAAAAACAAAGATTTAAAAATTAGTATTTTAAGTTAAACTAAAAGCTCTAAAAAAAATTTTAAAATACTTTCTACATATTAAGATAACTATAATTATCTTAAATGTTTAAACTAAATTTTATCAACTCCTAATTCATTAATATAACAAGCTAATGTATAAAATAAGTGGGTCTAACTGATGTTTCTAAAAGAAATATTACAGAACTTCTACAAAATTTCAATTGAAACAAGTTATTTCAAAAACATTTCAATTGAAACAAGTTATTTCAAAAACATTACTACTGAAACAAGCTATTTCAAAAACATTTCAGTTGAAACAAGTTTTTTCAAAAACATTTCAATTGAAACAAGTAATTTCAAAAACAAACACAAAATTCTAAAACATTTTTAAGTGTATGGAAGAATTTATATTTAAAAAACTTACAGAATAATCCAGAAGTCGTGCTGAAAACCAGCCATTAACATTTGTAATATAAACATCCCAGACATTTCCATTAGGAATAACAAAGTCTGGAACTTTTGGTACTACCATATTCACTAAAGTTTTCTTTAAGGTTTTGGTATCTAGATCTTCAAAAACATATTCTGTTTTGCTCTGAAAAATATGAAAATGCATATTGCAATTATAAACAAGCATTATTCATAAAACAGATAATAAACAAACAAGAAAGTATAATGAAAACTTACAGATGTACTAGATGGTGTTTGGTTACCAGATGACAATTCTTTGGTAGGACGTACAATTATCTTCAAACCATCAGGTACTTTTCCATATTGCCTAGATATTACAAAATATTCAGTGAAATTATCAAAACTAAATAATAAAAAATGCTACATTTGGTCCCAATTTTCTCTATTTATTTGTATGTTAAAATTATCGCTTTATGTGATCATTACATCGGTTAATGGGATCAGTTTTCGAACCTCAATTTAACTGGCAAAGGAATATTTAATAATATAATTCAGAAGGAACCCATTTCTTTTCCTTTGATGTGGTTGGAATTTCTGAGAATTCTCCTTGTCAACTTAGGGAAATGGAGAATGAACAAAGGAGTGGGCAATTATGCATTCCTGGTATTTTTCAGAAATATGCATATTTTGCTGGTGGTCAGTGGTTGTCAGATAAGCAGAAGGCAACACATTCTTATTGGAACTGAGAAGGAGCATATTAATATTTTATGCCTTGCTCATGGGGAATGAACAAAGGAGTGGGGCATTAATTACCTGTTCCTGGGATTTTTCAGAAGTATGCACACCCTGCTGGTGGTCAGTGGTTCTTAGATAAGCAAATGTAACACATTCTTATCAGAGTGTATTTCCATTTTATGCCTTGCTCGATTACATGCAGCTTGTCGATATTAAAGTCAGAAAGCGAAATGATTTACCATTAAAACAAAAGATCGAAATTTTAAGTCGTTATGACAGGTTGATTATGATTACGAACAATTTATCAATGAGATTCATAGAAAAAATTGTAGACAGTCAACAATTGATCAATTTTTTTAATTATGTATACAATTCTTATGTTTTAAAGGATAATATACAGTACATAAATATAAGGTGTGTTTTTTCATTTTGGTTTGAAGTTTAGTATGTGTGAATTAAAAGAGGGGGTGTAAATGTATCTAATTCTGCATATCATTTATTGTTATCTAAATCACAGTGTCCCAAATTGATCACATTAAGCGGAGTTCACTGTATATATTCACATACATCTACATACATACAGTTGCAGATGCACTTCTAAAGTGGGCTGTCTTTTTGGCTTGCCAGATCTATCCAACAACATGCTAGAGGTCCTCAAAATTCCTTACACTCAAAATCTGCCTATCTGCCACATATAATTTTTTACTTCTCTTCAATAAATCGAGGAATATCATATCTACCAATACTGCAAATTCAAGGTATCTTATCCACATTTTTGCTGCATTTAGGAGAGATATTAAAATGTTTAAAATGATTTTTTAGGCTGGTAAAATAAATTTGCGAAACAACTTTAATTGACCACACAACAAATCTGAACAAAGTCGGAAATGCTAGCAGCATAAAAGTATGAAAGTCAAAAATGAAAATGTCAATGTCTCAGGGAACTAAATTTGCATTTGGCTATTCATTAATCATCAAATTGTATATATTGTAGCTATATAAATTATAAATCTAATTTTTTGTATGATGTATTACATTCAAGAAATCAATACGTTAAAAAAAAAAAAAAAAAAAAAAAAAAAAAGGTTTTGATCCATGTGGTTTTTTAGAACCAAAGAATTTTTCTTTGTTACCAAAAGAAATGAAGGATATTCTTATTCAAGAATTTAGATGATCTCTAATCCTGCTTTATTTCAAGCATATGCAATTTATTTCTAGATTGCCTTATAACCCCAGAAAGCCAAAATAATCAAAAAATACATTAATGTCTGAATAATTCACAGCAAAAAATTTTTATAGTTGAAGAGTGTACCATTTAAAGTGTCCAAGCTAAAAAAGAGTTAATTGCATAGAAAAGAATATATATATATGAAGCAAAAAATTTTATTTAGCTCTTTGAGCATGTATTAATATAAAAAAAGGATGAAAAAGAAAGTACTATAATTAAAACATACTTTACTCATTCTATGTAAAATTTGATTAAAATGAACAGCGAAATTTAATGGTCAATAAAGTATATTGCAGTTCAATAAATGTACTTACACACTAACTTCTTCAGCTTCTACTTTACCACTTTGCTTTAATAATTCAGGCCAACACGTTGGAAGTCTTTCACAAAATTTATGTTCGTATTCTCGGATAATACCATTATCAAACATTCCAGAAGGTTTTTCACAAACAATCTATTGAAGCATACGTGATAATCAGTTTTTTAAATAAAAATAATAATTGGTTAAAGTAAATTTTGTAAAATACAATCACTCTTCAAAAGAACAAAAAGTACTCTAATATGAATGTGCTACTAATCCTTAAAATGTGATGGTTCTCAAATTAAAAAAGAAAAATACTTTCGTATTTAGTATTAAGAATATAATAGTATCCAAGAGAGAATATTTCTTATAAAATACTGCTTTGACTAAATTATTATACATTAAACTTAGAGAATGTTCTTTTTTGATATCTTTTAACAAATAAGACAATTAACTGCTATAAAATACACAGCTAAAACAATCTCAATTAATTACATGAGTCATGGACAACAATAGTATTAATTTGGTTTGGTTTGGAGTGTTACAGTCTACTTTTTGCAACACGAGGGCTAATGAGACCGGAACCTACAGTTTAAAGCCGATTTCGAATGGCTACGAACATTCTCAGTGGGATTTGAACCCATGAACTCTGGTATCGAAGGTTAGCACCCTAACCATTCGGCCATTGTTCAGCAACAATAGTATTAAAGGCATAAAAAATATGCAATTTAAACATTGGAAAAGTTATGCCTACCACAGGCTTTTTTTTATTATTTTTTTTTAAGTTGTTATTAGGAAACGCAGCATAATATTACTGCAATATTCCAATATTCATGTTAGCTACTTGGAAGAACTACTGTCAATATTTTGTTATACAAGACTCCTTAATTTATAATTATCCTGGAGCCACAAAACGAAAATTCAAACCAGCTACAATGCATTCATGACAATGGCAAGATTTGAATACCGATACTCTAGAAAGCCAATGCTTTATCTGTTTGATCATCATCTTGCTACAACAATCATGCAAATTATGTATTGTTAGCAACCACTATTTAAGTATGTTAAAAAAAATTAACAGTAGAAAAAATTCTTTACTCACATTTCAAAGTAACTTTTTTATTATAACATAATTAGATTTCGTAAAAGATGCATCAACATTAACTTGACTTTCCTCCAAAACATAATGTTTTAAAAATCTGTTAGGTTTTTTTTCCCCCTAATTGAGTTTATTAATCTGTATTTTATTTTTGGCTACCACAACAGAAAAGATTTTTTTTAATTTACAAATTTAGAAAAATAAATCAAATAAATTTAATTTAAATTTGAATTATTTCCATATTTATCTTACCTAAAAAAACATAACTTTAAATGTACTTCATAAATAAAGGCATTAGATTTACTGCACTTTTTATTGAAATTCACATTAAAAATGCTGTGTGTTTGCTCACCAGTAAAGGGAAAATTTTAATCAAATAGAAAATTTTTTAAATAAATTTTGAATACCACAAAATAAAAAGGTTTTGAAATATTCTTTAACAAGTCAAACCTATGTATTTTCATCTAATTTATATATGTAATTAAGGTTTGAGACTTTACAAGTTTGCAAGTCAAAGTTATTCCAGCTTTTTCAATACATGGTAAAAATATACTAGCAGAATGGTAATTAATTTAAAATTTATAGAATACATTTAACTGTTTGTGGTCACAATCTACACATAGAACAATGATTAGGATTTACCTTCAATAAATGAACAATGCTGATATAAAACATTATAAATTGTACTTAAAGAACTCTAACACACACACACATAAATTAAACCTATGTATTGTAATTTGATGTATTTTCTGTTTTATTTCTGTCCATGTAATGTTTTAAAGCATTTCACAAATTTATAAGTATACTAAGATTTTGCTTTTTTTTTTTGAGGGGGGGGGTAGTGGTGTTACAGTCATGTATAGTTTAACTCAAAGTTAAAAAGGTTTAAAAAAAATGTATAACTTATGAATAAAAATTTTTAAGCCTCTGAATTACTACAAACAAGAAATTTGGAATGGTTAGGTTTAAAGTGCTACATGATGATTTATATACTCCATAAATATACTTCCTAATAACTGAATGCATGATACATCAACAAAACTCGTATATATATCTGCTGTGTATGTGTTTGTATGCATATAAAATCAATTATCAATTATTTTTATGCATATAAAATCAATTATAAAATCAAAGTGCTACATGATGATTTATATACTCCATAAATATACTTCCTAATAACTGAATGCATGATACATCAACAAAACTCGTATATATATCTGGTGTGTATGTGTTTGTATGCATATAAAATCAATTATTATGACTTTTTATTTAAATGTATGATTATTAAAATCTTTTACATAAAATTATATATTTAATTTTTTTTTTATTACAAATCACTTCCATTCTTTTTTTTTTTTTTTAAATGTGTACACATTTTATGACAATCCTTCTTCCAGTAAGTCCTTTGGACTTTACTGACACTATTTATACTTATGTTCATTAGCATTTTCTTAATAAAGTCTAGAATTTCAATGTAACTGACTGTTAAGTGTTTATTATTACTTTTTTTTATTTGTAGAATAAACATTTATTTTGAAAGTAGCTCTCAAAACTGGGGGTCAAAGGCTAAGTAAATGCTCTTTCTTAAGAAAAATTATTCAAATAAATAGATTGCAGAATGGTGTGAAACTTGAGGATATGTCATTCCAAAATTTGAAAGAGAAGAAACATCTGACTAGAAATAAAATTAGAAAAAGGAAGCAATGCTACTATATCAATAAAGTGTTTGAGTATAGATAAATATAAACAGATAAAGGCTTGATCTGAAAAAAGGAAGTCCACCAACTACAAAAACCCATTACATCTAAAGAGAGAATAGCTTCTGGTACTATCAGAAAAATAATTCATAAATATTAGAATTTAAATTGTTTTAACCCCCTAGCATATTTGCCCATGTCTGACATGGGTGGAAGTCAAAATAAACATGTAATCAAATCGTTTACACTTTGTATAACAATTATTTTTTATAACTTTTACCCCCTTTCTCGCTCCCTAGTCACCCCCACAAATGAAACTGCAAAAAATAACACTATACCTCTCTCTCTCTCTCTATATATATATATATATATATATATATATATATATATATATATATATATATATATATATATATTCTCAAAAAACTTTTTTTGGTGTGCTTTAAGGGGTTATCTATAAGTCTCTCTTATAAGTTTCAAAATGAATGGTAGAACACTGCTTTTCGGTAACAGAATTCTTGAGTTCAAATCCCACTGCTGGCATGAATACTCACAGCCGTTCGGAATTGGCTTTAGTGCCGGTCTCATTAGCCCTTATGAGCAAAACAGTAGCCATAGCACTACAAACCAAACCGTTGACCTGACATGATTGTAAAGAACACTGACCAACATTGATGTGTAATCTGAACATTAATGAAACAGGCTTGCAACTGCTGAGGTACTTTCAAACAAGTGAGAAAAGTGATGAATAATATAAAATAAGTGACTAAACATTAAAAAAAAGCAATGTTTTTTCTCCTTGTGACTACACAGGCTATTATTAAGATTTTTCTATTTATTTTAACTCTAAATCAAATTATTCATGCAAAAAATAATTTTAGCATCAAATAAAAAAAAAAAAAAAGTTAGCTGAACAATGGTCGATTGGTTAGGGTGCTGGCCTTTGGTACCGGAGTTCACCCACAATGGCATGGATGTTCATAGCCGTTCAGAATCGGCTTTAAGCTGTAGGTCCTGATCTCATTAGCCCTCAATGTTGCAAAAAGTAGATCGTAGCACTCCAAACCAAAACGAAAACCAAAAAAGGTTGAAAAATTTGCTTAACACAACTCAACATTGCTTTTTGTTCAAGAAAATCTATAAATTAGATTTGAATACATAGAATACATTAATTTTATAATCACAATTTTCTGCATATATTAATGACGTTTTGAAATATGTACATAGTTAGATTAGAGTATCTAAACAAAAATTGGAAGAAAAAGAAAAAGAGAAATGTGTGCTTTGATGTAAATTACTGTAATGCATTAAATGTACATTTCAGGAACTTCTTTATGACTTTTTCTAAATTCTGGAAACCATATGACTAACTACATTTTAATAAGAAAAATAAGATTAGAGCATCACATTTTTGGTCTTTTATTAAAATATTTTGTTATTGATCCAGATTTTCTTTTTTCAACAACAGACTTTTGCTGTGATACACCATGAAAAAAGTGACTAAAGGTGAGAAAAGTGACGGAATTGCAAGCCTGATGAAATTATTTCATCAATGTACAGAGAAATTCCCAAAAGAATTCATGAATATTCCAGGACTTGTAAGCACAGTATATTAAACCATTGGAACTTGAATGAACTTTGGTAAATGACCCCAGAAGAAGGATCAGGATACAACTGGCAAGATAACATTTAAAAAAAAAATTCTGTTTTATCCAGAATTTGAGCTACAACAATATACAAGCGTCATCAAACAAAAGTAAATCATTACGAGAAATAAATTTTTTGGGGTAAAAATTTACTAAATTGTTTCTAAATAGTCCAAAAATCTAAAGCATCCAAGATTTTTGTAAGTTTCTTTGAGCAACTCAAAAGCCTTGGTAATGAAGGGATTAAAAAAAAATTGCACCTAAGAATGTTACCCATTTTTTTTATATTCATAGTTTCAATTTCCGTATAAATATATAATTCTTTAAAGGATGGAGAATTAAAGATAAAATACATATAGAATCCATATTTGATTTAAAGAACTGGAATATTAATTTTGATTGAAGAGAAGCATAATGATTTTTTAGACCCTACTTACAGTAACAGATGACAATTACCTCCTTTTAAAAATTGCCTAATATTAGTAGACATATTTTAGATAAGTAAGCAATTGTTAGCATAAATACATACCTCAAGGATTGAAAAAATAATTGTTTAGATTTATCTACAGAAATGCTGTTAATCAATAAAAACAAATTCTACTTTCATTTCCAGAAAATTCACATTTCAAAAGTATATTAAATGCATTTACTAGGTAAGATTTTGTTTTACGTATAAATTAATATATTAGTATAATTATAGAGGAATTGCTAAAATAGAAGAAATAAAGACACCCCATGACAGAAATAACAAAAAAAAAAATTGAAATATAATTAAAGATGTCAGGAAAATCTAAGACTTTAAGCATAAATATAAAATAAATACCTGTTCTATTCTACTCAGAAGTGTTAGAATCTCTTCTGCATTACTGTAGGGGGTCTCAGGAAATACATTCAAATGTTCTATGAAAAGAGGGAAACAAATTAATAACACCTCACAGAAAAAGAAATAAAATTTTAAATAACCCTCTACACAAATTGCTTCCTGACAGAAATAGTATTAACATGCAATCTTACAGAAAATCTTGCTTAATTAAAGAAAAAAGAATTTAGGACAGATTAATAAAAATAAACAAAAAAGTAGGTATTTTTTTTAATATGGTGATCCTATCTTGTTTCAACTATAGTATGTATACCTAACATAATCAGATGCAGGGGGTGCTACTGATGTGTTGCAATGCATCAGATGCACAGCATGCAGAAAGAATCAGAGATTTTAAACAAGATGTCCCAAAAGAAGCAAACACTGTTTTCCTACCAAAGATTTCATCAAAATCAAAATTTATTACTTATATATACATTTTTTATACTAGTATATATTAATTTATACTTTATAAAACAGTTATATACATATTTACTGTTTTTATAAATATCTTCAAATGCAATTTTTTTTAAGAACCTATCAATTTGAAAAAAAAAATTAAATTAAATAAAATAAATTAATTAAATGTGTCCCACTTTTATGAGTGTTCAACACTTCTACAGATGTATACTGTCATTTTGATTATGAATAGTCAAATTTAAAATTACAAACCTGGCTATGAATTTTTCAAACTTATAATCTTCAATCAAAGTAAAAGAAATATAACAAAGGTGCACTGTAAATTGAAATTTAACTTACTTGAGAAACTAAGCTAACCAAACTTTAATTTGATTTATTCCATTTTAATGAGAATACATATTATTTGTGCAATATGTTGTAATATGGACGACTTTATTCAAAATTACAAGAATACTGAAGTTAAAAATTACTAACAGCACAACCAGTAAAAGCGAAATTTTAAACAAAAGATTAGTTTCATTACATTATTAAAAACTGTATTTACGACATGAAAGCCCAAAAAATTTTCTCATCAAATCAGAGTAAGACAAAACACAATTTTAAAAACATTTATTTCTTTTATAAAACTCCAAGGTCAAAGAGTTATTTACAAAGTCTAAAGTACATCCAGAAGTTTTACAAACTGTCTTTGTTTGTATGAAAAAAAAATAACAGATCAAAAGGTAAAAGAAATTATAAAAACTGTTTCAAATATCTACAGAATTATAGCTGTAAATAGATATACATACACACATTAAATTAAGGGATGCATTAAGTGAATTAAAACTATATTTTTATTAAAAATTTGTGACTAAAAATGTCAAGATAAATTACATAGTTATGATGCTATTCAAGAAATGTAAGAAAAATAATTGTAGGGAAATTAGTATTCTTATGCATGGACTTATAGAACAAATTAAAATAATAAATTCAGTTGAATACACACATTGGTAATGCTAAATTTCCTAATAGTCACATACATATGAATGCATATGATTATGGATTATATTTCAATAAGTAAAAATATTTCATTTCCAAAAGATTTTACAATTATAACCATTTCTTAATTTGATAAATAATTAAAAATTATTGCCATTGCTTGTAACATAAGAACTTTACAATTTTGAAATCATTGAATGTTTAAATGGCATTCTATTTGAAAATTGTGTAACAGAATAAATCTTAAGAGATTATTATTTTTAAAAATATAAAGAAGTAATATAATGCACATTGATTATTCAAACAAATTTTATCTATATTTTCTTTATAACAATTCATAATGAACTTCCACTTTTTTATGAAATTTTATGACAAATTATTTAAATATCAAGAATTTTTTTTTTAAAGAAAAAAAGTGTTTTCAGGAAACAATTTTTAATATCATTAGCAAATACCAGTGCGTAAAATCTTTACTGTTCTTTCTTTTACTGATAATAATAATGCCTTTAAGTAATGAACTGCAATGCCTTGTCAACAAACATCTTAGCACAACTAAGCATAACTTTCTAGTTGACTAAACTAAATATTTCTAATGATGATTTAGTAAAAATATTTTTACACATTTTGTTTATTAAGTTTTCTAACAACTTTAAAAAATAAATTCATCATAGAATCTTTTTTTTTTTTTTCTTAATATAAACTAAGATTTTCATTAAATTAAGGGTTCCTGATAGAAATTTAACCTCATTATTTAATGAATGATAAAAATATAATTAATACATTGTTTTTAAATTTGTACTATGGTGATAAGTAAAAAAAAAAATAGATAATATTTTCACACTAATACAAACACAAAAATATGAGCTAATTGACTATTTCCCTTTCATGTAGTCTCAGCTTACTCAATTATGATTCAATTGTTACATCATTACAGCAGTTAATAAACACAGCAAGCTTCCAAGCTTAAAAATTCAGTTAAATCCCAAATGAAACATCTATGTGCTATTCTACACTAGGCAGGATTGTTTGATGTAAAATGGGACTTAAAATCAAATGAATTTTTCTCAATATGAAGGAACCAAAATTTTTAGATGAACTTGTGTGAATGTTTGACAGATGGCATTAACCCTTTAATGCCCAGAGTCGCATTTTACATACCACTAAAAAATAGCTTGTAAAATTTTTATGTTATCTCACAAGAAGTTTTCCTTTTGAGAGTAGGTAGAGAGCAATATTATAAATGATCTAAAACATTTTCAAAGAATTTCTGTTACCTATAAATTTTCCATTTGGATCGACACTTTGTTATTTTCCGAACAACGCAAATAAATTTACTTTTTTCAATAGGTACATAGACTGAAACCATGACAAACTGTTTTATGTATTATAAAACACCATTTTACAGTACTTATTTTACATGTAATACCAAAAACTTTTTTTCACAAAGTTTTTGTTTTTCCCTAAATGGCATCGTAGGATATTTGAAACGATAGCTGATCACTGGTATGACATGTTGTTGTATTCAAAGTTGATTAAACTTCATGTTTATTTTATTCTGTGCAGTCCATAATAACTCAGATTTAAGATATTCATCGATATGTCATCAACAAAAATGACTCAGGCTTTAAAGAGTTAATAATCTGCTTTTAAAATCTTAATTTTATCTTCTCTACTCATATAAACAGGGGATAATTGCATTATCTATCAGGGTGTTCAGAGGAAAAACCAAGAAATTCCCTATTATTTCCCTGCAATTCACAATTTCTTCCTAATAAATTCACACCAACACATCTTTTTTTCTTGATTCCTTTATAAAACTATTTTTAGATGTGAAATTTATATTTACATAAATTATAAATTTTAACATAAACAGAATCCCAATGCATTTAAAACACTTAAAGCAATTCTTTTCTGTCTTTGGTATGTTTAGATTAATTTGTGTTATTAACAGAAGATTAATCCATTTCACTAAAATTTAAAAAACTGACAACTCTTGCAGTTTAGCTTCTCCACATTTATATTTAATTAATGCATCCTAATATATTAAAGTTTGTACTTTATTAATGATTCAATTTGCTCCATGATAGCATAAATTTCCTAGTTAGCTTAATCTTTGATTATTAACCTATTTTGCTTAAATTGCTTTTTAAGCAAATTCTGATTCTTTCTTTTGGGCTTTAATTGCTTCATTTTTTGAAGATACCTTTTTTTGTCTCTCCATATTCTCCTTTAACAGCTAATAAGTATTTTAAAAAGAATGCCCAAAAGGTCTCCAGTTAAATTTTCACTGTTAGATTTCATTATTTATTAAGAAAATTCTAATTTTTTAAAACATTTTCACAATTTTTTTTTATAATTCCCTGTTTTCCAAGTTGCTAGACACCCTGATTACTTTTAGATATTTTTCAGTAAAATAGGTTTTCATCAAATTTTATAAAAACAACAAGATAAACAATGCTTAAAATTAACATTTAATTTAGACAACTATTACATGAACAAATCACAACTGCAAAAGAAATATGTGTTAGCAACTATTGTTTTTCAGTTCATAATTCTTCTAGAGTAGTTTTTTCAAGTATACATTTGACATAAGAGAAATGTTTTACATGAATTATCTCTAAAGTTATTAGTTCAAATATGTTTTACAACATGCAAGATGTACCATTAATTTTATATTGCCAACTGATGTACAATAATTGGATAAAGCTTAATTTGGTTTTGGTGCGCTACAGTTTACTGTTTTGCACACGAGGGCTAATGAGACCAGGACCTACTGCTTAAAGCTGATTCCGAATGGCTACGAACATCCATGCCACAGTAAGATTCGAACCCACGAACTCCGGTACTGACGGTCAGCACTATAACCAATCGGCCAGCGTTTGGCAAAGCTTAATTAATAGTGCTATATGCTTTAATTTCCTTTAGATGTGCAAATCCATATGGTCAAAAATAGATCAGAGTCAAAAGTTTTTCTCACATTCACAAATAAACAAATTATCTCCTATAATTAACAGTTTTTTAAAATTTTCTCGATTTTTCTGTGAAAACTGCAAACAAGTAAATTGTATATCTAGATAGGTGGGTTCTCAAACTTCTCTTGTCACAGCACCCAGTTTGAGAACTGCAGATGATAAGGATTGGTTGAATCTTGAGATATATACAAAGGCAATACTTACCATGATTAAAACAGTAATGCAGTGGCTAGGGAAGACAACTTAAATAAATTTTTAAGCATCTTTATGACTTCTTTAATAGTTTTAGAACTTTTATTATCACTGTGGCACCCTTGACATATGCTTGCAACACCCAGTTTAAGAACTGCAGATCTTAATAACCCAAGATTCCTTTAAATCATCTTCTGAATATCTAATTCATATACTTTTATTCTAAAATTCTCCACAACACATACAATTAAAAGGTAGCTGCACAACTTAACTGAAATTTACTATACATATAAATATTTTTCCTTGGGGAAATATAATGTAACTTAAACCTCTGAAGATTTAGTTCAGTTCAAATAATAGGGTTAATTCTTTGCTATATGAGGGTATCAGACTAGATCTTATTCTTTAAAGTTGATAATGAACTGCTACCAAAATCTATACCTATGTTGAATTTAATTACCAAAATAAAACATCTTGGGACAGAAAGAAACAGTATGATAGAAAATTGAAGCTAATATTGTTAATTAAGTAGTTCCCTTATAATAAATAAGTACAGTAAGTAGCTAGGACCAAAAACCTTAATAAATACTACAAAAAACCAAACTTGTTTCAATTCAAAACAGTAGAAGAAAAATACAAATGTAAAGGTAAGAAACCTTGAAATTCATGGTATACAATTATATAACATTAAAACCTTACTTTAAAAGTTTTATTTAACATTTTAGTTAACATTAACTTTAAAATGCTAAAAAATAATCCATTTCGGGAGAAGCACAGCAACTTAAATTTTATAAATAGACAGATGTTAAACTTCCTTACAAAGAAAGTCTATAAAAAGAAACATAAGTTATAGTTAAAATTTGTTTTTCAGTGCTACAGCTTTTTTTTTTTCTTTTTACAACATAAATGTGGAGACAGGAGCCAACTGCACAACTTCAAACAGCTATGAACATCCCTGCTAGCAGCAGGATACAAACTTAGAGAGTGGTACAGAAAAGCAGCATGATTTCCCTTTAGCTATAGGTAACATTTATTTGACAAAGATCAGAGAAATGCCATAGTCTCAAGAAGAGGGGGGGGGATTCAAACCACCTCTGAAATTTGCAGATATAGATATGTGTATATGTTCTATAAAAAAAATGTTGCCTGTTGTTTATTCATGCCCAGATATTTTAGCCTTAAATGCATCCACCAAAATCATTTTTTTAAATGGGGAGGGCAAAGTATTTTCATAAACATATTTTGCAAGAAAAAAATCTAGAAATATGGGCATAATTTTACAAAAAATCTGTATTAAAGCTAAAACGCAAAGTATTTGGGTAATACATTTTTGAAATCATCTTCATAGTTATTTGCCTACCTCTTCAGAATTCTTTTCTGCTGTCATTCTTTATATATTGTTTAAGTATTTGTGATACAAATTTATTCAAAGAACAATATATTCATAATACATTAAACAATTATCACACATAACCCCCCCCCAAAAAAAACTTTTTTTAGCTATGGCAAAATGTGTCATAAGGTAAATGGACCATGAATGCTACAGGGTATCTGAACATCACTGCAGACCAGTTGCACCCTTACATGTCCTCTGTTTTTCCAGCAGGAAATAGAATGTTCTAACAGGACAACACCCCATATCACAAGGATAAAATTGTGTTGGAGTTGTTCCAGGAACATGATGCTGAATTCCAGTTAATGACCTGGCCATCTAACTGACTGGATATCAATCCGATAGAACACATTTGGGATGTCATGGGATGGAAGCTCAGAGTTCAAAGACCACCAATTCGCAATATCTCGGATTTGCGTAACCGTTGCTTAAACATCTGGTACAATCTGTCTCTGGCCATCTACCAAGGACTTGTGGCATCCATGCCAAGGCGGGTTGAAGCTGTGTTGTGCGCCAAAGGTGAGCCAACTCGTTATTGACAGGTGATCATAATGTTTTGGATCTTGAGTGTGTGTGTGTGTGTATATATATATATATATATATATATATATATATATATATATATATATATATATATGTGTATATATATATATGTATATATATATGTATATATATATATATATATGTGTGTGTGTGTGTGTGAATGAATGAAGCAAAAGATCAGGGCCTTAATTCTTTTCATGAAAATTAAAATAAAATATTTTAAAACTTCAAAAACATAAGCATAATTCTTAGAGCTTATTGTTTCTCACAGTTAAAATTTATTAATACAAATATAACTGCCCCTATACATCTGGTATTTGTACTCTTTACTTTTTAATCAACTCATTTCTAAATTTAACACAGAACCTAAATCTTTTTATTATCTAAACCAAGTAAAAAATTAAGATTCCATATTAATGACTAGATCATCACTGATTTTGTTATTGATCACTTTGTATAAATCAATCATTATTTTATTCATTAAAGTAACTTTAAAAATATATTTTAATAGATATATTCTCTTATAACTTATATTCACTTTCAAAAATAAAATCATAACTGTTTTGTTATTGATTTAGAGACTAGTTCTGGTAAACCAATATTGGATGAAATTAAAAAAATAAAAAAAAATTTAATACATATAAGAAGAAGAGGAAGGAGTCTCAAAGTTATAGAAATTTAATTTTTACAAAAATGAAAATCTGTATTAAAACACAGTTTTAAAGCAATGATTATTTCTCAAACACATAAATGTCTTCAACTGTAAACTCTTGGAAACGACTTTACAATTATAAAATAAAGCTTTAAAAAATTAAAACTAGTTCTTAAAAAAAAAATTAATGTTTAACCTACATTAGAATTTTAAAAAATATTTTAATACATGTGTGATAAATACAATTTTCAAATCTAAAAAATTAGGGAAGATATTTATGTAAGTTTTCATAAAGAGTTAGTTCATCAGTAATTTTACAAGTATATTAAAAAAATTTCATAACCTTCCTTTATATGATAAAAAAAAGTTATGCTTATAACAATAAATAAAATATGACAGTTTAATATTTTAAAAGTTTCCACAACCTTTAAGTTAGGAAAAGATGTTTAAAACACACAGCAATGACAAATTCATAAAAATATATAATTAATTAAAAGTACAACATTAAAAATTCAGAAATTAAATATAATTGTAGTATTATACAATGTTTCACTTGCTAAATTGATAATAACAGTGTAATTTTGCTTTGTTAAAATAAATACAAAAAAGCATCAAAATATAATCATGAGTTATAAAAAAATTTCATGTAAACATTGTCATACATTTCCAATTTTAAAAATTCTTCAGCATTAAAATATGAAAAGTCCATTTTGAATACTGAATCTAAATTAATATACTATCACAAACAAGGATAAGTTGAAGGATTAGCCGCAATTTATTACAATTTTTAGACTATTGTTAGCTAGAAGGGACACCTTTCTGGGTGTTCCAACAGCACTATTTCGATAATTACCTTTCTTTTCTTTAATATCAGCCATAGCTTTCTTGGCAGCTTCTTCTTCAGCTAAACCCTCAGTTGGTTTCATATCTGGATATGATCGGTAGCTTTTATCATTTAGCTTGAGTGTTGATACATAACCTTTATTTTTCGCTTTTTGTCCAAATAATATAGTGGTATAGACTGGTTCTATTTTGTTCATCTTTGAATATATTTCTATAAATTCCTTTGCACTTCCTAAAATACACAAAAATAACATAAATTTGCCTTGTCTTTCATTTTTAAAGACATTTTCAAGTATTTTATTCTCTTTTTATCCTTAAAGAGGGGGGGGATATATTTTGTAACAAAAATTCTAATAGAATTTTTCATGTCTCTACATAGAAAGTTTCTTACTTTAGCACTTACATGAAATGAAAAGAATATTAAGAGGCCATGAATTTTTAATCAATCAGGACTTATGAGGGGAGTGGATCTTTTTACAGTAAATGACAGCAAACTTTTATTTGGTTTCAGTTTCCAGTTGTGACACCTAATGTAAAAGTAGTTGTGACTAAAGTTTTAATGAATGTACAGACAAAGCAAACAGTTTTAGATAGTTTAATAACGAATATTCTTCCAAATAAACCCTTTTGTTTCCAAAATTAATTACATGAAAGTAGTCAGAGGTCTTAGGACAGGGTACAAAATTTTTACTTGCCTCAGGCCCCGATGCAAATCTTTTAAAATTATGGGTAAATGAGTTCAGTATAAAAAAATTAGGAAAAAAAAGAGGTAACTATATATGCTCAGATAATCATGCCTCAATCCAGTGACACAGAGAACTATCACATGCAAACATACAATCTTACAATGTTACCCAAATATGTACAGTATACATCTAAATCAAACTAGTTGTCAAATATGCATTACTGGATTGAAAAAGAATACTCACGAGCAGATTCCAGTGCATCCAACTGGGCAGCTCGAGACACTTCATATGGCTGTGGTTTATTAGGTAAAGAACGTGGTATCGCCCTAGGTGGCGGAATTGCTTCAGAAGTTTCACTAGCCATGTAGGATAAGGAACTATTTACAGGTGGTGATATAAGCTCTTGCGGTGATTCATTTTTATTTTCTTTTAATTTCAAAAACCGTGGAGCCACTTCATATTTTCTTGGAGGCACTTGATCTAATAATACACGGGGTTTGGAATGTTGGACTGAAACTGGTGGCTGAAAAAAAAACATATACGTATTAAAACCAAAAGTAAATATCTATATCAAATTCAGAATACAACTAGTTGACAGGAGGTACTTTAGAAATTTTAATTACACAATACAAAAACTGTAGGCTTCAAATTTTGAGAAAAGTTTTGCAGTGTTTTGATAGTTTTGAAATTACTGACAAAATTGTACCAAATAGTATGACTTTCAAATTACAATGCCTTTTGGTTTGAGATAAGAAGAATACTGTAAACCCATACTGTAAATTTAAATATAAATTTAAAAGTATAAAAGGAATCAAAACTTTCATATTAGGTATCAAAATTTAAATTGAATTTCTGACAGTCACGATATTAGTTCCTTGCATGCTTTGCATAAAAAACGATTTAAGTTTCCTTATAACTTCAGACATGCCAACTACTCCAGATTGTCCGAAGTTGCTCTGGAGAAATGACGAAATTCGATAACTCCGGAAACTCCTCAAATTGCTCCGGAAAATAACAAAACTTTAAGATTACAATTCAGCAATTAAACACAAAGTTTTGTAAAAAATAACGCAGAATATTACTCTTTTCACACTGCATGTTAAAAGTTTTCAGTACTGTGCGGAAAAACCAAACTGAATTCAGGTCAAATTTGAGTAGACAAACTCTAGAATCCCTAATGGTAGAAAAATGGAAATATTTGAATCAGTGTCAATATTGCTACAAGAAACACTGTTCTGAAAAATAAGTTGTTAAAGCTAAAAAAGTTATTCATAAATTTTTAAATGCATGAATTTTAATTTACCTTTTACAATTTACTACTCTGTAAATATATTGCATTTAATTTTAATTTACAAACCCATAAGATATGTACTTATGTGTAACCTGTAATTGCATGTTAAAATTTCAAACCACGCTATTGCTCCAGACACAAGTGCCTGAATGTTAGCATGTCTGTAACTTAAAAAAAAAAAGAACTATACTTACTTTAGAAGGTTTTGATTTTGAACTCTTTGAATATTGATTAGCAGAAGAGGAAGTGTAATTAGAATGCGTTCCCCTCGAACCTTCACGAAAAGTAATTCGAGAAGATAATGTTTTTCTCATTCCATAATGGGGAGGAGGCTTCCTAAATGGTTTCTATAAAAAAATGAAATATTTAAGTACTAAAAAAATAAAAATTGTTTATAAAATAAAGACTGAAAAAAAGACATAAGCAAAAAATATCAGTTATGATTTTAAAAAACATATAATCAAAACTTCAGTAAAATAACAGAGTTCATTGCAATTTTTAAATTCATCTATAGTGTGTTTGTTCACCAAGAGAGCCTGGAATTAACCTTTTTGTGGGCCATGGGAAGATTACTTCCCACCTACACGATCTTACAAAATACACCTGTGGGAAGCATAAAAACCATTATAATCGTGGTTCCCACTCTTTTGCTTCTGAAAATTTCAAGGATATTTCAACGACTTTTCCAAAACCTGATATTTTTTTCAAGCACCTCTTTGATACGCTATTTATAATTGAAAAAAATTAAAATAACTCCCCAAAACAGTGGAACTATATAATGTTCACTCTTTTCCCAGAAAAAAAAACCCACGCTTTTGAAATGGTGTAAAAAAAGGAAGGGCTATAAGCACACGAATACAGGTTTAAATATACAGTTTTTTAAAGCATTCCAAACTTTTTATTTTTTTATATCCCTTTTTAAATCATACTTTATCAAGCTGGTGACAGTAGCTAGTGCAGTTTGCAGTGCATGAAAGATGAGTCATGTGACACGCCCACAATTGCCGATAATGATCCTTCTCAATTTTCCAGTGCAGACATGAATTAAGGGCCCCTCTACACTATGGTCCGCTGCAGGCCATCCGCACTGTCTGGAGAGGGTATGGCTTATCATGGTCTATGGTAGCAGACAATAAAACCTTGACGAACAATGGCTTCGGAGGTGGTTTTTCTCCAAAGATCAAAGACAGCCAGATGTGCCACTAAAGTGCACAGTAGACCCAATGGACGAATCCACGAGCTCAACTCATTGAGTGGCCCAGCATGTGGATGCAACCTGTGAACCATCATTCAAGGTCCCCATTAGGAAGTGGTGAACAATTGGCCATAGTGTGGAGGCTGCATAACATTTTGCAGGGACTTGAAAAAGAAAAATCAAGCATCAGACCTCAAATTCAATGACCTCAAAGAAAATTCAAAAACTTTTAAGAAAATTTAAGTACTTTTCAATGATTTTTCATGACCATGGGAACCCTGATAATATATTCGTCTTGTTATTGAAACGATGGGAAGACTGATTCCCGCTTCGGTTTTGAGCTGTCATCAATTGTTCAATAGATTGAATAAAATTAACAGCTCTGTTTTGAAAGTTTGGAAATGTGGAGTGAGAAATAAATGGCCCACAAAAGGGTTAAGCAAAATCTTGTGATAAGTAATGACTCCAAGAACTTGCTGCTGTATATCTGTAAGTAACACATGACTTCACTTTTCACACATTATCAACTGAATACAAATTATGCTGTTTTAAGTTTGCTATTTGCACCAATTTATGTTTTGTATAATTAAAAGAAAAATGAAGAAGGAAAGTAAAAAGATCAAGCAGAATATGATTTTGAATACCTAAAAAATTATGTTGAATTTGAATATTGATACTGCAGTAAAAGATATAATGAAATATGCAACACAAGCTACTATTTTAAGCAAAGCTAATTTTTTTAATTATTTGAGACTCAAATGTCAAGGATCACTAAATTCATGAAAGACAAAACCCAGTGAAAAGATTTTTAAAGATGTTGATGTTTTGACAAAAATGCCATTGATGCTGATGATTTTGATAAAAATGCCATTGGAAGAAAAAATCATGATGTTTTTCTTTCAAAATAAAATGCAATCTGTACATAAAGTTGTTAACACAGTAAACAACAATTACAATTTACTAATTTTTAATGGCCTTGCTTTATACACAATATTTTAACTAATATAGATGTTAAATGGTATAATCTGGGATGAATAAGCAACCTTATTCTATATGTCTGATCTCATAGTTAATAGACCATAATTTATCATAAAAAAAATTTAAAAAGTATCTCTTAAATCTCAGAAAAATCAACATATATAAACTGCTAAGAAAAGAAAATTTTTAATATTTCAAGCACATTAACTGATTATAGGAAAATTCCATTATAAATATTTTAAAGTAATTTATCATACAAGACTTTATTTTACTCAATTTTTTATATAAAACTTCATATGATAGTGATATATTCATATTAGGGATGATATAGATAATAGTTTTGCTGAATACCAGATATCCAGAGCTCCTTTGTCTGCTAGAGACAAATATCCAATACAAACATTTTTTGTTATATTTTCAGGCTATTTTTAGATATTTCAAAACATAAAAAATATGTATTATTTCTTAAAAGTAATAAGAATTTAAAAGTTTAATTTATGGAGACTGTGTTTAAATACATATTTATTAATAACGCTAGGCTTAAAAAAAATTATGACATCTCTTTTCCATCTATACGGTCATGAAAAATCTATACAGTAAACAAAAGTTTAATAAATGATATACATTGTTTACAGGGTTTTTTATAAATAAATTTAAATTCAGTTAGTTCACAAATAAGGTATCCTAGGGCTGGGCATGATTGACTCAGGCTCTCATCCTTTCAGTGGGTAAACAAACTGAAAACTAAGCATGCTTGGGAACTGCTGGGTCTCTGCGTAAGGTTGACCACCTAACCAGGACATATGCTTCGCACACCAGGCTCTTCATATCTAAAATGGAGCACTGTAAGCCATGGCCCCACACCAGTTATAGTGCCAAGGAGTTTAGAGTTCACATACAAGGTTCTCATGTTAAGAAAAAAGAAAGAACGGGTGAGAATTTCTTGCACTTTTCCCAAAACAGTGAGATTTTTAAAAATTAAGAGAAGACACAAATAGGTACTGGAAAAAAAATATTTTCCATAACCAGATTCAAATGGTTGCTATTCTACAGTGAGATCTATAACGCTTGTTTTTTTTTTTCTGAGAAAGAATTCCTGCACATGCGCTGATATGAAATGAGTGTTGTTTACTACCAGATTCAACAGAAAAGGAAAATTTTCGCATTTACATTTTTCAGCTAACTTTCTTGCCGATTTGACATTCTCATATTCATGCAGAACTTCAATGTTCTGCTCGAGATTCAGAAAAACGCATTTCGACATCGTTGCAACTCAGATCACTGACCAACTAATGAAATGAAACTGGTGTGAATGACATTTTTGCTGACAAAGGTACACTTCTTCCTTAACTTTACCGATTGGAATTCCAAACAGAGGCTCTAGGACACCTTCAACACTTCATTGTCCAGTTCCTCCCTCAGTTTCTATGGGTGGTGCAATAGGGATTCCCTATCTGAAGGGTATGAATACAAAAGAGATAACAGTTTAATCTTTCTTAGAAAAGGGGGGAGACCATGGGAATGGACTTCTCAAGTTATTCCTTTGTCTTATATCCGACCATAAATCTGACCTTGAGTTTTTTCGCTCAAAATAAAAGCATGGAGTGAGTAGAATTTCCCGAAAAATTAAAAGGGCAATCCCACTTGGTGGCCGTTTGGAGGGGGTCGGGTGGCTGCTGATACAGGTTTTTTTTACCATTAGGTCTACGAGTCAAAAAATCCGTGCCATGAAAAAGTGGCCGTTTAGAAGGGTGGCTGCTAGGAGAAATTTCACTATTAACTTATGCAACAAAAACAAAATGTTTACCTTTCGTGTATCAGCTTTTTGTCTAGACACAAGGCTTACAATATGAGCTGTTGAAGCATCTGGTACACCTTCAGCCACTAGCTGCCCATCACTATTCCTATAGAACATACAAGAAAAGAATTAGAATATAGTTAAAAGAAAAAAGTTTGTATGCTTTAGTTAATAAATTAAATTTTAACTTTAGCCCTATTTAAGTAAATAACATTAAAACAACAAGTCTTATTTTAACAAAAGTGTTGAAATATGTAATCGCACTCATACTTGGAGACTTATTGTTTTGGCTGCTTATTATTATTTAAGTAATAGCTTTTTCAGACATACGAGGTTTTCTTCAGTTGACCCTTTTGTGTTTACATTGGTTATGTGTTATTAGTTTTGTCTTGAGCATGTAATTTGATTGGCTCGGCTCAGGATCTTAAGAAAACTATAAAAGCCCAATGTACCTCGTATTTTTGTATTATCACTATTTTAGTGCCTTTAATAAAAGGTATTTTGTGATCAGTAGCTCTTTATTATGCTTCAACAAAAAGTAAATGGAAATAAAGAATACAATATATAAATGTAAAACAGTAACTTTAAAGGAAAGTAATTCTATAGTTGGATGCTAATAAACTTAAGGGTGTCTTTCAATAGTTTCCCAGCATTTTTTAGTGGGGATAACTTAATAAATTTGGTAAAGAGCTGGAAAGATATATATCCTAATTTATTTAATTTTAGTAGTCACAATTTTCAAGGAATATATTTTTCTACTTAGCAAGAAATTATATTAACCCTGAGAAAAAACAGTTTTGTAAAAAGTTAAGTACAGCTCATAAAATCGTCCAATTCACTATTTAATTCACTCAATATTTTTACTAATTTTAAAAGTTTTGACAGTTTAATTTAGAAATCTTACTTAAATATTACACTTTTATCAAAATGGGTTTAAAAAAACTGACCCAAAATATACAAAAATCTATCTAGAAACTATAAACTGCATATGACAATTCTATTTCTACTTCTAGCCAATAATGAACACTCCCTCCTTTACCCATTCTGTAAAAATATAAAAATTAAAGCTCAATAAATGTCAGCTTTGGGTAGAAATTCAACATGTGCTGTTGCTTATATGTTCAAATTTTCCTAATTCAACTTATTTATAAAAAAAATAAAAAATAAGAACTGACAGCAAGTATTGAAGACACTCCATCGAACATTACTTCAAAATATAATGGACTGTTACCTATGCAATTTGAAGATTTAAATAAAACTTCAAATTCCAAACCACACTTCATATCATAGCAATAAAAATTCCAGTTTTTTTAATAATTTTTAGATATACAATTTCCTTATATAATATAAACACTAATTTACATATTTGTGCATGTTATAGAAAATCTTTGTTATTCTGTTAATTGAAGTTTTCACAATTTTTTTTAACAAAGTATTGTTTAAAAATTTCTATCATTGTACCAATTAAAAATAAATGATAGGAAGTCACAGAAAAAAAATTATAGAGGCATAGAAAAAAAGGCTGAAAATTGCTAATTTACAATGAACACATTAGTTTTAGAGGGGCCGTATACCAGTTTGGGGGACCCCAGTTCAGTGGGCACGCCAAGCATGAGCGATATCGCCAAATTCTAGAACTCAGTTTCTGGCAAACCTTGCTCTTCTTATCGGACTCTTCAGCCACCAATGAAAAAATGTGGGGATGTCAATCGGTGCCTTTATTTTAGGGTATTAGGGGAAATAACACATGATTAGAATACTTTACTGTTATTGGTTCTTGTAACTAACAATACTTCAAGACCACTGAATTTGGATTTTCTAGCATCCATTTCGCATCTTTTTTCATTTTGATCGTGCCCTTCTGGTAATTTTTTATATACGATTTCCAAAGCATATTTTGAATAATAAAAGGTTTGAAATGACATTATTGAGGTTTTAATGTATTTAAGCTTGTTTTTATACTGTCAAATATTAGTAATAAGTTGTATCATGCAAATGGAATACCTAATTTAGGTAAGTGCAATATTTATTAAATTTCACATTTATATTTTTCAAACCTTTTTATTCAAATTGTATCTAATTTTAATACCAAACAAAGAAGAAATATTCTAAAATATTATTTTATAGTATATTACACTGTTTTTTAAATTATATTATTTTGCCAATTGTTAATAGTGAGGTCAAGTGGGCCTTTGCCTTCCTTGGATAAGAAAAATCATTTATCCCCCTCATTTTCTTTAGAATTTTAAATAATTTCTTTAAAGCAATTACTCTGTTGTTTTCTTTCCAGTTTAAGCTAAATTTCTAAAAGCAATATGTAATGTACTTTATTATTTCATAATTAATCGAAGACACTCCATGGTTTCCAAATAATTTCATTAAATAGCAACCATATTTTATAAATATAACTAAATATTTTATAAGCATAATTGCCTAAATATAACCAACTAATGCTTATATTTTGCTTAATTTACACCTATTGCAAAAAATCTGCACTGTTTAGTTCAATAAACAGTACAAAAATACATTAAAAACTCAAATTTAAATTTGTATTCATCATAACAAAATTTCAAGTTTTTTTTGTTCAAAATATGCTTTGGAGTATAAACTTAATACAAAATGAAGCACAAATTGTAACCATCACTTGGCGACAATTTGGAGAGCACTTGTACAGAAATAGACCCAAAAACATGGCAGCAGGCCCCCGGAACTGGGATTCTACCTTAAGATGTTTATGTCCAATATCAACTAGATGCCAAAAACTGCACAATAAAGTATTACAAATATTGATTATACATCATCTTATACATTATATCGTTCCTACATTAACTACAAAAAAATAAATAAATAAATAAATAAATAACATTACTTTGTCAGAGAGATGACCTCAGGAATGTCTCGAATGAATGCTTCTAATGAATTATAGCCTAAATCTCTATATGGTATTGGTGAACCTAAAAGGTCTCTGTAATCTCCTATAAAAGAAAACATCCAAAATTTGTTTAGCAGCAAATAAGAATGTTATTTATACTAAACATGAAACCACAACTGAAACAAATTATCACCTTATACTGTTACTACAAAGAATTTGAAGAATATACATTTATATTTAAATCTAAAATATTACTGAAAGTATTAGGTACATTTAATAAATAACAACCCAGAGCCTTTTACACCCAATTTTTTTTCCAACAGAGAAAAATTTTATAAACTTGCAATCTTAAATGCATTTTATACATTTTGAAATAGAGGCATTAAATAAGGAACAATGAGCAGTCAGGGAATCCTAACAGCAAATAAATGTGGAGGAACTGAATTTCACAAGCAAATGAAATTTCAGTAAGAGATTTTCAACCATCGTCCATACAGTTCTGACCAGAATTCCTGAATCTTTCTAGTCTGTGGAGAACACAAAAAATACTAGCTGATTATACCAGACGTTCATTGGGAAAGAAGAAAGTTTTAGACTTTTCTATTACATTCAATGCAAGAAAAATTAAACTTTGATAAGTAACTGAAATATCTACAACCCCCCCCCCAACCTCCATGTTTTGATTAATTAAAATCTGCATGACTGTTAGCTATTAAGAAAGGGCAACTGACTTTAAACCTTTTCAGTATGCGAAAGATTATTTATTGGTCAAATAATAAGTAACTAAAAAAAACTGTCCCATAAGAAAACTGATAGGAAATCACGTGACGACGGTGGATCGCGTTGATGGAGAAATTAATCACATTCCAATTTAAAAATTAAGGAGTTTTTAAGGACCTTTGACAAAAATTAAGGGGTTTTAAGGGCCCTTAAAAATGAAAGCTAAAATTAAGGAGTTCTTAAGGACTTTATAAGACTGTAGGAACCCTGCATAGGTTTGTTATTTACTGAATGCAACATAAACACATATTACATAATTGTTTCTAACTATCTGACAATTACAGTAAAGAAATCAGCCTACTGAATATGCTATTAATGAATAACAATTTATATTTTAATAGGAAAGTTTTGAATAAAAATGTGTTTTATCAAAAATATATCTGACAAGGAAATCAATCCTATGAGACAATCACCCCTAAAAAATATCTTGTAAAAAATGTAGCAAAAAATTATAACTCAGAACACAATTTACTTTTTTAAACTTTTTTTTTTAAATTTACTTTATATAAGTGCATGAAAGACTGTAACAGTAGTTCAAATCTCTTGAAAAATTTACCATAGAGCAAAACTCTGATATAGCTTTAAAAAATTCATAATATAACCAGATTATCTGCAAATGCATAGATTCAAAAATTTGCATTTCAGATTAAAAAATTAAAAATTTCAGAGGGTTAAAAAAGAACTAAAAAATTTCTGACATGCAGTCACAATCATTTCTGTGATGTACAAAGACTTTATTTAAAGGGGTAGTGTATAGATTTAAAGTGCTGCAGACAAAAAAAAAATTTATATGTGATGACCTGGCCATTTTATTAATTAATATTAAAGCAATTATTATATTGCTATTTAACAAAAATATAACACAAATTCCTGCACCAATGCATAAACATTGTTTAACCCTTTAAAGGACACTAATATAAATGTCTTAAGATTTAATGAAATTAGTTTATAAATGTTACCTATGAACCTTATAAGTGTAAAATACATGTAAAAATTGTGCATTTATTGGGAGAAAGAAAGGTTTGTGGTCTTATTTAAATGCAAAACTATCCCTTTGTACTGTGTGAAGTTAATACTTTCTTTTAAATTTTTATAAAGGTGGTAGTACAATGAATAATTAACATTAAAAATGTGTAATAAAAAAAATAGCTTAACAGTTTTTAAGTGTTGCTTGGATAAATATAGGTATTTGGGGTCACAAGGAAGATCAATTGAATTTCTGAATTTTCTGTTTAAAGCAAGTTTAAAAATGCATATTTCAAATGGAGAAATTAATTAAATGTAGTGTTTTTATCTGCTGTAAGTTTCAAATATCATAAACATAGAAAATTTAAAAAAAATCATTCCTATGTCTTTAAAAAATAGAAAAAAGAAACTTAACAGGTGGTAGCTGTAAAACCACTGTTCGTTAAAGGGTTAAAGTTCAATTTAATGGATATTATTTCAGTCTTCTTGTCCATGATGGGAAACCCCCATCTTCTCTCCCTTGTATATGTCATTGCTAATAAACTAATTACTAGATAACAATTGATTTCTAGACCCCCTGATCTGCTGTCATTAATTTACAATAATACAAAAGTTTGATTATCATGTAAAGGATGCTATAAAACTATTTTCCAGCATATATATTAGATTTGAGACTATTCAAAGTAAAGTTAAGAATAAAGGAAATTAGAAGACTTAAAATTTTATACTATTACAAAAAATTGCTAAATAAATATTTCAAATTAAAGCATGAAATTAAAGCTACTTGTCCAAGGATCACAGGATGATAGGTTGACAAAACTACCAGGGCCTAGCCCTCTAGTTCTGTGGTACATAAGAAATTGGCAAAAATAACTAATGAAAATAATTTTGGCTATGAATGAAACAAATTATCTCAAGTGGAAACAAACAAATAAAAAAGGTAAATAAAAAGAGTGAAAAATTAAAATTTTTCAAAGTTCATTTAATACAGAAATTTTTAAACTAAGACAATGGACTACTATTGCTTTAAAATAAAACCTAATTATCATTTTTTTTTTACAAATTACATTAATCAATAGATCTTTCATCTAGAAGGTAAAAAAGTAATCTCAATATGCTATTAATAAAATAAATTTATACAGCACAGTGCTAAAGTTTAATTTTTTAACTATGTAAAAAAGAAATATTTAAAATATATCTATTCCATTATATTACCCTCAATAACTTAATTTTATGCCTTTGGAAAACAGCCAATTAGCAGAAAAATAAAGCTTATTTTTTTTTTCCTTAATGGTTTAACTTGTAACAGTTGCACCTGTTACAAGTAAAAGCTATATGAAATGTACAGTGAAGGATTTTGACTGTAATCTTTGTGAATTTTATAGAACTTACTATAACTTTCAATTTTGAAAAAAAAATTTCATATCTAATATTTATTATTTTTTGTTTTTTCCATATATGAAAGTAGAAAAAATAGTCAAGAAAATTATGTTCATAAAATGACCAATCAGTATAGATAGGTGTTTATGCTACCAAATAAAAAATATTATTCAGGAAAGTTTTAAGGACATTAAGAGAAATACACAAATATAAGTAAACAACATTTTGGAAGGGAGAATAACTTATCTCTATAGAAACAACAAAATAAAAATTATCTTTTAAATATGCAGAGATGCTAAAATACATTTTAAAAATTTTCATTTTACTCTGTAAAAAAATTAAATAAAAGCAGATTATCTTAATTTAACAGAATAACTTTTATTTTAAACTTAAAAGTATTTTTTTTTCCTAGTATAGTATGGATGCTCTTTTTTCAGCATTATCTTTACTTTTATTCATGTTCAACATAAATGATGTCCTCTTCCACAATTTTAACATTTAACTTCTCTTATGGGCCTTACAGATACCAAAACTTTTATCCCTAACCATTTCTTCCCCTCGAAATTGTAAATTATTCTTGCCTTTTTCTGTACTTTCCTGCAGTATATTGTCTAAATTAACCTACCAAGTTTCAACATCTTTTTTAAGATTCAAGATCTAGCAGAATGCATCACTGTAGTTGCCAAATTCTTTAAAAGTCAAAAGGAATATGTTGCATTCTTTGATCCACTTTTCAGTAAACAGAAAATACTTTATAATTATATTTCTCTAAAAACCTGAAGGTGGTAAATGCAAAATTCACCAGATGGTTTTCTGGATCACAAACACTCCTAGTATGAATTAGATAACTGCTTTGAATTGTACAATAACCTATATCAATGCCCAATACTTCAGAACAGGTTTATTCCCTCCCTACCCAATAGTCTCATTTTCCTGAGTTCATGAACCATATCATAATTTGCAGCAAACTTGCTGAAATGGCTGCACAGGTGTAACAACCAGAAGCTGCTCTTTAAGAAGTTTCTGAATTCATTTAGAAATTAATTTTATCTTATGAATCTCCAAAAGTATGACATATAACAAAAAAATGACTTAAAATGCAATATTTTAAAAGTATGCTAATATATGTCTATGGCGCGTGAACATAAGAAACTTTACATTTTCTTCTTTTCTTAAATTAAGCAAATTATTGTTGTGTTAAATTCATGCAACATTTTCACTTCATATTCATATAACTCACTTTATACACAGATTTATTATGTATAAAATTCTTACATTTCGAAAAATTTGTGCAATCTTTATATTTGAAAAATCCGTTTTATTCTAAACTAAATTCTTGCATTTTATTCTTTCTACCTTAATTCTTATTTCTTTCTATTTTGAACATTATTCATAGTGTTAGAATTAGAATTAGGGTGGGGCGGCCCACAAGGGCACAAGCACTGCGGCAAGACCTATTGTACTGAAAAAAAAAACCATTCACTGGAGCAAGGAGTTCCAGCACAAGGTTAAGAAATATTAGCCATTAGATCTCAGAGAGACCAATAGCTGAGATAAAGTCCAGCAACATTTTAACTGGGAAGTTAATCCAGGATATTTGCCAAAATAAAATTTTTCAAATCCATGACTTTTCCTGATTTAGCAGATCAGTTTCCATGACTTTAAAAAGCTTTCGTTAAAGTATATATGAATAAAACTTCTGATGTACAACTTCTGATAACAAATAAAATATATGCTTTTAGAGAAATTACAGGAATTTTATCATAAAAAAAACTATAAACTTACTTTATAAGTGTTAATAAACTCACATACATAAAAATAAATTGTTGTATCTACATACCTAAGTTTAATCATATAGCAATTTTTCAATCTAAATGTTTCCAATTTGAATTCAGGGTACTTTGGTATTATCCAGGTGACCATGAATAATAGTCAAATATAACTCTATAATGTTTATATACAGTGTCCCTACAAATAAACTTATATTTTGTGCAAAAATCTTAACTAATTTTTATTAAAAAAAATTATTATATTAATAAAATTTCAATCTACAATTTAAGGAAAAACCAGAATAATATACATTTGCCCACCCATTAAGCTTTCTTGTTTTGAGTTTCCTTGGTGAACAAATTTTACTTGGCAATAGGGTCAATAGGATAATACATAAATACCAAACTCAGTAACTTCAGCCAAATGACAAATAAAAATAGAATTAAACAATTCAATGCATTTTCTTTTAATCAGTAGTTTAGTGAATCAATGACTTTTACTTATTTTACTTGAAAAATCAAGACTTTCCATGACAAAATTAATCCATTATCTAAATCCATGATTTTCCATGACTTTCCACGTGCGCGGAAACCATGTTAATCAACTCCCACGGCTCGAAGTGATACCCAAGGAATTCAGATCTTGGCACAGTAGTAGTTGCATTCACACAAAATGTGTGAGGAACTCTCCTCTGCCATATGGCACCCCCTACATACCGGGCTAATTCACAGTGTTACAATGGATATACACAAGTGTTTCACGCATAGCTGAAATAAATTTGTCCCATGAAGCACCTTCCTTAAATTTCAGCAAAATAAAATTTCAATTTTTATTAAGTACCTGCAACCATTTAAATGTTATATACTGCAATTTTATCATATGATTTATGTCAGAATGATTTGTAATGTTGATATTCCACTTTTGAAAATTAATTTTTATTACTTTCATAAACTAACAAACATCAAAGTAGTTCAAGATATTAAAAACATAACATACTCTGTAAACGCTCAAAAGGAACTCCACCTTTACAGCTCTGAGTTACTGATCGCAAATTTAGCAATACACTTGCACGCAGGTCTTGTTTTTCCATACTGAAGTATCTAAATAAATGCAAAAATATTTAATTACAGTTCAAATTATAATACAATAAGAACAAATTAAGCACATTAAGAATAACTTATCAATACTGATATTCCCCAGTTAAAACTACATTAAAAACAATGTTAAGCTATGATTTGTTACTGTTGTAAACATAACGATAATAACACCCCAAGAGAAATACTTTTTACACATATAAAAGTTTCTGTAGTACTGAAACATAAGGAGAAAAATTCAGTGTTAATTAAAATTTTAAAAATTTAACTGATACACTTAAGGTAAAGCACTAAGAAAACATTCAAATTAAAAACCATGAAATTGTTAATACAATATCATTGAATTTAACCACTTAGTTTTTTATAAAAATTTAAATATTACAGAATTTAATAGGTTTGAATCCAATAATTCATCTTCTCAGAATAGGTGGATGCTAGCAGAAATAAATTACGAAAAGTTGGGTAAATTAAAATCAAAATTGAAAATAATGTAGTTTTAGTATATTTTACTTCATTGGGAGATGCACTGTTTCCTTAAACGTCTAGTAAACCAAACAATTTATATTCAAACTTTAGAAAAAAAATCCACACACGAAAAAAATTAGGCAACAGTAAATAATAAGCTTATCATACCGGGAATGCGTAGCTTATCATACAATACTTCCTTAACTATGGAAGATCACTATGATAAATAAGCTAAGTATCTCAACACTAGCGATGCGCGAAATATGAATCTTTCTACACTCCTAAGATCAATATTTATGTATACATAGGATGCAGCTCGATTACCTCTAAAAACGCTGAAATTACATATTTTGGTACAAAATACTACAATTACACCAATGACATAAAATGTTTCCACAATATTATGTGCAAAATTTATAAAAGATTTACCAATACAGACACATGTGTTGTCAAAAATTAATGGCACACAACCGAAACTAAACCAAGTGGATAGTGAAAAATAATAGAAGCATAACATCAGAAGGGAAGACGATAAAAAGGAAGTAATATAATACCTTCGATATAATTATATTAACCAGATGAATTTTTCGAAATTGTAAAATAACCACTTTGACGAACCATCGAGTAATTTGTATCAGAAATCGCAGAAACAAAAAAAGTTGAAAGTGTGTGCCCTGCCAACTAATGCAGTTCCAGTTACAAAATGTGTGTTACCCCTTGCCACAGGTAGCAAAAACTAAAAAAATTAAAAAACTAAAATAAATAAATAAAACAAATCAGAAGTGCAAATAGTAGTAATAAATATTTCTAAATTTTCAAACTTAAACTGTCATTAAATATTTTTTCCGTAGGAAATCTAGAATAATTATCTATTCAAAGTTGCAATAATGGGAACGATATTGATCATGCATAAATGCAAAATTGATGGATGCTGCTAAAAAAGGACTGATTTTTACACTTTTGTACTATCAACAATTGTTTTGCTTGATTAATCCGCCAGTAACTAAAAATATTAAAGATTTAAATGTATACATATTTGTATGGAAACACTTAATAGTCTTTAGAGCGATCTCAAATGAATTCTTCCTAAAATATTACTATGGGGGAAACGATGTGACAAGAGGGTTATTCTGACGTCAAATGTAACATATATTTCTTATAAAGTTTATTTTCTGTGTATGGCAACTTGGCCATTATAGTCAGTGTTATGAAATCTTTGGAATAAAAGGCTTGCATGGAGGTGTTGTGTCTTGATGTTTAAAAACTACAGTTTTTTTTTTAACATAAAAGGTCAAGTGTACCTTTTTTAAAGTAAAGAACAATAACTAATAAACTGGAAACCAAATGGTTTTGATTCGGGTCGAAGCTAATAGTGATAAAGTTTTCCAATCTTACATACTCTGGATAAAGATTGGCAGATATTCGAGAGAAGGGCGAGTTAAAAAGGAGAGTCATATTGCAGCTGAAAGCATTTCTGCCAAGGCTACTACGATGAACGGGTAACTCATTGGGCTTCCACGATAGAGGTCGAGAATTTGAATCCTGTCACCACTGTTGAGGAATTTTAATTTTAATTACCATTATTTTCTGTTAGTTCTAAAAATTACTAGAACATTCTTCGCTTTACGGTGTTGCAGAATATTCACTACAGAATAAAAGAGCAGGAAGCTCACTATTTTAGTTCTACGCTCTGTTAACACATTGTGTGCGCGTATATTTCGCAGCGGAATTGTACCACGAGCGGTCATTTTGCTCTTAAATTTAGTTATTTAGTTAAATCTCAATAGATCGAAAATTATTTAATTTTTTAACCAACTTTTCGTATTTTATATTGAAATAAATAAATAACAACCATAAGATTTTTGTAAACAAAAACATATTTTTTAGAGCATACATTTATAATAGTATAGTAAATATGAAAAATGAAATAGAAATAGTAGTATAGAGTTTTAATTTTTTCGGATTATGCTATATATAAGCATTTTTACATTATAAAATGAAAAGAGCAATCATAAAACTAATAATGTAAAAACTAGTTTTTATTTGTCTGAATTTTTAAAGAATCTATGTAGTAGACAAGAACATTCGGCTTCGTTTCCCTGTTTATACCGTTATTTTGTACCCATAAACAAACCCTGTTGTTACACTAACCCGTACTAGTACGTGACCCGAGCTTAAGTATCAATCGTCAGAAAACGTGCTAGTACGTGTCCCGCATACAATGTATTAATAAAGTTGAGCACTAAATAGAGCTTTGTGTCCTTGACATATTCGTTTCCTATATCTTAACAGTATTTATGGCAAAAAAAGGAACTTAATCTCCAGAAATAAGGTATTCCATTAACGGAAAAAAAACATTTAAAATACCAAGCACATAAAAATAAATATTAAAAGTCAACATTTAAAATCCAAATTTAAAAGACTTCGGGAGACCGAGTGTTCAGAACAGGCGATCTCTGGCAACCAATACAGCATGTAAATATCACCGCTACATTGTAAAGTAGGATCAAGGTCCGGACAGAAGAGTAAGTGTTCTTTATTCATATTGTCTGTTTTATTCATAGGACGCAGACTATCAGTAAATATTCCTATTCTGGTCCGGTAAGCAGTCATGTCCAGTTCTCTCTTAAAATTAGCCACAGCTTCCTTCCGTGGTCTGCTACTAAGCTCTTTCCTGTTATTTTTATTTTCTCCCGGGGGGGGGTTTCAATCTATCTTCTAACCACTTTTGTGTTGTAGTTTAACATAACATTTTGTTTTATACATATTTTAAGGTAATCAAATGGAATAGGTGTACCAATACTCGCTTCAATATATGTTTTTGTGCCTCTCTATTTTGCAATATCTACGTAACAATATTTATATATATATAGCCGTCGTTGTCAAGATACGTATCATTACCAAATTAATATTTGATATTATTCATTAACGTATGAGACGTAGTAATATTTCCATTCTTTCAAAAACTAAGAGCTGTAGAAGATATTTTTATTCCCATGACTCAATGAAATAGCTACACAAATAGCAACTATTGTCGAAATATCGCAACGCTGGGACTTAAATGATTTTATGAAATAACTTCAGTACTAATAATACTGAAATTGTGCAATTTCATGTTTTTGCTATTAATTTAAACTGATTTTGTTGTTCTTCCATGTGAAAGCTACGACTTTTATAATCCTATTATGTAACCTATTTTATCTTCATATAAAATTGTCTTTTTCTTGAATTAAGCCACCCATTTTTTAAAGTAATTTAATTAAGATTCTCTTGACTATGATACTGTGTACATCCATGTATGTATAATGTATATTTAGGTACCGGAGGATCCAAAGGTCAGGACGAACTTTATAAATAAATAATTCGAAAACGAATAAAGATAAAAAAGATGTGCTTTCCTTCAAACGGATGAAAAAGAAGCCGGGTTTTGTGTGGCAATGAAACGAAAATAGTTCTGTTGGCGACCAACAGATGACATTGTCGGATTTCTGGTGTAGGATTATGCAAAGCAACAAAACGATATAAAAAGGAGCAACTGCAGAAGGTAATGATAATAGAAGTTTGTATACATCGAAATGCTGTCCATAGTTGAGAAAGCCTTCTTAGTTAAACTGTATTATAAGAATTCAGAAAGTGCCATTGCGGCATCGAGAGCATATCGCTACATGAAAGGTATGTGAGATAGAAAAGGACCAATACCGTCTTCTGCATTGAAAGAAATGAAGAAGAAATTTGAGGCTACAGGTTCTTTGGAATCACGTCAAAGAAGTGGACGTCCCTGACAGCCACTGCTGTTGCAACGACAGTGGAGGAGACAGAGCAATCCATATCGGCGGTTGTTGCACATGGGGAATGCAGTGCTCCAGAAGTTTCGAGGCAGACAAGAGTGTCGTATAGAAGTGTCTGGAGAGCATTGCGAATAACTCTAAAACTGTATCCCTACAAGTTGCAATATAGCCAAGAACTGAAACCTCCTGACGTCGACTCTCGCAGAGGTTTTACAAATTTGGTATTCAATAAGAAGGAAGAGCAGCACTATTGGCTTCACACTGTGCTTTGGACAGATGAAATGCATTTCACACTCTCTGGTGCTGTTAACACTCACAACTGTCGAGTCTGGACCATAGAAAATTCACATACATTTGTTGAGGTACCCTTGCAACAGCCTAAAGTGACAGTCTGGTGTGGCTTCACTGCTAATTTCATAAGTGGCCCTTTTTTCTTTTTTTCTTTTTTTCCCATTAAGTCACATAAACGGGTTTCAAAACAGCTCTTGTCACTGGTCAGCGATATGTAGAACATTTACAGACCAACAATATTCCTGAACTGCAAGAGTGACAGGCACTCCAAAGAGTCACCTTTATGCAAGATAGGGAACTACCTTATATTGCTCTGCGTGTGCAACGCCTGCTACTCTCAACACTTGGGGAGGATTACATTATCAGTCGCTACTTTAATCACACATGGCCTCCAACATCTCCTGATATGACACCCTATGGCTTTTGGCTGTGGGGATTCTTAAAGTCAAAAGTGTAGTGCGATTAACAGGTATCACTAGCAGCACTGAAAGATGTGCCAAATTGTGTCTGCCATAACGCAAGAAATGCTACTAAATGTTGTGAACGGTTAGGTGAATTGTCTCACAGCCAGATTTCTGAATGATAGACATTTGCTAATATTAACTGTAATTAAGCTGACTTATTGTCAACATCTTTTTATTTGTAAATCATCTTATGGTGCAATAAAAGACTATACCGTCATCAGTTGATCGCAACAGAACAATATTTTTTCTTTGCCACACAAAACCCGGTTTCTTTTCCATCCGTTTGGTACAAACAGTATCTTTGTATCTTGGTTTGTTTTCGAGTTATTCATTTTTAAAGTTCGTCCTGACTTTTGGATTACCCGGTATATATAAACTTTTAAGGAAAAAAGTTTAAAGTGTAATTTTTTAAATCCAAAACTTAGAACAATTGATTTGCACCGGTTTTGAAATCTTTGTTATGTGTGGCAAATAACTAATTGTTTTAAAATTCTATTGTGGCGTTGAAGTTTCTCCTGATCTTATTACTTCATTGTACGAAGTGAAGGAAGTATTTGTAATCTCATACGATTTCGGTGTTTGTTTCAACATAAATATCCAGTTTGACTATGTCTGAATCAATTTTTACTACTTTCGTCTTTTCGTCTGTACATACATACCAGGTAATTTTAAAACTTAAAATATCCATTTCGACCACTCCCGAATGAATTTAACTAGTTTCGATTTGATTTGGAGCGATATGGTTTACTATTTTTCTATACGAGTGCTAATGAGACTAGGGCATATTGCTTGAAGCTAATTTTAAACAGCTATGAACATTCCTACTAGCAATGGAATTAGAACCCACAACCCCCTATGTCAAATAGAAGCGCCCTAGCTATTTGGTTATGCCAATATCGATTTGATCTATGTACGTATGTATGTATCTCGCATAGCTAAAAAAAAAAAAAACAATTATTGGCTGTATGAAATAAAATGTACACATTTCCTTCCAGTCTTTGGTAACCGTTCTTTTTGATCACCCCATAGTAAAAATTGTATCCTTACTTCTATTTGAAACAGTTTTAACAAGGAAAATATTGATTAGTATACTGAATTTAAATTTAATTATTTTTCTTTTCCCGTTTAACTATACAATAATCTTATATGGCAACAAAGCCGGAGCTAATTTTCTCATCCTCCTTAATACTACCGGAAAAATATAATAATGTAGTTTCTTTCTATCTGGATCATTTATTACATGGTTAATTTTAGTTTTCATATTTTGAAGACAGCTTGGATTTGTATAAGTCCGTAAAGTTTTAGATGCTACTGTATCCATTGAAATATTTGTATAAAATAAAATGTACACGTTTCATTGCGAGCTTTGTAATTTCACTTTTTGATCACCCTTCGTAAGTACATGTGTGTGTATTATCACAATTATTTTTACACACTATTGGTGCTTAAGGCTTCTAGTCTTGTCTACCATCTCTTGTAACCCGAGGCAGCCTACCTTGCCAAGTCCCAACTGCAGCATCCAAATTGGTTTCTCTCGTTCTCTAAAGGCCCCTCCCCACTGCAAGCCATTACCACCGTCTGGATGGATTATGGCTTATCGAATTCGACTATTGCTTGGAAAGCGGTTTTTCTCCAAAGATCAAAAGCAGCTAGATGCGCAACTAAAGTGAGCAGTTGACCCTATGGACGAATCCACGCGATCGGCTCCTTTAGTGGCCCACTGTGTGGATGCAACTGGTAGACCATCATCCAAGGTCACCATCAAAAAGTGGTGAACAATTGGCCATAGTGGGAAGGCTACATAACATTCTTCACTATATCAGGTTCGGTCTCCACCGCTTTCTTTTCCCTCTGGTGTCCAGGTGGGGGCTACGGAGAATTCATTAGCAGACATTCTTAAAATGCGTTCAGCCATTTTTCTCTTCTGTGTTACTTTCTTCAAATAGATACCTTGTTTTAGACTTTTTATACAACTGCTCATTTGAAATAATATTAAGGTAAAAAAGTTTTAAATATCTTGTAAAGGGTTTTAGTTTGGAAGATGTTCAAACTATTCTCTTGCAGTTTAGTCAATTTTCAAGTTTCACACACATAAAAGAAATCTGATTTTACACTTGAATTAAAAATTTGTAGTTTCAATTTGGTTGTTAGTGCTCAAGAAGTCCAAACTTTATATTTAAGATCCTGAAGGGGTTGCGAGGTCTCTGTATTGCTTTCCTTCAGTTGATCAGAAGGCAACATCTTCATGAGTTTCTTCTGTGGTACTAACTATTGCTCCTAAGTAGGAAAAAAAGTATTTGTATCTTCAATTTTTGTGTTTATATTTCTGTGTTCAATTTCTGAGTTGATACACATAAGTGTTGATTTTCTTTTTTTGTTCTTGTTAATTTTTGGTTCTTCCGATTATTTACAGCAATAAAATATGTTTAATAATGTTCAGCGGTATTGACAAACAGTAGTAATAGCAGTATATATACTTTTAATAACCTTCGTAACTTAAATTTCCGTAGTCTCCCCCTACACAAAAAATTTCTAGCTACTGTATTGTTTTGCTTCAGTGATAAGGGCAAACCTCTTATATAAAGTGCATTAATATAGATAGTGTGACGTCGCTACACCCCATTGGCTTCACAAAGGGGTTTTGTTAAAGCCCAGGCCAAGTCGATTTTCTGTCAGGGTTTTTGACACTATACTACAAAGGGTTTTCGCTTCCACACGCCTTGAGATGTCCGAGGTGATTAGAAGGTCGGACGCGAAGCCGAAATGTTAGACTGTGAGGCGCCAACTAAAGCAAGAATTGGAGGCTAGTAGGAGGGCGACGTGGGAAGGAAAAGCCAATGAGAAGAGGCGAAAGGTGACGTCAGGCGGCTCGAGTTTTTCGTCGGAGAGTTGCCCTACGGAATAGACGAGTGGAGGTTGGTTGTTTGGAGAGCCTTTCTCCAGTTTTGTGTGGAACTCAAGGAGTCCCAGTTGTACCTCTGTACAACGGTTTATCTGTCGGCACATGACCACAGATTGTTTTTTAGGTTCGCCTCGAAGCATGGGACTTTTAGGTCCGTACCAGCTCACCTGCGTTGTGTACAAATTTTCCATTCGGAAAATTTGTACACAATTTCTATTTAATCAAGAACAAACGTTGTTATTGTTCTAAGCTGTACGTCGTGTCATAACCACTTCGACACCCACACGGTACCCGAGGATCTAGTGACATTACAATAGGAACCTATAGGAGTACTTAAAGAGAAATGGACCTTCAATCTCACTTGCATAATCCAGAAAATAATGAAAAACACAGAAAAATCACAAATGATCATTTATTTTTGATAAACGTACCAGAACTTTTCTATAACATTGATAACAAAGTTTCACTTTTAACACTGCCAACATAACGCTAGCACTTATTTAACCCTCTCGCTCAGTAATTGTATAAAAATCCAAGAAAATAAATCTAGATAAAGAGAATAGAAAATAAAAGGAAATTTGTCCTACATGTTAAATTTAAGGAGTCTCATGCGAGACACAAACGGTTGGGGAGGGGGGAAAGGATGTGAATTAATCTTTAGCCCATTAATGCCCAAGCCATTCCTGTTGAATATACATAGATGAATATCTTAAATCTTAAGCTACTATAGGCTGCACAGAAAAACAAGCATGCAATTTAAACAAGTTTGAATATTACAGCCTGTCATCTAGCGATCAGCTCTCCTCTAAACATTGCAGGAGGCCATTTATAATTATATGTAAACGTCGTACTGGAAAGCGAATCTTTATAAGAGATAAAGCTTTTGTCACGTTTTCATTCATTGTACTTACCGAAAAGGTAAATTTACGTGCGAGGCTCAAAAGTTCGTATAATGTTGATCCAAATGACAAAATTATAAATAAAGAATAACCGAAAATTTGATAAATTGTTAATAGTATTCCATCACTCTACGCTTAAGATGGGACTGTACCTGTTATAATTGTTTCCTCCAGCTTCATGTTAACCTATGGGAAATAAAATTCCCTCTGAGCGTCTGGAATTTTTAGAGTTCTTTAAACAAATTATACTGCATGATAGAACAATATATTCTCTAGAATGATGTCTTTACCTTTTTAAAATAAAACCGAGACAAATATATTTAATTTTAAATTATGAGACATTTCGGTGTACTCTTTTCAGAGCATTTATCAGGCATACATTTTAAAAAAGGAATGAAAATGGAAAGGAAAAAATGATATTAAATGATTAGGGATGAAATATGCGAGATAACACAGTAGCAGTTAAAGGTTAAGCAAAGCAACAGTTAAAAAAAACCCATTTAGATCGTAGTTTTTTAACGAGGGAGGTACCACCCTTTCCTCCAAGTGGTGAAACAATTTAAGGATCGACAGCGGGTTAAGAGGCAGATGAGATGAGTTAAGGCAGTTAACCAACTGAATAAAAACATTACTTTCTGAATAAAACTTTTTGTATTTTGGCTGACTTGGAGTGATAAGTTTAAAACTTTGCACTATGCACCACCAAACCTTGCTATGTCATTGACAGTATTGCTTATTACTTGAATTAGGATGATGATTTACAGTTCAAGTGAGCGAAAGGGTTAAAATAAATAATTGCAACCGATTAAGTGTCACACTTGTAAAGTAATCGGATACGTCGGATGTCAGATTCCGTCAGAGAAGTTTTTCTGAATGGATCCAGAAGTTCTTGCCCATTCCTGGCCTCCATGGTTTTCGAGGATCCATCTTTGGAAAAGGCATAATTACCATAAATCATAATGGAGTCGTAGTCGAAAGGTGTCAACAGAGAATTTTGCTTGGGATTGAGCTTCCGGAAATTGCCCAAATAACCTGAAACGGGAAATCTTGACACAGGCTAAGAATTTTAAAAAAAGAAAGATTGTGAACTAGAATAAGGAGATTTTATTCTAGTGCTGAGTACCCATTTAGAATATTGATATCTCACTCTAGAGACTTTTTTTTTTCCCAGTACGGAAGAAGATTGGTTTAGGTTTTGTTTAATTTGTTGTTCTTCAGTCAATATTTTCGATATACACAGCTCATTAGACAGGTTCCTAATGCTTAAAAACGATTCCAAACGGCTGTGAGCATCCATGTTTGTAGTGGGATTCAAATCCTCTGGCCCCAGTAACAAAAGGCGGCAATGTTCTAACTCAGGGATTCCCAACTTGGTTTGGTTTGGATTAGATTGCTACGGAAGCAATACAAAAAGTCTAGTAAGATCGGGACCTACTGCTTAAAGCTGACCGCAAACGGCTACGAACAACCATGTCACAATGGGATTCGAACCCAGGAACTCCAGTACAGAAGATCAGCTTCCTAACTATTCGGCCATCGTTGGGTTTCCAACTTGAATGCGTACGTGAGCCACATTGGAACTGTTTGCAGTGGGATTCGAATCCGCTGGCTCGAGTAACGAAAGGCGGCCAAGCTCTAACTCAGGGGTTTCCAACTTGAAAAGATCCGAGGGCAGCATTCGAACTATGTTTACAGTAGGATTCGAATTCGCTGGTTTGAGTAACGAAAGGTGGAATGCTTTAATTCAGAGGTTTCGAATTTTTAAGGACTCGAGAGCCCGACTGTAAGTATATAAATAATTTTCGGGTTATTCTGTCATAATAGGCTAATTTTTGTAAAATAGAACACATGTACTAGTATGCAATAATATGCATGGTTTATGTGATAAAACAGTTTGGTCATTTGCTTAAGGTATCCGTCTACGTTCAGAGAACTTTTTTCTTTAAACGTAGAAACTAGTTCATGTTTTTACATTTTTACATTTATTTTTTATATTATCATAGAGAATTGCACTAAAAAAATTATTCCTGGAGAAGTTTTTATAAAATTTCTAATAAATGAAGAAAATTTAGTAAATAAATCGGGTTTTTTCAAAAGGTCTAATTTTTTTAATAAATTATTTTAATATTTTTTGATGCAACACATTTCTTATACACTGGAATAGGGAATTACCTAAAATCTTCGCTTAATTTACATTTGGTAGAAAATGTTGGTCCTTCAAAATCATACACACTGAATTTTTAACAAATTTTCAGTACATTTATATCTAACAATGTGTGTAACATCATTAAAAATCATCCAAATTTAAAGCTTTCAGGTCATTTACTAGAAAATACTATCAAAAGCATTCATAATAATTTTCAATAAAATATTTTAAGAAAGTTTTGAGAAATGACGTTTCAAGTTTCAACGTTTTATTAAAAATACCGTTCTGAGGAAAACGCATTTGAAGTTTATGAAAGCAACTTTAACTATTGAAAAATTAAGATACATGTTTAAAATTCCCCACACTTTCTTGCTTCAAAACTTTCTAATTGCCAAGTTGCTAATTATTAAAAATGCTAGAAAAATGTTTAAATTAATCTTCAGGAAAATTTAAAAAGTTTTGTTCAAAAAATGCTCTTTAAAAGGCTTTAAATTCACAACTTCCGGTTCCGAAGTCGCTACTTCCGTTTTGTTTTGACAGCTGTCACCTTTCTTTAATATAGCCTCCACACTATGGCCAGTTGTTCACCACTTCCTGGTGGTGACCTCGAACGATGGTTCACGGGTTGCATCCATACGCTGGGCCACTAAATGAGCTGAGCGCATTGATTCGTCCATAGGGTTTACTGCGCACTTTAGTAGCGCATTTGGCTGCCTTTGATCTTTGGAGAAAAAGAGCCTCCGAAGCCATCGTCCGCCAAGGCTATTTTATCGTCTGCCGCCATCAGCCACGATAAGCCAAAGCCCCTCCAGACGGTGATGATGGCTTGCAGTGGACCATAGTGTGGAGGAGCCTTGAAATGCCATAGAGACAAAACAAAAACAGATACAGAAGCCTAAAAGTTGAAATTTTACAATAGAGAAATAATAAAAACAAATTATGATTTTTAGCAAAAAAGGACTTTTTCAACGTAGACGAATACCTTAATTTTATAATTGTCATTTCAGTTTAGTTGGAAACCTAGCTGTTATAAAATACATTTCTACGAGTCTATGGCTATTTGTACATTTTAAATGTAAGAATAAACACGAGAAAGTAAACATTCAAAACAGAAAAATAACTTTTTTTTAATGCTTAAGCAAAATAATTAAAATTCTTATAGCGTTAACTACTTTACATTTTCTAAAAGATTGATTTTAAAAACGAAAAAAAAATCTATTATACACCAAACAATTGAATTTTAAAGAAAGTCTCTCAACAGTGTCAGTTTATTTGAATTACTACTGATAAATAGCAAGAAAGGAAAAACAGCGAAGACAAAGTAAAATAACGTAATCAAGATAAAACTAAAGGCACAATTATGTAATCAAAATAAAATTTTAAGAATAATTTAGTAGGAATACCGTGGATGGTCGCCTATATTAGCTAATGAACGAATGTCCATCACCACCTATGTTAATAGCTATTCTCAGGAGTTAGTTGCTGGACGATGGCCGAATGGTTAGGGTGCTTGTTATAATGCGCCGAGCGGTCCGCGAGCGTCCTATCTCCGATATCGTCGGTCAGTTGGTTATGACCTGCATGGGTCTCGAAAATGGAGCAGGAACGGGAGACGAAAAGAATCACCGAAGAGAGCAGTGCAAAACTTAACAACGTTGATTTATTCAACAACAAAGAAAAACATTTTAAAGAAAACTATCAGTATAATCGTTGAGAGAAGAGCTCATTCTCAGCCACCTCTCATTTTGCAAAACCACTCGGGAGTCCTTCCCGTCTTTTTTTGTTCCAACAGGAAACCTCGGTTCCAGGGGAGAGCGACCCCCCCCCCTTTTAACCTTCGCCCTTGAAGAAGTCGAGTCACACAAAAACAATTTCTTCCTTTGTCGGTCGATGACAAAACGGCAGATTTGACACTTCTAATAGTCCGTGTGTCAAAAGGACCATTAAGCCGTTTCACAATTGTTAGGCGCTTTGAAAATGGTCGGCGCCTTACAATGAACCAAAAGAATAAAAGTTCGCCCGACCATCGACAGAGACGGACGCGACTATTACAGTGCTGGCCTTCAGAACCGGAGTTCGTGGGTTCAAATCCCACTATGGCATGGATGTTCGTAGCCGTTCGGAATCGGCTTTAAGCAGTAGGTCCCGGTCTCATTAGCCCTCGTGTTGCAAAAAGTAGACCGTAGCACTCCAAACCAAACTCAGGAGTTAGTTTGCTTTGAAGCCTTACGGTCTACTGTTTTGCTACATGAGGTCTAATGAGACTGGGACCTACTGTTTAAAGCCGATTCCGAACGTCTACGAACATCCCTGCCACCAGCGGGATTCGAAAACTCGAGCTCCGGTAACGAAGAGCAACACTCTAACAGTCATCTTTCGGCCTCAAGAGTTGGAAGGAAAGACGAATGTATAAGCACGCACTTACTTAGATATTTAGGGAGAAACAGCTAATTTTTAATTTAACTGATTTTAAAAAATCGAATTATATTTTTATAGAAATAGTATGAAGCCGATCTTTGTTTAAACGTGACAGAACAAATGACGTCTTGAATTGTCTGCTTAATCGGTACTGTGGAGAGAGACTGTACAAAGTTATCATTCATTTACAGGGCCATAACTAGGGCGTGGCAAAGGTGGCACCAAATACTGGCGCATCAGTTTTAGGGGCACCGTATTATGAAGGAAATGGGATCCGAAAGAGAATGATTCGCCCCGAGTAGTTATAAGAAAAAGCTGAAAAATAGTTTTTTTTATTATAAAATCCAATGTGTTTATAAATTATTTTTTTAAAGAATTTTTTAATTTTTTAAAATGCTTCTAGAGGCTAAACTTGTTATATATTCTTACAAAATGTTTACCAAATACTCCTAATATGCCTTAATTCAAATTCGGGTATTCGTTTTAAATTCTAAAGTTATTAAAACAAAATTATATTTAGAAATTCACCAATTTTCTATGAAAATTTAACGTTCAAATAAAAAATATTCCCCTAAAAAAACTATTCAGTTTATAAGCAAAATAATACTTGCAAAAAGTTTAAAAATATGTAAGTATTAATAATGTAAAAATAGAAGAAAAATTAAAAATTAATGTACTAGGAACATTTTAAGAATTAACAAAATAATATGCCTTAATACAAATCCGGGTATTCGTTTTAAATTTTAAAGTTATTAAAACAAAATTATATTTAGAAATTCACCAATTTTCTAGGAAAATTCAACGTTTAAATAAAAAAAATATTCCCCTAAAAAAACTATTCAGCTTATTAGCAAAATAATACTTGCAAAGAGTTTAAAAATATTTAAGTATTAATAAGGTAAAAATAGAAGTAAAATTAAAAATTAATGTATTAGGAACATTTTAAGAATTAATAAAACATTTTGCTAGCTTATTCTGAATATATGATAGAAAAAAAATAACGTTTACATATTTTCTCACTATAATATGGTGGTAGGGATACAGACCAGTTTTTTGCCAAGGGCGCTAAAGGACCTAGTTATAGCCCTGTTCATTCATTTATATTTTTCGTGAAAAATGAATAGTACGAAAAATTAAGGGTGGCGACACCCGTTAAAAACTTATCGAAACAGATATACGATCAGAATGTACCATGAATTCCTTTAGAAGTTATGAGATCCTTTAAGACTATTAAAGTATTTTCCCCCAAACATACGATTCTTTTATCTGGAGTATTTTAATTCATATGATTATTTCATTATTATGCTACGTTGCCCCTGTCTCTCGATGGTACTAATTGTATGACAATTCAAGAGTAACCCGGTTAATTCCTAGAGACAGACAGAAAAAGAATGTGGATAATTTGAATTTGAGAACGTCTCACGTTTCGAAGAAAGAAATATATCCTTTTTCCTGGAATTCTCGACTTATTAATAGCCTCGCACCTGCCTTCCCACCTCATCCGTTTCTTATGGACTGTGTTACAAAGAAACAGTCCTTGGTGCAGTGTTCGAATACAAGAGTTCTGACCAACACTCCCTAAAGACATTCTTTGGAAGGAGGGGTGATCCCACTCTTCTCGGTTGCAGGTGTTCATACGCAATAAAAATATTTTCTTTCCACATTTCCTCATTACGGGAAATGTTAAAAGCTGAGAACATAACCGTACGGTTATCCCCCCCCCCGACTCTCCAACACAGAAGCTCCAACACACTGTGCTCTGTGTTTTTTAAAGGCCCAAATGACCATTAAACCTTTAAGAATTCGATTTTTAATTTCTAAAATATTCTTAAAATGTCTGTTAATTATGAAACCGCATTATAAAATTGTACTAGTTTCTGAGTTATAACACTTTTTATATGGCTCTTTGTATGCCACTCCGATTGATGCTAGCATTTTCTCAGCTTCATAATTTTAGAATTCATGTATACTGTTAACTAGACATGCTACAAATTTTAAATCTTTTAAAATTTTAACTTATTTTAACTTATAAAGTTTAAAAAATCATACATGCTACTTGCTAAATTTAAAAATATTTTACAGTGTGAAAATGTACTGTTGTGAAGATACCTTTCATGAATTTTAAGTTGTGGGTTATCTTCCCCATGTTCCGCAAAATCATTCAGAGGTCATGAAGGGGGGGGGGGTAGTTTTAATTTGGAGGACGAACCGTCATCCCTCAATTTTATGGCTTGCAGGTGGTGACCATGACCGTTAATGGGGTCGCACCCTGGATTCTTGGGCATGGGAAAGGAGCGGAACCCTCGAAATGCAACGGGAGAGTCGTATTTTTTCCCCTTTTTATTGCCCAGCTGCATGGACACCATAGTGTAAGTACTCTATGCATGGACACCTGGGTGTGTTTTCACAAATGGCAGGAAATGAAGCCGAAAGAAAAATATTTAAAATTTTAAGTTATGCGTAAAAAATATGTATACTTTTTTTAAAATGTAAATGTGGGCATCAAATAGTTGATTGTGGAGTCGAATATATATATATATATATATATATATATATATATATATATATATATATATATATATATATATATATATATATATATATATATATATATATATATATATATATATATATATATATATATATATATATATAGCTTTTAACCGTTAAGTGCTGTGAACATATATTTTATCATACAACCAGCGTGATACGGACAAGGAGAGGTCTTGTGTTAAAATTTGATTCAACCATCTCCAGTTGCTTAATTTAATATATTTTTTAAATCTAACTTTAATTTTTTCTATCCCCATAAAACTAAATTCATTTTCAGATAATTTGATTCTTTTTACATTTTTTTTCAATAAAAAAGTAACATGCTTTATGATAAAAAAATAGTAATTTGTTTCTAAAGAAATAAAGCAAAAAAAAATCTACAAATTAGAAATTTTTCAAACTGGTATAGAAAGATGAACAAAAGGACATACGATGCTTGATAAATTTAAAAATAATTTCTTTTTGACTCTTAAATGGTCTTATAAATGTTTTAACACGATCTGTTAAGACTCCGAATTTTAAAATAACATGTTTAAAAGATATCTTTAGACATGGTAAATGACTTTGATAATACACTGCAGAAAAGTGCTAAAGAAAAAAAGCTAAGGTTATTTACAATTTTTAGAAATGGAAACGATTGGGTATTAATACGGTGGATTCCAGATAAAAATATGTTTGCCTTCAGTAGTAGATTGTTCGGGGCGTCTTAGCTTGGAGTCATATCCCCTGTCATGAGAGTGCAAGATTCATTCAGGGTGTACATCAGAAAATGAGATTTACAGTTAAAGGGTGAAATACAATATATGAAATTTTACATTAAAGGTTTAAATAAAATCATTAGGGCCTTAGATAGCAGAATAATGAATAAAGAAAATAAGAACAAATTTTAAAAAAAGAAAGTTTAAAAGTTAAAAAGGATAGAGAGATATTTTTGTGGATGTAAGCATCCTTTTTTTTTAAATTTTAATATTATTTTGGAATTTTGTGTTTTACATTTTTTTATTAGAATTTTAAAAAAATATATTTTTTTTAAATATTCCAAATAAATACTTTAGTATGCTCATTGTTTTTGTCCCGACTATGAAAAATAGTTCAGTAATTTTCCAGTATTTAAAAAAAAAATTTTTTTTCGGAATTTTTCGGGTAGAGGGAAACACTTACTATATTTCTTTAGTTTGCCGACAAAAGGTGAATGTAGGAACTAAACGATAATGGTTATAAATGATGTCTTTCCTCCGTCAATAAGTCACGTATTATAGCTGGATTGTCCAGAAGAAAAAAAAAGTATGGTTCATTGTAACAGTTGGAGGTTTGAAAACATTGATTACATGTTTGGGTTCTGTTAATGTATTTAAGACCAGTTCAGCATATTTCCGTATCAAAAGCCACATACTACACTAGTTTGTTTTGAAGTTAGTTATTTTAATGATTATAAATCACTTACACCTTGATACTAGGTACAACTGTTTTGCAGCACAAAAGTGATTCATAAAACGCAGCATTAGGTATATCCTAGGCACAACATCTGCCTGCGTCTATATTCTTTGACATCTGCACCCCCAAATTCTTTCTTGCTTTTCCTATTCTCGAATGTTTTTTTTTTCTTTTTTTCCACATGTAACAGAAATAGATGAGTTTGGAGTGACAGACTCCATTTTTCATACTTCCCTTTGTAACTACGGGGTATATAAGTATCTGTTGACATATTGGAGTGCAATGCGACTGAAAAAAAAAATATTTCATTGATATCTTTAGGCGTTTTTGAATTCTTTACTGTTTAACTCTCTTGCTCGCCTAAATATGTTGATTTTAATTTAAATAAATTCAAATAATAAAATAATTTTTCACTTTCAGTGACACTTTATATAATGCCGCACAACACCCTTATTTGTGTTTAATTTTGATTTTTTTCACTTCATTATCAATAAAATTTTTAAAATACCCTTTACGACAACGTAAACTATTAATATAAATATTTATCTAATAATGCCCAATAGGTTATGCTTTAATTTTTCTAAATACTCTATGTACATGATTAGAATAAGTAATATAAATATACACTAGTAAATATAATAGATTATGTAGTTAGTACAGGTGGAATTTTTTTCTTTTATGTACACGATTCGATATACTAAAATATAATTGGTGAATAAGATTGAATAAACAGGTAATATTGACTATTTTTTATTATTAATTTTTTTAGCTAGAAAATTCCAGTTTAGTTTTGAAAATAATCTCCTAAATTAGTAGCTACGTTCCTAAGAACACCTTATTTGTTTGTAGTACAGGAGGTAGTATTTAGATTAGAGAAAGTGAATGAAACAAATATTGATTGGTAAGTTTGACAAGAACATAGTGATTTATAATTGCTAATGGTATACTATCTTTACGAGAAATTTTTACCTTTATGCTATATTTCTAAATTCAGGAACAAAACAGTTAAGATAACGAGAAGTTTAAACAAAAGATAATCAATGAGTGTGCAAAATTTGATCATAACAATAATCACATCAGTATTTAATTCTAATGGTTGATATTGCAGGTTTGTCATTAATATTTCTTATTGTTGGATTATATAAATATATGTTATATCTAGTATTAATGATTATAATAATTTAAGATTTGAAAATAATACTTTATGTGAGTGTATGTTAGTACAGTATAAAAATATGTAGTATAGTAGACAGAGATTTGCATATAGACATCTAGGGCAGTATATGGAACATTTTGAACATGATATAAAACTTACTATAGCTCCATATTCATTAAAGTCGTCAGGAATACGAGAATAGTTGTTTCCCCATTTTTGGTATCCTAGCCTGATTTATATTTAGAACAGAAATTGCTAATAGGCATAATGAACCTCCAACAATTTATTACATTCACTTGCTTTAACATTAGAATTCCACAAAAAACTTTACTTTCTTTTATTCCCCTTCCCCTTTTTTACTACGATTAATAACATTCAACTGTAGAAAGTATTAAAAGTATAGCAGTACATAGTTTGTAATAATCCAGCACTATAAATACAAATATTTTTAAAAGTTCAATAATAGAATATGCATTAAAAAGACCGTGGAATTTTAAATCGAAATCAGCAATAAATAATGAAGTCAAAGACTTGTAAAAATAAATGAATATTTTTGATTGGAGGCGTGTTATGTAACCACTGCGATTTAAACAGCCAGTCACATCGAAATATATAGTCCCTATTCTTTTTACTTGCCAGGGCTAGTGGACAAGGAGAATCCAATGCAAATAATTTGTTGAGTATAAAACAGTCATGGCTCCATTGAAAGAGAACATGCAATTCTGAGAACAACTTAAATCTTTAATGAGAAGCTGCTAAACACACGTCTTCAACAGTCAACGGCAGACAAGAGAAAGTAGCTTAGTTTGCGATATTAACAACAATTGAAAAGGAACTTAGATAAGATGGGAAAATTGAGTCATTTGCTAGTTGGAAAATGCGGTGAGAGGACAAAAAATTTGCAGCTATTGCAGAGAATGCTTAGCAATGGATGGCAAATGTTGGAAGAATTTTAAGTCAAGGACAGTCCTTTAATTAAGACATTTTGTGGCTGGGAAAATAGATTTGTAGGAATTAGAATGGAAGAAAGGAGTTAAAGTATAAAGAGAAAGTTTAAGTATAATAGTTTGGATATATATTATATATTACTCACTCACTCACTTACACACTCTCTCTCTCTCTCTCTCTCACACACACACACACACGATTCAATAAATTAAATAAAAATTTGGTACTGTTGATTCTCTTATGAAATGAATACCGGTGAGGAAATTATTTTGACTATTTAGAGGTGCTAAACATGCAGCGTATTCCAACTTCAGCAGGCTCAGGGCCCGATTTATACCCCTGGGGGCCCCGGGCGAAAGCCTCATATGGGGGCCCCCATACATCTTACCTTTCTCGAACTCGAGAGTGATTTTATTTTATAAGCTGCTATATCAGTTTAAATACTCCTGACAGGTATACATAACCTAAACATTTTGTGTATCTAATGAAATGAAATAATTCTTTTTATTTTTAAATTTAGAATTCCACTAAACTAACTTCAAACATATTACACATGTCTATGCAATCTAAGTACAGTATCTGACTTTAACGATAAAACTGTGATATTCTTGAGTCAAACTCATAGCACATGTAACATTTTTTGAAAGGATTTAGTTTAGTTTTAGTTTGGTTTGGAGTGCTACGGTCTACTTTTTTGCAACACGATTTTTTAAAGGAAAAAGAACTGGTTTAAATTAATAAAAATTACCATTTTAAGTAAGCTATCATGTGAGACTTTGTTTTACAAAATTCCAAAAATTAAATACTTTTATTCTTAAATTATCAATCTTAAATCTTAAAAAGAGAAAAAAAAATAGATATCAGATGCTTTTGGATAAATATATTTTCTCTGATTTGTTAACCACTTCAAGAGGGAAAAAAGTAGTTAATATTTTTTCTCTTTCAGAAGAGATGAATTTGTAAATTGGTGTCACTGATAGGGTTGGTATTTCAATCTTTTGAATAATATACACATTTAAAATGTTAACATTGCTTCAAAGTATTTTGCAGCAAATGAAAGCTAACTTTGGTTTAAAATTATGGAATAAATTTAATTTACTGACATTTGAAGCCCACCAACAGCACACACTCCAGTTTGTCATTAACAAAAGAAAATTCAAAACATGAGATAATTCTGAGATGTACCAAAAAATTAATGTGTATTTTTTTAAATTTGGGGCCTTCCTAGAGTGGAGGCCCCGGGTCAGTGCTCCGAATGCCCGCCGCAGGCTTCCCACTGCGCTTCTCGTATGTGTGTGTGTGTGTATATATATATATATATATATATATATGGCTTGACAAAAGATTACAAATAGATCTATAATTATATTTAAGTTAATTTTTAAAATAAATTGTCGTCAACAGTGAGTCTTCTCTCATTTATATCTTCTTGTGTCTATTTTACATAAGTTACAACATTTTTTATTCTTTTTTTTAACATTTTCTACAACATGGTATAATAGTGGCCTTGCCAGTACACAACACAAAGGTACTGAAAAAGAGAAGGGTAACTTGAGAGGTGTAAATGCTTTAGTATAAAAGTAATGGAGTCTGTGAGACCACGAAACAGAAATTTAAAGGTTGGTATCAACGATTATTTTATCAAATGTTTTACACCTTCCCTATATTTTACCAAACAAATATTTGAAGCAAAACCCCTATAATGGAAAATAATTACTGAAGTGGTAGTTGTAGCTAAATTCAATGATTTTTGATCAACATGATTATCAAAGTTTTCAGATAACTGTATGTACAATCTGTATGCCGAGATCAACTTGGAAAATGACGCTGAATAAAGGAAGAATTCTTTTTTTTTTCTCTAGCTTTAGTAATCCTACTAGATGGAAAGCCCTCATCTATAAAAGTACAGTCTGGATTAGACCGTTGTTCTAGGATTAAGCAGCTTAAAAAAAAAAAACCCCAAGGAAGATGTGTTTAATTTAATATTATTCGTGAAAAAAGTTTTGGTGACCTCTCAAGTTGGAGAGCTCTACCTAATAATACACTCTAGATATATAGACCCCTGTTCTAGGATTACACAAATTTAAAGAACGAGAAAGATAAATTTAGTTCAAAATTTGTAAAATAAATTTGGCAATTTTTCTTTTCCTAACGTAAATATAAGCTTATGAAGTTTTGTTTTATTTCATTAACAATTAAAGCCAGACCTGAATCAAAACTCAAACCCTAAAATCTTAAGTACGTTTATTAACTTGGAACTCGGCTTATCCCCCCCCCCTTCCTTCCATTTCAAGGTTTATGGTATTGGATTATACGGAGTACCAGGCGAAGTAAATACACCGCCTTAATTTTCGAAAGAAAAAAAGGAATGAAAATATAATTTGGAACTTCAGTGTATAAGCTTATCAAGTAAAAAAAATTGAGCATTCATATAATATACCTTTCCAGGTTTGATCAATTAATAATACGAGGCATAAGTTTGTTCTCAAAGTTGTAGCAACGGTTGCTTAGGTTTAAAAATTTAAATTGGGCTGAAACCTCGACAATGACACATTAAGTTTAGAAACTTGCAGAAAGCTGTTGAAGCAACTGGAAAAGACTTCGGCTTTTATGCTCCAGATTAAACCTTCTTTGACTTCATGCAGCTGGCTCTTGATAAATACATAATTGATGATATAAAGAAAATACTAGAGTAAACCTCCCAATATTTTAATTTTACTATATTCAAATAATAATAAAACCCAACACCATGTTTCTCTCCAAGGTAAAGCCCCCTGGCTCTACCTTCAAAGCCTCCAGCAGATGAGTCTCCGAGTGAGCCTAAAGCTTCTACGAGTCAAGCGAGAGCCTCTAATCCGCCACCAACACAAGACTCATCGCCTCTCTCAGAAAGCAATGTTGATTAATGTTTATTATTCTATAAGGTTTTGTAATTAACCTTATTAATTAGCACTAACACGTTTAAGTAAATACATGTACTGTTGTAATTTTTGTCTTAAATGTGTAAAGTATAAATACTGTTTACATATTTAAAACATTCGTGTACCCGCATACACAAAAATTCCTAGGGGCAAATCCTACTTCGGTTTTTCAGCTTTCGCTGAAGGTTTTTTTGATCTCCATTAACCGCGAAAAACGAGGGATCACTGTATACAATATAACCTTTTCTCCGTACCAGGAAAGTACTTTTTAAAACACTGTTTCAACTGCGTAAAAAGCAGTGTTAAATCCATCCATTATATTGAAGTTTCTCGTGGTGTAAAGAAAACATGGCATTCAAAAAGGGAAATTCGCAACAGACAAATTTTAGCATTTTAAGACAAATCGCTTTTGAGTTATGTGTGATACATACTTACGTTCATACGTAAACTAGTCAAAACTCACTCATGGTCAAAATGTGTACTTCCATTAAAGTCTAAGGGCCGAAAGTTTTCGCCATTTTAATCAATCCTTTACTTCATGTAAGTAAGTAAAAATTGGAAATTCGAATATTGTTCCACTTTAAAATTAAACAACTTTAACTGTAAAATGAATCTTAAAATTGTTAATTAAGATTTTTTGTCGACTAAATCCAAAATTTCCTTTTCCAATTAAAAATAGCTTGTTTTCTTATTTATATAGGATAAGTTTAAACAATTCCTGGAAAACCTTAGATAGTAAATAGTAAAAAGCTTGTTAAGTAGTTATATGATTTATTATTAACAGACCACAAAGTTTTTGTTATGTCTAGTGCATTGCCATAGCAACTTGAAAATATACCCTGTTTACTTCATAGAAAAATTATATTGACTCAAAAAACTTTTAAAATGAGCACAAAACTGTATCTATGAGACTGATCAATTATTTAGGAAATGTTACGAACCAGAGATTGATCGTTAGAAAATTTTATCTCAACGACCACCGTTGCGAAAACAATGAGTTGTTAAATAAATTTATTTCACAACCCACAAACAAATACAAAAGACTTTTCTTCAATAAATGTTATGTTGTAGTTCAATAGTAAAATAAAATTATGCTATTTCTATAATTTGGAATTTAAAAACATCGATCTCATAACTGGAGGGTTGTAGGATCGATGTCCCCGATCCAACGTGTTCATTAAGAACAGCTGGGGCTTGTAAAATAGGTTCGTGAACGCAATGTCTTCCGAGTTCCCGCTGAACGATGGCCGAATGGTTAATGTGCTGGCCTTCGGTACCGGAGTTCGTGGGTTCGAATCCCACAGTGGCATGAATGTTCGTAGCCTTTCGGAATCGACTTTAGTCTGTAGGTCCCGGTCTCATTAGCCATCGTATTGCAAAAAGTAGACCGTAGCACTCCAAACCAAACCTCCGAGTTCCCAAACTACCTCTAGAGGTGACTTAGAAAATAGTGTTCGAAGCCTATATGCTGTTCCCATAATAAAGTGGTCGACAGAGTTCCGCGGTGTTGTTCGTGCGATTGCTTAACAGGCAAGTGCCTCGCGTAATTAAAAAAATAAATAAAATTATATGTTTCCTACCCAGGGGCCGCGACAAAATTTTAAGAAAGTGAAATTTTAAGAATGGGTCACAAATGAAAACAGTTTGCCTACCAGTGAACCAGATAACTGAATACGATTGGCATCACATATAGTAGCAGAAGAATCGCGGTTACTCAGTCGGAAAATACATCGATCTCATAAACAGACGGTTGTGAGTTCGAAGCTCGAGTCGGCAATTACAGTGGGACACGTAAATAGGTTCATAGTCGCACTGTCTTCCAAGTTCCAACCATACCCCTGGAGATGGCAAGCCAAGCCTGGGAGTCTTTTGCTTGGCTTGCCCTACTTTTAAATTAAGAGGACCCAGCGGGGGCAATGTTACTCGTGTCCGTAGCGTTCCTTAAGCTACACATGCTTCCCGGGGCAAGCTAAACGAGTAACAACTTCGCAGCTGTGTTTGGTATAAAGATATCTGTCTATGTTGGTAGCTGTATTGGAAAAGCAAAATAACCGCAGGAAATTATATACGAAGGGTGATCAGAAAAAGAGGTTACAAGTCGATTAAAGAAATATTTAGTAACAGTAGACAGAAAATACAAAGGGGAATTAAGATGCATACGTGCCTATCACTTTTTGACACAATCACCAAGTCTATTTAGGCATTTATCAGAGTGCAGAAGCAACTTGTTTAACTCGTCATGGTAGAAATCACGTCCCTGTCCATTGCCAAGTCTTGGATGTTTTCACAGCACTGTCTGAAGAGAATTAACTGCCCGATAAGTGCTCTTTCAACTTCGGAAAAGGAAATAAGTCTCTGGGTGCAAAATCTGAGCTGTATGGTGTGTGTGTGTGTGTGGGGGGGGGGGGGGCTCCATATATCCCGCCTGAACCGTCGCAGCAATTCCAGCGTTGCGAGACTTGGCTCAATGGACAGAGACATGATTTCTACGAGACAGGTTAGACAAGTTGCTTCTGTGTTCTGATAAATGCCTAATAGACTTGGTGATTATGACGAAAAGTGATAGGCACGTATGCCTCTTAATTTCCTTTTGTATTTTCTGTCTATTGTTAATAAATATTTCTTTATTCGACTTGTAACCTTTTTTTATCACTCCTCGCAGTTCTATTTTTTTTCTCATTACCTGGAGCATATCCAACTTGCAATGTATATCATATGGGTAAATTTACTTATCAGTATTTCGACATGATTAGTCTATTTGTGATTCTGTTTTGGTTAGTGACTAAACATATCTTTGGGGATAACTTATCGAGGAGAAGAATCCCCACCTTCTGCTGTGAAAGAAAAGTATGGCCTATGATGACCGAATAGTTAGGCCACTGGTGGTGACAACCAAGCTGTGATTTGAAACCCCACTGTTAAAATGAAAGTTCGTAGCTGTTTAGGACAGGCTTCAATTTTGTTTCTATCAAAGGTATTAAAACCTGACCTAGGAATAGTAGCGTAAACTTGCTCAGAAGTCCAAACTTTTTTCCGGTATCTCCCAATTCTTAGCGAAGATTAATGTAACGACATACTTTAGCGACCTTACATTTCTTCCCGTACACGAACTAACTTCCTATAACCTTTGAGAGAAATTGCGTCCTCATTACATGAAATGTACCAAGCCATGTGTGAACAGACTTGGTACATTTTATGTAATGGGGACTTCATCAATACAGTTAGCATTCGAAGGTATTCGGCTTCCATGGAGTGCCTGAAGAGACGAAATTACACAGCCAAACTTCCTAAAGTAAGAATGATCAAAGCATATTTTGGACAGCTCTAATAACGTTTGCAAATAAGAATTTTGAGTGCTTTAATGAAAATACTGGTCCGAAGTCGGCCAGAAGTTGTATTCAAAGCAAAGATCCATTTCTAAAGTCAGAGCCAGTGGGCAGTGATAGACGAAAGTGCCACAGACAGTTTAAGTTTTGTACGTAACGTGTTAGACATTTTGTCAAATTATGGTATAATACAAGTGCGTATCACCGTGTAATTTGACAAAAATATAATAAAATAGGTGTATTGAAAGGTAATACAAGTTTGTAATGTTAGAAGTTGCAGCCGAATCGGCACCTTCTCAACTTCCGGTGAATCCCGGCAATTTGTTTTTGTTAACCGAGGCAAGAGATTTTGCCACCATCTTAATCGCCATTTGTAAAGCTGACTCTCGCTGTATGTTTGATTGTGACTTCAACTCTCACTCGGCAGCTACGAACTGTGTAATTTTGTGATTGGCTGAGTGGGAGAGGAAGTTGCATGAATATGTTAAATTGTATGCGATGTCTGCTGCTGGATATATAAGAGGATTGTTGGATTATTTTTTGTACTTGTGCATTTTTCTCTGCACGTACGCGGACATCGTATAATGTTATTTTTTAAGATTTAAAATAAATTTACTTTTTTTTAGTTTTTTAAATAGTTTGTCATTTTTATATATGGAACTTCAGTTATTTTAATCTAGAGTTGTAACTTTATAGTACTCATGGAAATCACTACCAGAACCTTGCTTTACTCAAGTACCAGTATTGAGTTGTTCGTTTCAATACCGGTAACATGTAAGCCGAGGCGAAATCTTATGTAAAAAAATTTATTTTTATGAACTTTTTTCAGTCCACTGATTCGTAGTAGGGATTTGAACCTCTAAAATCCTTCCTCGTGTATGCTACTGCTGCGGTAAAACATCTCGCTGCTATCAAAAGTATATTACCTTAGTGACGACAAAATGTGTTTCACGAGTTTAATGATAAAGAAACAATAAGAAAAATATGAAGATCAGTGCAGCCATCTGTGTGCTGAATGAACATAAAAATATAAAGTAAAAGTTTGAATTTAAAAGCAAAGTAGATTTCCAAAGCCTCATTCAAGTGAGCCAGTTCCTGACAAGTATGCGCCGAACAATGGCAGAATGGTTAGGGTGCTGGCCTTCGGAACTGGAGTTCGTGGGTTCGAATCCCACTGGGGCATGGATGTTCTTAACCGTTCGGAATCGGCTTTAAGCAGTAGGTCCCGGTCTCATTAGCCCTCGTATTACAAAAAGTAGACCGTAGCGTTCCAAACCAAACCGAAACCTGACAAGTATGCAGTGAATGCCCATCCCGCAGGCGGCAAAATTTAGAAATAACCGATTATGTCGGTATCTTACAAAAGCACAAGTGAACTATGCAAGGATAAATACTGTGTTCAATACATTATCCAACTGAGCACGTCATTCTTTCACTCTAGCGGTTATCGTCAAACGATAGGTGCAACCTTTTGCCTAAATTCGTTTAGCCTCCGGTTTACACGGAGGCTTTTGCTCGTCCAAGTGACATTTGTAACAACAATTCATATTATAATCACTTTTATAGTAAAAAAAACTTTCCAATAAATAACATTTTTCAGAGCGTTATTTTTTTTCTTTCACTGTTATTTATTTATTTTGTAATGTAAAAACCTTTTACTTATTTCGTGTATCTCAAAAAAATTTTTAAACCGTTAGTGTTTTCGTTTTTCTTGTTTGTTTTGTTATATCGCAAACACTCCTTGTTTATTTTGCCATACATCAATAAATGAATTTTTAGTATTCCTGTTTCATGCACTTTAAAATTACGTATAGGAGCGCACAAAAGAACTTGCACTCAATCGCTCAACCTCTCAGAAACGGGCCTGCAAATAGGGACAACGGTTTGAAAAAAATTTTAGAATTCGAGATATTTTACCATCCTTGACGTTGTCTTCGTGGACGATGATGAAATCATCTCGATCCGACCTGTTCTGCTCGTGGAAGAATCCCAGGGAGTGAGCCAACTCGTGTAGTATGGTGCCGATTTCCAGGCAACCGGGAGCCAAGCTTACAGGTTGGGGCTGCTCGCCTACCGTATCGCGGCCTACAGCAGCGTAGCACCTGAAAGAGGGTAACAAAAACAAAAGTGTCGTTAGCAATATTAATTAATTAATGCCTAGTATCCTTTTTCAGGAACAGTTAAAAAAAATAGTTCTCAGAAATTTTCTTTCCTTGGCACGATCTTTTTGGTGAAGAAAAATGGTAATCCTAGGTACAATCTACCGAAATTTCGAGCATCTGATATCATTTATATTGTGATTTGAATCGGCATTTTAGGATTTTCTGAACCTTCATTATAAATTTACATTTTCGGCAGATACGTAAGAAAAAATCAGGACAAATAACTTTAACTATTAGAAAGCCTCACTTTAGAGTACTTTGTTTACATATGATACCAAATAAATCATTTATCAACACATTTTGTGCGGGTACATTTCGAAGCGGAATTATACCGAGAGCGGGAGCTTTGAGCCTAAATTTAGTTAAATCTCAATAGACCGAAAATTATTTAATTTTTTAACCAACTTTTCGTACTTTATATTGAAATATATAAACAAATATATAAATAGACAAATAAACAAATATATATATAATATATAAATATACATATATATAATATTTTCGCAAGGATAAATAAAAAGTTAATTTTAAATGTAAAATGATTTTTTAATCAACCTTCCCGTTCTGCGGTTCCGCATCGACTGATGTAAAAACTAGTTTTTATTTGTCTAAATTTTTCCAGAGTCTATATAGCAGACAAGAACATTCAGTTTCGTTTTCCTGTATATACCGTTATTTTTGTACCCACAAACAAACCATGTTGTTACAATAACCCGTACTAGTACGTGTCCCTCGCTCAAGTATCAACCGTCAGAAAACGTACTAGTACGTGTCCCGCGCTCAAGTATCAATCGTCAGAAAACATATTGGTGCGTGTCCCGCATACAATGGGTTAAGAGGGAATAATAGCACAGAACAATATTTTAAAATTATGTTAACTGAATATAAATCAATGAAAATTACAGTTAAAAGAGAAAAATATTTTATAGTAGCTGAAATAACATTTCTCTTATACGATTCTGTCAGAAAACGTACTAGTACATGTCCCGCATACAATGTGTTAAGAAATGTTTCTAGTTTACAGGAATGACATCCTATGATGTTTAAAATGACAACTGATCACTAATTATGACTAAGAGAGGTCCTAAGGTCATACAAACAGGACCTCTGTCAGATGTGTTAGTTTACAAAAGTGGTATTTTAGCTCGAATTTGCTTGAAAATAATTTTTTTTATTAAGAAACATTTATAATAGATATATTTTTCACAAATTATTATTCTTTATACAGTCTGTAGTTGTTATATAGTCAGCTCAGCGGTCCAGAAAAATCAGACCATATAAGCGGGGTGACCATATATGAGGAACAATACAACCCTATTGTGCATATACCAAGCATTTTTAATCTCTAACAGAAGAACTTTACCCACATTCCCATAAGATGACAAGCGCTGACGTTTTCTTTCTTGATCACCGATTTCAACACTTGAGAACCAAAGTTTGGCAGCTAAAATGTTGTTTAATGTCGTCCTGGTAATCGAATTTGCTTTGGCGAAAGTAGCCTTTAAAAGATTAGATTTTTTAAAATTTTCAATCCATTCATATTTGGCAGCCAATGATCAATTCTTTCTTTTCGAAGCCGTCATTACAAAATGAGCGTTCTTATTCGTGACGTAGGCTCCAAATGCAACAAAATTTTCCTTTGCTTGTTTCGTCTCCATTTCAACTGAAGCAGGGAGAGATCACTTCAGTCACACAACAGATGTCCAACTCTTGTCGGGGGGCATGAGAACGGAGAGAGGGGATGGCTACACAAACAAAAAAGGGGGAAAGGGAGGGAAATAAAGGCTTGAATTCGGGTCCTCTCCGATTTTACTCTGACTTCTTAAAAAATAGGAAAAGAAAAAAAAATTGGAAACTCGTTGTAAACATGAAACTGACTACATAACCAGTAACAAGAAAAAGCAAATGACTGGTATGAATGTAATGAATGTAAGTGGTGCACTTTAACACATGTTCCCTATTAAGTTAGATGGAACTTTACAAAACTGACCATATAAGTGAAGTGACCTTATAAGCGGGTGACCATATAGCCGGTACTGACTGTAGTTTTGAAGCCGAACACATGATTATTTTAATTTTTTCATTAGGTTTAATTGAAATACTAGTCAGTAAAAGTAAATAGTTGTTTCAAAAAGTAAGGTACCAAGAGCTCTGAGAAGTACACTAATTCCCTGCTTGAATCAAATTATCTTTCTATACAAATGAGATGATCACAACAGTTGAAAAACAGTGGCAAATGAAGCTTAACACATTGTATGGGGGACACGTACTAGTACGTTTTCTGACGACTGATACTTGAGCGTGGAACACGTACTAGTACGGGTTAGTGTAACAACATGGTTTGTTTGTGGGTACAAAAATAACGGTATATACAGGAAAACGAAGCCGAATGTTCTTGTCTACTACATAGATTCTGGAAAAATTTAGACGTCGTATACAATTCCACAAAGACGAAAAAAATTAAATATAAAAAATTATATGATGTCGCATTGGATGGGTAACTGTTCAATTACCCCAAACTAACATTCCAGATCCGGGCCGCCCACATCTACTACAGAAAGGACACCTAAATATAACCCTTCTGGAATATTATCACTGGATATGCGGAAACATATTTTAGAGAAAATTGTTACTACTGGGAAGAAGAAAAAGCCGCAAAGACAATGTCGTGTGTGTGCTGTGAAAAAAGTGCGGAGTGAAACATCTTACATATGCAAGTTTTGCCGTGTACCTCTTCATAGAGGAAAATGCTTTGAACGTTACCACACTGTAAAACATTATTAGTTTTATGATTGCTCTTTTCATTTTTTTATAATGTAAAAATGTTTATATATAACATAATTCGAAAAAATTAAAACTATATACTACTATTTCTATTTGATTTTTCATATTTACGATACTATTATAAATTTATCCACTAAAAAATATATTTTTTGTTTACAAAAATCTTATGGTTGTTATTTATATATTTCTATTTATATATTTGTTTATATATTTCAATATAAAATACGAAAAGTTGGTTAAAAAATTAAATAATTTTCGATCTATTGAGATTTAACTGAATAACTAAATTTACGGTTCAATTCCGCTGCGAAATGGATCCGCACACAATGTGTTAACTTTAATATATTTTTTAAAATTTTAATTAGATTGATTCTTTTTTGAACATTTTGTAATTGAAACCTGTTTTGTGCATTAGATTTCCTGGCTGTAAAGAATGACGGTTCTATTGTCTTTATTTTTACTTGTAAGCTAGCACTGTCAAAATTTTGACGGAGGCTTGAAAACATTGGATCAAAGGCCGTTCCCATTCAACTCTTTAGCCTGATGATCAAGAAGCCTTTCTTGTGTACACACGAGATTGAAACACACTTATTAAATCAAAAAGCTCATTTCCCAAACTTTCCTAAAATCCATAAAAACGATATTGACGGGAAAACAAAAGTGAAGGATCCAAACTTTTTCGACAGTAGAGTTAGAAAAACGAATTCTCAGGGATCAATGAATGTGGGATGATTCCATAAGGAATAAATTCGGGCGCCAAATTAATCGAATGATCAATGAGGAAAATCAAAATGTGGATCAATACAAAGCGTGAGAACAATAGATCAAGGTTTTACTGTAAAAAAAAAAAAAAAAAAAAAAAAAAATGTATACATACAAAACAATTTTAGCCAAAGTTATTGAAATTTATTTATTATTATTTTATTTTAAACATTCTTAGTCTTTATGTATTTTTTAATATATTTCAATATAAAATACGAAAAGTTGGTTAAAAAATTAAATAATTTTCGATCTATTGAGATTTAACTGAAGGCGAAAAACGACGGCTCCCGGTTCAATTCAGCTGAGAAATGTACCCGCACACAATGTGTTAATGTACTGTTTTGCTCCGAGTCTAAGAAGGTGGAGGTGTTAATTGAAACATAACCAACGATTGTAGAGCATAATGTTATCAGACCGGATCTACTGCTTAAAGATGATTCCGATTAGCCAGTGCAAGTGAAGATGGATGAGTTTCCAGTGGGATTTATTAAAACACCTCCGCTTAATAGTATTTTCAGTGAATTACACCATTGTGATGTTATCACATGCAATGTTTAAAATTACAATTTGTCCACTAATGAGCAAGGTGCTGCAATTTTTAAAACATTTGAATTTCATGCTTGTTTTCTTCTTAGAAGTTCCTAAGCTAGATTTATGATAGTCATAAAATACATATGTACATAATACAGTGGACTCAAATCATGACAAATCCCTTTATCTATTGTAAAACTTCCTTTTACTGTACTTATTTTACATATAGCAAATAAATCCTTCTTCACGAAATTTTTCCAATTTCATAAATGACATCCTGTGATGTTTAAACCTTTAGCTAATCACTAAAGTAACGTGCTGTGATATTCAAAGTTGTTTAAATTTCATATTTGTTTTATTCTGTGCAATCCCTAATAGCCTAGATGTAAAATATGAATCGATAAATAATCGGCAGATCGGTTAATTTGGGGCGAAATTTATATCATATTTCCATGATAGTTTTAATTGATTAACTACAAGTGGACTTTGCTTAATGTGATCGCGGTTAATGTTATCAATCCCTTATTGTTACCGAAATCACTTGGTCCCGATTTTCTCTATTCATTTCTATGTTAAAATGATCGCTTTATGTGATCTTTACATCGGTTAATGTTATCAGTTTTCGAACCTCATTTTAACTGGCAAAGGAATATTCACAATGTATTCAGTAGGAACCCATTCTTTTCTTTCCCTTGGCTGGTATTTGAATTTCCGAGAATTCTCCTCTTCCACCTAGGGAAATGGGGAATGAACAAAGGAGTGGTGAATTACACGTTGAGCTTTTTCAGAAGTACACACACTTTGCTGGTGGTCAATGGTTGTCAGATAAGCAGAAGGCAACACATTCTTATTGGAACTGAGAAGGATCGTTTTCCCATTTTATGCCTTGCTCGCTTACTTGCAACTTTTCTATATGGAAGCCAGAAAGCGAAATGATTTAACACTAAAACAAAAGACCGAAATTTTAAATCATTATGACAGGTTGATAGAACTAATGAGTCTGGAGAATCTCTTGATATTGAGTCACCTCCTACAAGTGCTGAAATGAGAAATGCATTGAAACGTGGAGTACAACACCGCTCCGATGACTTTAAAAAACATTACAATTACGAACAATTCATCAATGAGCTTCTTAGAAAAAACTGTAGACAGTCAACAATTAATCAATTGTTTTATTATGTATACAATTCTTATGTTTTAAAGGGTAATGTACAGTACATAAATACAAGGTGAGTTTTTTTCATTTTATTTTGAAATTAGTGCGTGTGAATTAAAGGGAGGGTAAATTTATCTAATTTTGCATATCGGTTATTGTTATCTAAATCACGGTGTTCCAAACTGATCACATTAAGTGGAGTCCACTGTATTTTCAGTCGAAACAATTTCGTCCTTAACCCATTGCCTTCATTTTTAGGGACATATAAAAGTACTTTGAAAAAACTTTTAAATATCCTTCTTTTGGATGAAGGTAAATTGCAGTTCTATAAGAAATCCATCACATTTTCGAGTACCTGCTATCTTTTTAATGTTGTTATTTGGATCGACGTTTTATAACTTTTCGAGCCTCGAAGAGAAATATGCATTTTAGCAGATATATCGACTGAAACCATGACAAATAGTTTTATTCCACACTCATGACCAAAATTGCAAACCTCATTGACGAATTCCTTGAAAGTCAAGACAGTGAGCCATTACTGTAACCAACAAAGTCTCCTTATCCTAACCTGATAGTAAATTGCTGGAACTACTTTGGAAGAGCAATTTTACGTAGCCACCCTCGTCCAAGAGATGTTAATGCTTTGAAAGTGGCACTTCTGGAAGAGTGCCCAACTCGTGGACAAGTCCCCAACTTGTGGTTAACATCGTTATTGACAGCATGAAAACATGTTGTGATTTGTGTGTCGAGAAAGACCACATTCCATATAAAATTGGTAAGACTTCATTTTTTTTCTGAGTTTTTTTTTCTCTGAACTCTTTTCGTCAATGTTTTTTACCCTTTTTAGTTTTCATATAAATTGCTCTTAAATTTTTACCTTTGTATTTATATGTGATAACGTTATGTATCATTTCAGAAAATTTCATAAAACTATATTTCACAGTTTCTGAGGAATTCGTGAATTTATCGATGTAAAGATACTTTTGAACATGAGTGTATTTATTATAAAACTTTCTTTTACAGTACTTTCCATGATATACTAAATAAATCTCTTATCACTAAGTTTTATATATGTAAATGACATCCTACTGTATTTAAAATGACAGCAAAGCATTGATGAGACAGATTATAATACTCAAAAGTTGCAAAAATTTCATAATTTTCTTTATTCCGGAGTCTACAGTAACTAAGATTTAAGATATTCATAAGTATGTATTCAACATAAAAAACTCGGTCACTAATGAGTTATTGGATTAACTGAATATCGACTCTAACTTACCCTTCGCACGATTTTATAGCATACAGATGTTAAAAATTCTGATAGGGTTCCGTTCTTTTAGTTTTATTTCAATGCTTGCGTCAGACGGGCAGGTGCAGTAATCTAAAGCGAAACAGTTCTTTTCGCAACAAATACAGCTGTTAGAAACAGACTTAGATAATTGCTTCAAAAATTAAACGAAACTGAAAATTAAGTTTAGTTTTTGAGGTTGCCCTTCAAAGAGTTGCACTTACCCTTCAGATCCTTTGAATATGTGCAAATATTCTTTTTCTTCGGTCCTAGGAACAAAGCGCACGCAAGTGCTGTTGTGATACGTTTCCATGGCTGCCAAAATGTTGTCTTTTGCAAAGTCTGCAAGAGGTAAAGATCGAGGTCTGTATGTCACAACATTTGTTTTTATCTTTGTGCGAAACGTTAATTACAAATGTCAGTCATTTTAAATAATTTATAAATAGCTATTATTTATATGAATTTTCAGTACGTATAAATAAGACTTTTTCCCAGTAGGTGAAGCGTCATGGTAGGATGATTAGATATAGAAAATAAAGATGAAAACGAAGTAAAATGATGTAATTTAGCAATACATTTAGATATAGTCATTGTTTTGATGTTATTTATATTATTTGAGAAAGAAGCATTTTTACAAATAAATTAGATTTTCCCTTATTTTTAATTTTTCACATTGCTTTTTAACATTTAACGATGAACCGCGGTAGCTCAGTTGGAAAAGGCATCGATCTCGTAAACGCAGGTTTGGGAGTTCGAGGCTCGAGCCTTTCAAAGATCCAACGAATTTATTAATGGCTGATGGGGCACGTAAAATGAGTTTGTGGTCGCAATGTTCTCCAAACTCTCAAACGATACCTTTTGAGGCGGCAAGCCAGGTCTGATACTCTTCTGCTTGGTTCCTGCTTCTAAATTATGAGGACCCAGTTTGTTTGTGTTGTCCTTCAGAAGTAATGCTATCCGCCTGTATGGTGCTTCCACCATAGTAGTATAATGACTGTTACGACTCCAACGCCTTTTAGCTGTTTATCCCCAAACTGGGATTTTGTTAGCTTTGACTTTCCTTACCCGAGGGAAAAGCATCTGTTTTGAACTCCAGATGCCATGTTGATAGGCAGATATATGTGTATAAGAGTTTTTAGTGTGTTGTGGGGTGAATAAATATCAGTTGTGAAAATAATGAAGTTGGATGCAGTTACTTATTGGAACAATGGCTAACAGATATATAAGGTGTGGTAATGACGAATGCTGAAAAGAATGTGCCCCCGTAGCGGAAACAACAAAAGATATTTAACAAGCTCATCCATAGATTGTCTCTTAAATATCATATCTCGGATAACTAAATTTCTTGTAGAGGAGCTGGTCTCTCTTTTAAAAATATTAACCGAAATAAATTTTACCGATTTCTCATGTATAAAAGATTTGTGTGTGAACCTCAATTATATAATGATTATATCCCGAAGTCTTTGCGATAGTATGAAAACTAACTGAAATATTAGGATATAATAGTAAATGGAAATATAGGAAAGGAAGTATGAAACAAGAACTAATTAATTTATTCATTTCTTTTAATTATCGACTCATATGGCCTAGTGAAGAGGTCGACATCGAGAAGAGCAAAATTGCTAATGCATCAAGATAATGGTATCAGTGAGCTCTTTATATGCAATTTTATACGTAATTGGTAGAATACTTAGAGGCAGGAGTCTGAGGATTCACACACACCCATGCTAAAAGCTGTATGTGGCTTAAGAGTCGCGGTCTGCCGATCCCTGCCGTGTGGAGCTAGAATTCAAGGTGTCGCGTTCGAGCTCTAACAATTTCTCTCAACATCTTCCTGTATCCCAAGAGAATGTGCAGAAGCTGTGACAGAGCCAGAACTAGGTCCCTTGGTGTCCTTGGCATAAAATTTAGCTTGAGCCTCATCCATCAAATATACAAACATGTTTCTTCATTATATAATAAATTCTGAGTGACTCACAGATTAAGAAGCTAACATTTTTATGTGTCATAGGAGAAAGAAATGGTATTTACAACATTTTCTTAGATTTATCATCCGCTAATAAGGCGATGACTTCACCGTTGTTCTATTCGTTTCTTTTTCGATGAAAAGTAAAGGCAGATTCCCTAGTCTTTCTTGTATTAACGATAAGTGTAGATATTTTTTTAAAAATTATTTTTTGCTTTGCTGAAGAAACGTCTTCACGAAATTGTCGTTACAAGGTGGCATAGAAAGATTCTCAACGGAGCTACTAAATTTGGATATATATTCTTCAATTTAGGCGAGGAATACCTTCTGAAAATTTTTATAGACGTTTCAAGTTTTAGGAATGTTGAAATCTATTCTGATATACATAAATGTAAAACCCCACACATACTCTTAAAAAAAATTTTAACTTCTTATCTTTTAACTCTACCCTTTAACTGGAGTAATGGAACTTCTGAAATTATTTTCCAACTTTCGTTATTATTATAAGGGGTGAAGTGTACTCGTTCAGTTCCCATTTCTATCACAGGGATCCTTTAACACGCATTTCGCAGTGCGGCACCCATATGACTGATCTGCCCGTGGCAAAGGAAGCATTTGCCACGTCCTAGTTCCAGCCTTGTTCTGTAGATCCTGATATCGTTTTCATTAGGAGGCTTGGCAGGTTGTTCGGTTTGGAGCGCTAAGGCCTACTGTTTTGCTGCGCGAGATCAAATGAAATTTAGTAACTTGATAAATACACATCTATCAACCACATAGGAAAGTAGGTTTATGGTAGCTGAGTCTAAGATTGATGGTAGGTTGATATTCACCACAGCAAAACGAACCAACACCAAACAGTCAGAAGACCTTCATTTTAAGAAGAAAAAAGCTAATAAGACCGAGACTTACTGCCTTTTTGAGAAATTTTAAAAATATACGATCTTTTCTGATGTGATCGGCGAAAAGAAGTTTTAAACCGGTGTTACACACACACACACACACACATAGGAACATGAAATCAAAGAAGTTAAAAACTAAGGTTTAATGATGTGTCTCATTAACAGTACCCACCAAGATCATTAAAAGAAAAGGATTTGTAACACTAGACTCAAGACGAGTGTCTTCGCGGGATGGACACCTGCACTTTTTTAAGGCGCTAAGGATCGGCCGAAAACGGACACAACGAGGGTAGAAAAAACCTTACCACAAGGAGGTGAAATTTCCATAGGAGGGAGAAGGATGGCAGCCCCGATCTCGCCAACTGGAGAGAAGAAGAATCTTCCCATGGAGGAAAAACCTTGACCAAGAGGGGGAGGATTCCACCCCCGTCCTGTCAAGCAGCAGAGCAGGGGATGTCTGCTTGGAAAGGAGGAAGACAATTGAAGAGAGCTGACTTGTGCAGGCCACTAGCAAAGCCTCCTTGAGAACTGTCTAGGAGGCTTTGCCACTAACTATTTGTTGTTCTCGGGACGGTTCAGTTCAGCACCATATGTTCTATTCTCCAAATGAAATGGTCTTTAAGATAACTTTTTTGTAGAGTTTATTCACATGACGTACACACACATACATATATATTTCGAAGTCTTAAACCAGAAGGTGGGGTCAATTTCGATTCTAAAGGCTTTTGCTCTTCAAAAATAATCGTATTCGACATCGTCGGAGACAACCTCCACTTCATTTTGTTTTCAACTTCATTTCTTTTCACGTTGCCAATTTCGGAAAATTAAAAACAGCCAAATTAATCTCGAACTCTCGACACCATAGTCAGAAATTATATTCGGAGGGGTACTAAGAGGAAAGACATTGTTTTTTGTGAAGGAAACTTCAGTAAAACTACAGGTTTTCTTATGTATGTACACCCCTAATGAGTATCACAATACAATGGTGTTGTAAAATATCAAAATGATTAAAAAAATGATATAATGAACAGATTAAAGTCTACAATGAGTAATAAAGTAATTACACAATCAATTTAATAGTAAAATTAACATTGAAAACTATAAAAAGTATTCAACTCTATTTTTTAAAACAGAAGTATAGCCAACAAAAATAATAATTTTGAAAGAAAATGAACATGTCCAAATTTTGTATCTGTATGTTATAAAATATGTTCGTCTTGAAAGTTTGCAAAAAATTTTCTGAATTGCTTTCGATTGTGCATCAATATTGTGATACGTTGCTGAAAGTGCTATCAATGTGCTCTTACTGGATGAATACAATTTGCACCTTCTGTTTAATTCAACGTCACTAAACACTCTAGTCTATACACAATTAGATGACACAACCCCACACATGGTCTATTTTCTTCCCCGAAACGGTCTTTTTAGAATTTTGGAGGGGGACCGGACCCCTTAAATCCCACCCTTGTCTACTGTAATGAAGATTTTTCATGTCCCTTCATTACATATTTCCCTTGTGGGATATATACATTTTAGCCTACATTTTGCGCCTTTTTTTTCGCCTATTGCCCCTTGGTTTTGGTTTGGTTTTGGAGTGCTACGGTCTACTTTTTTTGCAACACGAGGGCTAATGAGACCAGGACCTACTGCTTAAAGCCGATTCCGAACGGCTACGAACATCCATGCCATAGTTGGATTCGAATCCACAATCTCCGGTTCCGAAGGCCAGCACCCTAACCATTCGGCCATCTTTCGGCCACATTGCCCCTTGCTCTAGCTATTTTCTCACGATTGCAGCCTGTCTTTACAACCAGAGCAGCTCACGATCTGGGATTCAGTTTCGGACCGAGCGTCCAATTCTGGCCACCTGCATCCGAAGCCCTTAAACCTTTCGACCATAATTTGCGCACATCGGCTCATATTCTGACAGTTTCTGTAGACATAAGTTTCGGTTTGAGATAACAACCGCTCCTTTGAAAGGTGCCGCGTTGTGGTGTGTTGCCAAGCCCTGCTCCGCATCGTTTTTGACGAATTTTCACCACCGGAGTTGCTTCTCACTGCGATTGGGTTTCCGCGCTTCGTGTCTCGACGTTTCATTGGTCAGAGCCGTGAGAACCCTACTTCTCCTACAGAGCGGGGGGTTTTCTTGGCGCCTGGCAACCCTCTTGCTGGCTGTGTTTCGGCGCTTTTAACGTGAGAGCAGCCTAGAGGTTTTTGATAATTTTGCGAGACAAAGAGAGTTTTTTTTTAAAGAACTTTGCGGACGTTTTTGGTCCTGCCACCTTTTCCGATGGAGCCGACCTTTTGGTCTCGATACTGCGACGTTCCTGTAGTTATCTTTTCCATCTGCACATTAATCGTCGTAATATTTTTAAAAACAACGCAGCAAAGTAAGTCTCCAATAACCACTATAGGATCAGGGCAGAAGTGGACTATATTATTTGCAATTTAGAGTAATAAAAATTAAATGGCTGGAACCCAAGTCAAAGTCTTTTCTGTCTACCTTCATTCAACTTGACTTAACGCTTTACTACTGGTCCTGACATTCTACTTACTGCTCCCTTCCTATGCTCCAACTCTTCAGTATACCTACGGTCTTGGTTCAGTTAGATATCAATTTTCATATAGGAATGTATAATTTTCATATGTTCATAAATAGCAAATAATAAATGTATAGTGCAGCATTTAATCGCTGCAGTCATTTAATTAACGGCAAGACGGTATATTAGCGAACCTACAATACCTGCTCCAGTAAAAATTAGCTAGCAGGTACAGAAACGAGGCGTGCTGGTCAACTGGAAAGACATAGCTGCCAACGCACGTATATTACAGGATTGTTTCTGAATAATGTAATCTATAGAATAAACACATCTTGGTACCGTACAATCCTTATCTGAAATAAATAGCAACATGTGATGCTAATGCTAATTAAAAGAGGCGGTAATTAATACAATTGTTTGTGAAGCTAACTGCTAGTAATGTAAGTAGATTGGAAAAATAAGAGATTTGAAAAAAAATTTTCAATTTTACAACTCCTCTTCAACCTCCACTCAAAATACAGTTTCTATTAAGTCAAGTAAGTTATGTATTTTAAATTAATTTTACAATTTACACTAAATCACAAATTTGTGATGAAAATCACACTCAGTTTATTTAATTTGTGATTAAGTGAATGTTTCAGTCTATTTAGTATGAATGTTATGTGTTTCCTTTGTGTTTTCTTTGTTAATTCAATTAGATTTTAAATATTCAATTTTTGTAAAATTTTTCCTCAAAATGTTGTTTTTGTTTATGTATCAATTTGTTGAGTTACGATCCCCTCGCCAGATTTCAAACGCCACGCTGCAAGCACGCCAATTTCGCCAAATGTGGTTGAAGCACCAACAAGATCCATGATTAGAAACAGGAGAGTGGGCTAAGAAGAGGAGTTGAATAAAACTAAGGAGTTAAAATACGAGGAACAACATCAATAGGTCAAACTTTAAAACATAAATATTATACTATGACGCTAAACCGCTATTCTACAATCCAAATATAAAATAAATTACTTTAATTGGTTACAGTAATTAAATCTATAGTAATCCTCTATATAATAATAGCCTAATTTGTCTGTCCATCTGTCCGTCTGTCCACGAATTCACGAAGCGGTTGTACCTGGAATGGATAGAGGCATCCATATTGTATTTTTGATGAGTTAGGGTTAGCAAAATTCAAAGCAAGTTCGAAATCCCCCCTTCCCCCCTTTTCGAGTGTTTAATGCCATTATTTCAAGCTCTGTTAAGAGCAGAACATTAAATTTATCAATTTATCACATAATAAACAGATAAAAGTAACGTTTTTTTCTAACATTAGGACTCATTCCTTTAACCATCTCATGTAATCATATCTTATCTTAAATTATTTAAATATCGTCGGCATTATTTTCGTACGTTTTATCACAGAAGTTAGATATTACGTAAATAATTTTCTTTTATATTTGGTTTAAACAATAGATTAGGTACATATGTGATAATTTTAAATTTAATCGTCGATTATTTTTTGTTGCAACGAAAATTTTATCACCGGTATTAACAACAAATTCTTTTCATAAAAGTCTAGGATTCTATTTCACGGACTAATAAACATCTAGCGTTTAAGTTATATATCTTTGAAATTTAAGAAGTTTGTTCGTTTGGGTATTTGTTTTTTATACATAACCACGCAGTTTGCAGTCGATTCTCTAAATTTTGGACATCATTCATATATACCGCCAAATAATCACACGGTCAATATTAAAACCTCTGCTGTTCATCCTATCACGTAATATGACAAGATAAATTAAAGTTGGCAACTAACATGCGGTGAGTAAAAATAAACAAATTATTAAGTGTGCACCAGATAATATCTCGACCAAAAAACAAACCATTTTTTTTACCTGCCATATAGGGTACTTTACAATTCTAGAAAATAAAAAATTTTACTGATCCTGTCATAAGACGGGCTATATGTTAGTAATAATAATATTCATTTTAATAGTATTAGTTATATTTAAGATTGTTAAAATTATGCCCGTATTTTAATTATTAGTTACTCTTTAAGTTTAAATCCAATAATTATGTGTTTAGTGAGATTAACCAGGTAACTGTATTTCTGTAAGCCATCACTTAAATTTTTAACATTTTTACCTTGATTCTATTTCGAACATAGTCTATTCTAATAAATTATATAATAATATTTACATCTAATAAATTATACATAATAGAATTTGGAAGGCCGGGCTAATGAATGCTCTGTCTATGTAATAATCAGGTCCCGCGTATCCTTTCAAAAGAATAATCAAAATCGACTACAACGCAAGCCGAATCAACATTCGATTGCTTTGAGGTATAAAATGAAACAAAAAGATACAAGTGCCTTGAGGTAAAGCGTGGGGGTGTAGGAAGGAGAGTGACAGGCAATCCGAAATCAGACATCCGGCTGATATCTTATGATAACACGGATAAGGAGAAATAAGCTGGAAAACTGAGACACCCCGGGTTATCAGGAGACCTACCTGACGCAGTTTTGCGATAAATACAGTATTGACATTTTTCGTTCAAATATGGCACTTCTTAGAAGAATTGCCTTTTATTTTAAAAATAAAATCGTTAAATGCTGTGTTATTTAGTTGCTATAGCTTATATTGAAGTTTTAATGCTTCGTTGTAACTCAAGTAGATTGTATGTCAAATTTTTACTCCGGCACAGAGAAAGGGTAATTTTGCTCAAAATCATCGTATTCTTGTAATAAATAGTATTTGTATCTGCGTCAAGAACGCTTCCAGGTGATACACCTCTAAAAATCTATTATTATTTTGTAAATTATATTCGTTACTATAAGTCGAATGAAAACAGGTTAACCGTGATGTAAATATTTGAAACGTAGTATAACTGGTACAATCATGGAGGTTTTTTGTGAAATAATGTGTCAGTTGAAAGTAAAATTTAAGGTTAAATACGATCCTGTTAAAAAGCAAATTAATTTAGCTTTCAAAAAAAGTAAGAAAATTTACACATTTTCCATTCCGGCAGCATAGCATCAAGCAATAGCATTTTATAATTTTTCGAACCTTTTACATAAATGTACTGTTTTTATCGGTACATGGGCTGAAATCACGGCATATAGCTTTATTAAAGCTTCAGTTTGCTGTAACGTGTTTGAATGCGATGCCAAATAAATATCTCATTAAGAAATTTTTCTTTTTTATATAACTAGTATCGTGTGATGTTTAAAATCGCAGCTGATCACTAATGAGAGTAGATTGCAATACTCTAAAAGTTGTTTAAGTTTTATAGGAGTTTTACTCTGTGCTGTGCGTAACAACATAGTTGTGAGCTATTGATCAATATATGTTCTGCAGAAATAGTTCGATAATTAGTTTGTTTAAAGAGATTGAATACGTTTCGTTTCTTCGAAAGGAATCATAAACCCAAGGCCGTAGAGTCTCCCTTCCTCCGATATTCCACGGGGAAGAATGATTCTGTATTGCATTTTAGCATTACTGTATAGCATTTTACTGCATGAAGTTTGCTGTATTGCATTTCAAGATTTAAATAAATATACATTTTCAAGTACTGTAAAAATTTAAATTAAACACTTAAATTTAATTTTTTTTATTAAATTTCCATTTTTTATTTTAACTTTAACATTTTTGATCCAAATTGTTTAACACATTTACTAAAATATGTTATATAAAGATTGCGCACGAACTTTTAGATGTATACAAAATTAAATTCTATATAAATTTTTAATTCAGTCATAAATATTAATATTAAATTTTACATAATTTTTAATCACTTGTCCTTTAGAGGTATTTTTTGTTTATTATATCAACAAGCTTGCTGTAATTTTTTTAAAAGTTAATTTATTTAGTATAGAAGTTTTTTCTTGTACTGTGTATTGCTTTTATACAAAATACATTATTTTCCCCCAATACATCGGGTCTACTCTATACTTTACTGGTGCTTGACCTATATAAAGTACCACTTTGGTTTGGTTTGGAGTGCTACGGTCTACATTTTGTAACACGAGGGCTAATGAGACCGGGACCTACAGCTTAAAGCCAGTTACGGACGGCTACGAACATCCATGCCACTGTGGAATTCGAACCCACGAACTCTGTTACCGAAGGCAAGCACCCTAACCAATCGGCCATCGTTCGGCAAAATACCACTTTGTGTGGGGCCTTGTTTAAAAAAAATACCACGCTTGAACTATATGAATGTCTTACACGTTGACGGACACTTGCGTCTATAGCCGTCAAAGAGAAATTCACTATGTGGCATGACGGCAGTAGCCGTCCAAAACAAAATGGTCGTTTTTAGACATTACGGCTATAACGGCACAAATGTGCATTTACCGGCCTACAAGTAGCCGAACAATGGTCGATTGGTTAGGCTGCTGGCCTGTGGCACCGGAGTTAGTGGGTTCGAATCCCACCGGGGTATGGATGCTCGTAGCCGTTCAGAATCGGCTTCAAGCTGTGGGTCCCGGTCTCATTAGCCCTCGTGTTCTCAGTATGCACGTGGTTGTGTCCGATCGAGTTTTCTCTTAAATTTATAGTTATTATTGATTTTGTGTAAAACTCCCAAAAATACTTTGTTGCACACAAAAAACTGCTTATTTGAGTCATTAAACCTGTCATTTACGTTTTTAAAGTTTTGCGGTTATAGCCGTCATCATCCCACTACTTAGTATCTAGATTCCGTTGGTGGCATGACGGTTATAGCTGCAACCTAAAGGTGCAGAATTAATCAAAACTAAGTCTAAGCAGAGAGAGTAAAACTATACTTCTAATATTCTAAAAATTACAAAAGCATATAGTGTAAATTTCCGAACTTCACTAGTTCCTACTGTCCGTCAATGTGTTGAACAATTTCTTTAATTTTATTATTTTTTGGCACTTTTTATAAATTTGAAATAATAGTTGTGTCGTTCTGTTAACAAATTTTATGTTTTCTAGTTTAAAAAAAAAATAGGGAAATTTGAGGGTTTGGGAAGGCTGATTACAGTTTAGAAGTCTCGGGTTATTCCCCAGTTTTCACGTGTAACACTCGCTGTATCCCCTATTTAATAATAACGTAAGTTATCTGTCCGTCTGTCCTCAAATTTATGATGCGTTTGGGCCTGGAATGAATAGAGGCATCCATACTGGATTCTTGATGAGTTAAGAGTTAGCAAAATTCAAAGCGAGTAAAGTTTATCTTTTCCTTAACTATCTATCCGATTCTAAAATAAATTGGTATAAATATGCTTCATATCACAGCGAAAAATACTGTCGTCTTTAGAACGTTCGAAATCCACCTCTTCTCCGCTTTTCGAGCTTTTAATGTCATTATTTTAAGCCCTATTTTTCTCGGTTAAGAGCAGACGATTAAATTTATCACATAATAAATAGGTAAAAATAACATTTTTTTTCTAGCATTTTGACGTCAGTCCTCTAATCATCTCATTTAATCATTTCTTGTTTTAAAATATTTAAATATCGTCTGCATTATTTTCATACGTTTTATCATGTGACTTAGATATTACACAAATAATTTTCTTTTATAACTGGTTTAAATAATAGATTAGGTACATATGGGATAATTTTAAATTTAATCATCGATTACTTTTTGTTGCCATGAAAATTTTATCACCGGTATTAACAACAAATTCTCTTTATAAAAGTTTAGGAGTCTATTTCACGGACTGATAAATATACAGTTTGACTTATGTATCTTTAAAAATGCAAAGTTAGTTCATTTGTGTGTTTGTTTTTTATACACAGCCACACGGTTGGTTTGACTAAATGAATTCAACGTGATTTTAAACTGCATTCACAGTGTCGGCAGACGGTAGAGGAGTGTGAAGATAAACTATTGAGAGTGTACCAGATATTTTTCAGCCAAAAAACAAACTATTTTTTTACCTGCCTCTTAGGGTACTTTACAATTCTGGAAAATTAAAAACTTTACTGATCACGTCATATGACGGGCTAAACGCTAGTTGAGAATAACTGTGCAGACAACTTATTTGAAACGAAATTATTGAAAGCAACTCACTGAGGTTTTCATCAATAACGTACGGCACGATGGCTCTCCCCGGATATCCCGGCCAGCGATAGGCTTCATCGGCGACGCCATTCTAAAGAAAGGACAAGAATAAAACACTTGTAAATTACTTCACTCCGGAAATTGAATCGTTCCACCTTGCGTTACACTGGCCTTGATTCCGTAACTTATCAAATTCAAGGATACAAGGAGACATTAACGCTGCCAACCTTTCCGATTTTCCTGTAAGATGTGGGCCATATCTTTTGGAGAGACAATAAGAGACAAACCAGAAAGCGTTTCAAAACGAGAAAAAAAAACTTGAATTGCATATATTGCTGTGTTTTTTTTTACCCAGATTTGAAAGTTGTATATAATTCATTAGAAGTCTTACATAAATCACTAATTTATTATGAGTTTCCTACAATCGGCAAAAAGGTTTTAATGAAGAATAGCATTATAGTTGCTCCCTTTCAATAATAATTAAATTTATTTTTGCTTCATTTGATTTAGTACCTTATTAATAGAAAATACTTTTACATAACCCTTTACATCACCGTGTTGCAGATCTGCTGCATACCCAAATCTTTATGTCATTTACGCATAGCTTTAAAACATGGTTTGTTGATTTGTGGACTCCGCTTAACCCTTTAAAGGTCACCCAAATAAATTCATGGGAATTTAATGTAATTTGTTTATAAATGTTATATATAAGCCTTGTATATGTAAAATATATAAATTTTCTTTACATTCATTAAAAGGGTTTGCCTTAGAGGATACCAAATTAGGGTTTGAGAAGTGGTTTAACTGACTAACCCCTCCCCTTTTACCATCTTGATCATTATGCCTTTTTAAAAGTTTAACTATAATTGAAGAACAATAAATGATAATCCTTTAACTGGTGTAATAAATAAATAGCTTAACAACTTAAAAGTGTTGTTTGTACAGATACTTTTATTTGAGGTCATAAGTAAGATAAATTGAATCTGACTTCTCAAGTACAGAAAGTTTAAATACATATATTTCAATAGAAAAAGAAATAAATAAGTTAAACATAGAACTATCATCTGTTATATATTTAAAATATCAAAAATATAGTATGTATAAAATATATAATGTATTTTTAATATATAAAATGTATAATATGTATGTTATCACATAAAAAAAAACACTTTTTTTTTTATTGCAAAAGCTCTTGATTCTACGTCATTGGCTTCCATATATCTCAGATATATGATATTGGAGCCGTAAATAATTATAAAAAGATAAAGTAAAGTTTAAAAAAGAAAGATGTTTAATAGGTGGTATTGCTACGAAACCACTGTCCGTTAAAGGGTTAATGTGATCAGTTTGGGGCACCGTGATTTTGATAACAATAACCGATTGATAATAATAAACGATATGCAAAATTAGATAAATTTACTGACCTTAATTCACACGTACTAAATTTCAAAACAAAATGAAAAAACACACCTTATATTATCCTGGATTTACGTATATTATTCTTTGAAAATGAGAATTGTATATATAATTACAAAAATTGATCTATTGTTGATTGTCTACAATTTTTTTAAAGAATCTCATTGATAAATAAATCGTTCGTAATCATAATGTTTTTTAAAGTCATCAGAGTGGTGTTGTACTCCACGTTTCGACACTTTCAATGCAATTCAGAAGCTGAGAAATGTTTAACTGCGCTGCAGTATTGCGCTGACTCATGTATGGTAACCTATCATAACGAATGAAAATTTCGATATTTAGTTGTAATGTTAAATCATTTCGCTTTCTGGCTTCCATATCGACAAATTGCATGTAAGCGAGCAAGGAAAAAAATGTGAATGCGCTCCTTCTCAGTTCCGAATAGAATGTGTTGTCTTCTGCTTATCTGACATCTATTGACCACCAGCAGGGTGTGCGTATGTCTGAAAATTTCCATGAATGTGTAGTCCCCACTCCTTGGTTTTTCTCCTTTTCCCTAGATGAAAGAGGCAGAATTCTCGGAAATTAAAACAAGAACGAAGGGAAAGAAAAAAATGGGTTCCTGAATACATTTGAATATTCCTTTGCCAGTTAAAATGAGGTTCGGAAACTTATAACATTCACCGATGTAACGATCACGTAAAGCGATAATTTTAATATACAAATGAATAGAGAAAATCGGGTCCAAATGATTTCGATAACAATAAGCGATTGATAACATTAACAGCGATCACATTAAGCGGAGTCTTCTGTACTTTATTATTCCGCGAGTCACCCGTAGTTACACAAGAATACGCGCCGGTCCTCTGAGGCCTGGAGCAGTATTTCTCAGCCAAATACCAACAAGACGGAAAATTTATATTACCTAAATTAGTTTTTTAAAGTTTAAAATATGTTTCAGGTTACTTAAAATATTAATTTTTAAAAGTATTTTGAACTGTAGATATTTTTTTATTAGCATTCCGAAAGCACAAACATAATGTACACACAGTTTAAAAATTTACATCACATCTTAGTATTTCATCTTTCAATTTAATCATTTCCATCAAATAACGATGTATTTTTTACAGCATCTCCGTTTCCGAACGCAAAAACTAAATAAAAATGCAAAAGTATATGCGCCTGCTCTGGTGCCTTGGAACTCTAAGTAAAAGATATCTTTTTGAAAAAAATTTTCAGAGAAAATTGCGGAAATGCATGTTATTGGGGCGTAAAAAGACCTATAAGACAGCTACTAAAAGTTTGGGAAGTTTAATTCTATTGAGTTTTTTTTTTTTTTTTGTGTGGAATGTTTTATAACTCTCGGGCCTCAAAAGTCCACCGAGCATCCTAGTGGGGTAAGAGAAAATACTTTTGGATAACCCTTTGGATCACCGTGTTGCAGATCTACTACATACCGAAAACTTGACGACATTTACGCAGTGAGCTTTTGTTGGTGCATCCTGCCATGAAGTGTTGTTACAACTTTTTTTGGATACACGATATATTGATTGAATCTTCCACGGGTAAGTGATTTGATTTATTTTTTCTGAAAATTGAAGAATTAGAAAGAATTAAGAGTACAGAAGATTCACTATAACGCATCAAAAACTAAACGAAAAACAATGAGAAGCTTAATTTCTAAATTAAGAAATTTGATGTTGAGATAGAGAAAGAAACTTCATATCCAGAAATTGTGCAAGACTCTCTAGCTGTTATTTTAGAACATAGAACTGTATTAACCAACCTGGATGAAGTCATCGAAGAACAGACCGAAATTAAGGATTTAGAAGGAGAGGTAGAAAGTTCAGTTGAATACAGTCAGTCAATTGTGCTCTGCAGATCTCATGCACATCGAAAGAATATGCACAGCTTTAAAACAAGATTTGTTGATTGTTGCTGTCCTGCAATGCTGCAGTTAACACATATATTATTAAAATTATTATTTACAATGCAAAGGCACATGCTCTCATAGCATTCATCACTGCGAAGTCACAGATATATATTACCCATTTCGTTATGGGAGTACCCTATAGGTGGCCAACGTTACTCCCTAGGACACCACAGATTAACAGGAAGGTCCTCGTAATTTAGAAGCAAGAACCAAATAGAAGACCCCCAAGGCTTGGCCTGCCGCTTCCAGAAGTATCTTTTGAAAGCTTAGAGAACATTATGAACACGAACTTATTTTACGTGTCCCAGCAGCCATTAATGAACACGATATTTGGCTAGCTCGAACCTTGAATTCACCACATAACAGATAGATGTCTTTGACGACTGAACTACTGCGGCTCTTGTAGTTAACACAATTGGGTCGTAGAATCCGTTCCAAAGGATGCTAAGTTTAGTTTTTGTTGAGTCACTGCATGATTTACCGTTTAATCAGAAATTGAAAATTTATATTTAAATGCACATTACATATATAAATTTTGAATTTGTTGAATTTAAGAACATGTAAAAAGACCAAAAGCAGATTTCTCACAAACACAGTTTCAAATTCCTTACGTAAACGTAATTTTCGTCTATTTAATATGTTTGTTTCTAGAAAAAAATTATTTTTCATTAAATTTTCATCTTGTTGTTTAAAAGAATTACTAAAAAATTATTAAAGAATTTCATTTTGTTTACTATTTAAAAAATTTTTTTTACATGTTTGAAATAGTGTATTCTAACAGCTAAAGAATTTTTTTTAAATTTGAGGTTGCTGAGATGCAAAGGTTGACGGATACTATAAACATCGCGACGAGGAAAAATAGTCGATTCGAGAAAAATATTTATGATAGTGTAATCCAGTTCAGAATTGAAATAAAAAAAATATTTATATACCATTCAAGACACACGTGTACAAAATGTAAGAATTCCCCGCAAGGAACATCTACGTTTGCGCCAAGTAACAAAATTCTTTATTGCTACAAGAACGATTACAGTCTGGGTAACAGCTGCCTCCTGATTTAGCAACGTTTTTATTTTACATCTGGGCAGAATCACTTCATTTCATTTTCAAAATCATTTCATTCTCAACAACACGTCGTATTTTGCATAGAGAATGTGCGTATGACGTCAGGTGCAGCAAAAAGTTGCAGCTCAATTTCCTCGTAGGCAAAACATTTGAATTTCCTACGGATTGTGCTTGTTATTGGGGTTTTAATTTTGTCAATTATCTGAAAATGGTAAGAAGCTGTTGAGTGTATAAGTGTACTAAGCAAATGCATCCTTAGATCTTGTGTTCAGACCTGGAAATTTATCTAAATAAGTCTCGATTATGACTGTAAAAAGTCCTTCTTGCCTGATGAACTTAAATTTCCCTCATAAGGGGATAAATAAAATTTAGTTTTGCTTTTTACGCGATCCCTATCGAAGTTCTTAAGATACAATGAAAACAAGCAATATTTTGCCAACGAAAAGTTGAGTAGTAGTCAGCACTAGTATTTGTTTACAAACATGCACTTTCTCTATTTAACCTTCTAATTCCAGAGCTGGATTTACTGGTTCCTGTCGGGGGATGATTCCGCCCCCAGTGGGCATTGAAGCTTTTCATATGTAGCCTCCACACTATGGCCAATTGTTCACCAATTTCTGATGGTGACCTCGAACGATGGCCACAAGCTAGGCCACTAAATGGGCCAAGCACGTGGTTCGTCCATAGGGTCTACTGCGCACTTTAGCTGCGCATCTGGTTGCCTTTGATCTTTGGAGAAAAATCGCCTCGGAAGCCATCGTCCGCCAAGGCTATTTTATCTTCTGCCACAATTGACCACGATAAACCATACTCCCTCCAGACGGCGGTGATGGCTTGCAGTGGACCATGGTGTGGAGGGGCATATAAAGGAGGTAGCTAGTTCAAAGGCATACGTGGGCGTTAAGGCAGTCAGTAGAAATAATTATGTGTAAAGTACACATGATATACATAAAATTATCAATAAATCAATCCAATAATATTGTGTTTAGCAAAATAAATGTGGCATTATTTTGAATTGTACATTTTGTGAATTCCACTAGCGGCAGCACCTTTGAGCTATAGTACAGAAATTTTAATTGCATTTTCTTCGTTGTATTTGGTTGAACTTGGGCTCAGTACAGTAGCTAGTTGACTATCTAACAAAAGGAACATCGCTAAACGGGGAAATTTCCGAATAATGTTAATGAAATTGGTACCTTATATTAACAAATTGTTAAAAATCTACGAACCACAATCTCATTAATTATTTTCATTTCTTATTTGTTTTATGCTTATTATTATGTTTCTAAATAAGCAATTTTTACTACATTTGATTGAGGTTTTAATTAATTTCTACTTTGTGATTCTTATTAGATAGATAGTCATATAGGTAAAACATATGTAGTTTTGTTGTGGAGCGCTACGGTCTACTGCTTTTACTACACGAGGGCTAATGAGACCAGAACCAACTGATTAAAGTCGAATCCGAACAGCTACTAACCAGCAGCGGGATTTGAATCCACGAATTTCGGTA
>CM063501.1:85761564-85791564 GCA_032207245.1 Pardosa pseudoannulata | reverse complement strand
ATTAAACATTAATTAGTTCTCAAAATGTGTCTAGTAACGTGATGATAGTACATTGATTTAAATATAATTAAATTAATCAAAAATTACTTACTCGAAGCAGCCGTTGAGGAATGATCATGTCACCCCCAAAAAACCTTTTCTGTTGCAATACATATTCTCTCCGATCTACAGACAAAGGAAATATTATTAATTTGCTCTATACTAATTATAGAGAGTATTTTAATAACTTAAGATCTCTATTTAAATATATAAAAAACTCAATATTTTCTTTTAAACTGTCTTAAAAGTCATCGTCGAAAAGCAGTATGATAAGTTTTATATCATTGCGTAATATTATGAAAATATAAGGTTGTTTGAAAAATATCCCATCTGTAATATCCTGACCCACTTTTATCCTCTAAGGTTTGTCGCCGCAATATTGCATAGCTGGATGTGAAGTGATTAATCATCATAAATTTGTACCTCAAAATTTGGATCGGTTGTACCTGGAATGGATAGGTTTGGTTTGGTTTGGAGCGCTACGGTCTACTGTTTTGCACACGAGGGCTAATGAGACCGGGACCTACAGTTTAAAGCCGATTCCGAACGGCTACAAATATCCATGCCAGCAGCGGATTCGAACCCACGAACTCCGGTTCCGAAGAGCAGTGCTCTACCATTCGGCCATCGTTCGGCCCTGGAATGGATAGAGGTATCCATATTGGATTCTTCTTGAGCTAGTGTTAGCAAAATTCAAAGCGAGTAAAGTTTATCTTTTCCTAAACTATCAATCCGATTCTAAAATAAATTGGTATAAATGTGCTTTATATCACAGCGAAAAATACTGTCGTCTTTAAAACGTTTGAAATCCCTCCCTTTTTCGAGGGTTTAATGCCATTTTTTCAAGTCCTATTTTCTCCGTTAAAAGCAGGCGATTAAATTTATCAATTTATCACATAATAAATAGGTTAAAAAGAACATTTTTTCTAGCATACAGACGTTATTTCTTTAACCATCTCATTTGTTTCTTATTTTAAATTTTATAAATATCGTCTGCATTATTTTCATACGTTTTATCTCTGAACTTAGAGATATTACGTAAATAATTTTCTTCTATATTTGGCTTAAATAATAGATTAGGTACATATGGGATAATTTTAAATTTAATCATAGATTATTTTTTGTTGCAATGAAAATTTTATCACCGGTATTAACAACAAATTCTTTTCATAAAAGTCTAGGAGTCTATTTCACGGACTAATAAATATCTAGCGTTTAAGTTATATATCTTTGAAAATTAAGAAGTTTGTTCATTTGTGTGTTTGTTTTTTATATATAACCACACGGTTTGCAATCGATTCTCTAAATTTTGGACATCATTCATATATACCGCCAAATAATCACTGTCAATATTAAAACCTCTGCTGTTCATCCTATCACGTAATATGACAAGATAAATTAAAGTTGGCAACTAACATGCGGTCAGTAAAGATAAACAAATTATTGAGCGTGTACCAGATAATTCTCAGCCAAAAAACAAACCATTTTTTTTACCTGCCTCATAGGGTACTTTACAATTCTGGAAAAATTAAAAACTTTACTGATCTCATCAAATGACGGGCTATATGCTACTATTAACAATATTCGACAAACAGCAGGATAGCGTTCTAGGGTTAAGCAGTCTCCTTAGTCCTCGTGTAGAAAAAAAGTATACCAGACTGTGTATGCCAAATCAATCCATAGCACTTTAAAACATCTTTTGTAATGTATTTATCTAACCAATAAAAAAAATTAAATTGTGACGATTTCCTTCCACAGCAGCGATGTATGTCATATGCCTGTAAACATAACTATAATATACAGCGAATTAAGTTCCTGTCACTCGTCGACAAACGATGACCAAATGCTTAGAGCGGTGCTTTCCGGTACCAGATCTTGTGGGTTCAAATACCGCAGCTGGAATGGATGTTTGTTTGGTTTGATTTGGAGTGCTACGCTCTACTTTTTGGAATACGAGGGCTAATGAGAGCGGGACCTACACCTTAAAGCCGATTCCGAATGATCGGCTACGAAAATCCATGCCACTGTGGGATTCGAACCCACGAACTCACGGTACCGAAGGCCAGCACTCTAACCAATCGGCAACCATTCGGCGGAATGGATGTTTGTAATCATTCGGAATTGGTTTTAAGCAGAAGGTCCCGGTCTCAAGTAGAATAAAAAAGACGGTACCTCTGTAACACCATTCTAAACCTTATCACTCGTCAACCTCAACGCAACGGGTTCAATATAGAATGATTTTTGCCGTGAAGACTGTGCGGGTTTCTTGTGTGATAGCGAAATATTTTCAACCGATTTATTTTGGGTTAGACTGACGTGCGATAAGGCGTTTAACACGTTGACTGCCATGGGGGTCATCTGTGACTGGCACTCGACTTGGCTGCAGCGCCGTGGGAGTCACCGGCAACAGGCGATGCAGCAAATAAGAAAAGTACATAATTAGAGTAAATATGGATGCTGATAAATTTTTCAATAATGCCATTATTATTATAACTGTTTGGTTTTGTTTGGTTTGGAGCGCTACGGTCTTCTTTTTCCAACAAGAGGGATAATGAGATCGGGATCTACTGCAGCTTAAAACCGATTTCAAACGGCTACTAACATACATGCCACTGTGGGATTCGAATCCACGAACTCCCGTTCCGAAAGCCACCACCCTAACCATTTGGCCATCGTTCGGCCGTTATTATAATGTATTGAATAAATTAATGAATTATAGAACATACAAGTATAATTTTATTAGTACATAAAAAATATACTTTTTATCACTGCATATTGTGATGAGTCAGATTGAAATATTCAATGCAAAGAAAATGTGAATCAACGCTATCGGAACAGTATGTCACGACTTTTTTAGTCAAATTATTTCCTTTAGTACTTTCAAAGCTAAATAATGAGAGTAATCACTTAGCAATCGAAGCACGATTGTGTGAAAAACAGAACAATCGTCACAATTGCCTACCGCGCCGTGGAAGTCACTGGTGGACACCCCCCACCTCCGAAAACTGCTTCAAGCATAATTTTATAACTCATTTTATCTGCTTCAAATAATATTTCAGTGTATGCATCTCATAATGAAAAGTGGACGTCGGCGCCTTGGGCAAACCACCGAAAATGTGTCTGGCAGTCAACGTGTTAATCGGTTTAAGATATTTGACCCTCATAGGAGAGATCTACGCATCTTCATCAGGAAAAAAAATCGTTAACTAAATCCTATATTTCTTCAATGTGTGCAGGTTGACGTGTGATAAATTTAAAAATAGGAGTGAATTATGTTTCTGTGCAGTCCGAATGTAGTCACAATAATACAAATTTACTGAGCTGGATCAGAGAATGAGGAAAAACCTATGGCCGCCTAAAGAATTTCGTGCTAATCCTTTGCGAAAAATATTTTACAGTTTGACCATCTGCCTATAAATGCATCACATATATTCAAGAATCACGATTTTGATATATACTTGTAAGCAAAAAGAAAAAATTGATTCAAAAATTAATTTAATAAAATATTTACTGAACAGTTAGGCACATATATTTTATAAAATAAGGGTGAGTTGTTTCCATAGAAGTAATAATTTTCATGGAATCTAGGATTACAATTCAGTCTGAGAGACAGGAAAGAGTAAAATTAAAATTCCTACCTGAACTTATAACAGTGATGGAAAGAGAATGAACAGCACCTAATTTTGCCCAATCTGATTTACAGTTCAGAGAAAAACTCGTAGCAAGTGTTCAAAGTGGTGGCAACGCGTGTTTGGTTTGGTTTGGAGCACTACGGTCTACTTTTTTGCAAAACTAGGGCTAATGAGACCGGAACCTACTGCTTAAAGTCAATTCCGAACGGCTAGGAGCACCCATAACAACAGTGGAATTCGAACCCACGAACTGCTGTACCGAAGATCAGCGTTTGACCATTCAACAATCAATGCATGTTATTGTGGATGAATGACTGGTGCACCTTCTTGAAGATTCATAATGTTCTGTTAATTATATGTGTGGCAAGAAAGGTTCCCACTACGTAATCTTCAGCCGAATCTTCAAGCGTCTTGCACACTGAAGACTTCATATACCTCCGGGAAACAAAGTTCAGTAAATTGAGGCAAAACTTTTAAAAAGCTTTTTATAGGAGCTCTAGGTTGAGTTAGTAGAGTTGAGCGTATCCAGGTTCTCACACAGACTCCTGTTGAGTACATCAGTGGTTTTAATATTTGTTTTAAAAATATTATCGTTTGTCATTAGATTTATTTTAATTTTCCTTTTGTGTTGTGGTAACTTTTGTAAAGAAAGAATAATAAGATTTTCCTGATTAGATTGGAATATTGTAAGATACCGAAAAGAATATACAGTTTACTTGGCTTAATGTGATAGCGGTTAATGTTATGAATCTCTTATTGTTATCGAAATCACTTGGTCCCGATTTTCTCTACTCATTTGTATGTTAAATTTATCGCTTTATGTGATCGTTACATCGGTTAATGTTATCAGTTTTCGAACCTCATTTTAACTGGCAAATGAATATTCACAATATATTCAGAAGACACCCATTCTTTTCTTTCCTTTCTCTGTTGTTTGAATATCGAGAATTCAAACCTAGGGAAATAAGGAATGAACAAAGGAGTGGGAAACTACACGTTCCTGGAATTTTTCAAAAATATACACACCCCGCTGGTGGTCAATGGTTGTCAGATAAGCAGAAGACAACACATTATTTTCGGAACTGAGAAGGAGCGTGTTCACATTTTATGCATTGCTCGCTTACATGCAGCTTGTCGACATGGAAGCTGAAAGCGAAATGATTTAACATTAAAAGAAAAGATCGAAATTTTAAATCGTTATGATAGGTTGATTATGATTACGAACAATTTATCAATGAACTTCTTAGAAAAAATTGTAGACAGTCAACAATGGATCAATTTTGTTAATTATGTATACAATTCTTATATCTTAAAGGATAATATCCTTCCTTCCTCAGTGGCATGACAGCCCAGGATGGGCCTTAGCCTTCTCTAGAATTCCATACCAGGCAGTCCTATCTTTGGCTCTGGATTTCCAATTTGAAATTTTCAAGGATCTTATGTCTTTCTCAATGCAGTCTAACCATCTAAGTTTTGGTCGTCCTCTCATTCGGGTTCCTATTGGTTTGGCCGTAAAAACTTTTTTTGTGAATCTATTGTCACTAAGTCGAACTAGGTGTCCGGCCCATTTTAATCTTTGTAAGCTAATAAAATTAATTATATCTGGGTTTTTATATGTTCTGTATTATTCAATATTTGTTCTTCTTCTCCATATACCATTTACATTAATTCCCCCCAAAATACTTCTCAATATTTTTCTCTCAAAAACTGCTAGGGTTTTCTTGCCTTTTTCTGTCAATGCCCAGGTTTCAGCTGAGAAAGTCAAAACAGGTCTTATTAGGCATTTATACAATATTATTTTAGCCAATCGTTTAATGTACTTAGACTTTAAATATTACTTTAATCCAAAATAAAAATCGATTAGCAGCAGTAATTCTGCTATGAATTTCAACAGATATATTATTTTGTGTATTAATTTCCGAACCTAGGTATATAAACTGCTTTACAGTCTCAAATCTATAACTGCCTATTTCTAAGAAGGAGTGATTATATTCTGATTTTAAACAAGGCATATATTTGGTTTTAGTTTCATTAATGCTCAAATTCATCTTTTTGGCCTCAGTTTCCAGAGAAATAAAGGCTTGTTTTAGTGCATCTAATGTCCGGGCTATAACACCAATTAAAGGATAATATACAGTACATAAATATAAGGTGTGTTTTTTTATTTTGTTTTGAAATTTAGTACGAGTGAATTAAAAGGGGTGAGAAAATTTATCTAATTTTGCATATCGTTTATTGTTATCAAAATTACGGTGCCCCAAACTGATCACATGAAGCAGAGTCAACTATATATGAAATTAATAAAAGAAATCGTATGGTGCTTGTTGTCGTATTTCCATGAAACCGTCTATATCATTCAGTATTAGAATAAGAAAACAAAACTCCATCTCGAGTGAAAGCATTGACGCTCGTAAAGTTAGAGCCCACTTACATAAGTACTGTCTGCTGATCACAGAGATAGCTCCTGCCAACTTGTCTGTTGCCGTGGAAATAAGATATACTCTTTTTTTTTTCGACCGAGAAAGCCTAGAAAGGAGTCTATGACTGAGATTAAGTCTTCAGGTTTGACGTTACACAAAGGCATTTGGTTTTAGTTTGGTTTGCAGTGCTAAGATCATCATCCCCCTCCTTCGTAATGGTCTATTCGCCAACGTACAAGGTTAGAATACTGGGTTCGAGCATAACAAATGTACTTAACGTATTCTAGTGCACCCACAGACGGTAAGGCTAAATCTGTTGGTCTGAATATCTACTTGCTGGGAGGTTTACAGAGTACGGAAGATAGGCACGGAATTATAAGCAAAAATCCTATCTGGCATTGTATCATGAGCGTCTCCTTTCATCACAAAGTAGGCAGTGCATTGTGATATATCGAAGGTCAATGTTTTGCAGTAAAAAGAGCAATACAAACGTGAAGAGGGGATTTCTACAAACAATCGGTAAAGTGACAGTATCGATGTTGGTCATGCAAACAAATCAGTCGTGGATATTAGTATAATAAATCGGTTTACTAACTTATCAAAAAGATAATATGGTAATAATGACATCGAAAAAGGTTATCAGAGAGAAATCAACATGCCAAGAGGTCAAAAGTTCAAGAAGAGCATAAAATCCTAAATCGACTTTCCCGCAGTATGGTATAGGAACCGTGGATAGAAACTGAGAAAACAACCAACGCGTCTATCCCACATTAACAGTATGGAGACTCAATTCACAATATTAGTATCACAATATTAGCATTTTCCACGTATGTTTTTTAAAACGTTATTAATACAAAGTTTATTTCAGTAATAATCATGGGCATCCAGCGGTATAGCGAGAAATTTTCAATGGTCGGGGGAGTTCTTCTCTTCAACCTAAAGTCTAAAGTAATACGGCAATATTTATATGTGTAGTAATCCTTTATTTTTCTTTTTCTTTTTTGAGGGGGGGGGTTAAAGCTACTACATCTACCCGTTTCGCAAAGCTACTGTGTACATCAGATCTAAACGTACAAGGAATTTTAAAGCTAAAATTTGACTTAGTATCCTATGACTATTTGATACGGTTTGGTTTGGAGTGCTACGTTCTATTTTTTGCAATACGAGGGCTAATGAGACCGGGACCTACAGATTGAAGTCGATTATGAACGGCTACGAACATCCTTCCCACAGTAGGATTTGAACCCTGGAGCTCCGGTACCGAAGGCCATCACCCTAACCAATCGGCCATAGTTCGACTTATCTGATACGGATTCTACGAGAGAACTGTGCTCATTGCAATGCTGAAATATCAACAAAACAATCTTTTACAGCTTAATAGGAAAATATCAATTTTGTGCATGTTAAGATTTGCAACACGTTGTTGTTGTTAATGCCATTCGGACAAGGGAAGCATCTAAACCAGATGTACTCTGGTTAAAGCATGAAAGTCAAAGCATGAGCCTTCTTTTGGTGAGCATCGCCAAAGGGAAAAAACTATTTTCTGCTCAAATTGTGTTCTCTTAATTTAGAACAGAGGCAAATCAGAAGACCCCTGGCTTAGCCTGAAATCTCCAGAAGTATCGTTTGATAACTTGGGAGAAAATTGGGACCTCAAACCTATTTTTCGTGTCCCGTCGCCATTAATGAACACAATGGATCTTTAGCCGACTCGAACTCCGAACTCGTAACCCTCCGGTGACAAGATCGCTGCCTTTGTAGACTGAGCATCCAAGGTGTAACACGCTGATATAAGGATTAATTCTTAAGTGGTTAATAGTGAATGAATTAAAACTGTCCTGGAAATATGATATAAATTTCTCCCCAAATTAACCGATCTGCCAATTACATATCGATAAATATCTTACATATAAGTTATTAAGGACTGCACAGAATAAAACAAATATGAAATTTAAACAAATTTGCATGCTTTACATCTATGTTATTAGAGACTGCACAGAATAAAACGAATATGAAATTTAAACAACTTTTCATATCTTACATCTACGTTATTAGAGACTGCACAGAATAAAACGAATATGAAATTTAAACATCTTTTCATATCTTACATCTAAGTTATTAGTGACTGCACAGAATAAAACGTTTATGAAATTTAAGCAACTTTGCATATCTTACATCTAGGTTATTAGAGACTGCACAGTATAAAATGAATAAAGTTTAAACAACTTTGTATTTCATACATCTAGGTTATTAGGGACTGCACAGAACAATATAAATATGAAATTTAAACAACTTTGAATACCACAGCAAGTTACTTTAGTGATCAGCTAAAGGTTTAAACATAACAGGATGTTATTTATGAAAAAGGAAAAATTTCGTGAAAAACGATTTATTTGGTATTACGGGAAAAATAAGAACTGTAAAAGGAAGTTTTACAATAGATAAAGGGATTTGTCATGATTTCAGTCTATGTACATGTCGATAAGGAAAATTAATGTACGCCTGTTCAAATAATCAAAGTGTCAATCCAAATTAAAAATTTACAAATAATAGAAATTGCATCAAAAATTGTAGACTGTTTATAAGATTGATCTTTTGCCTACTTTTAAAAAGGAAAACTTGTTAAAATAAATCATAAAATTCTACAAGCTATTTTTTAGCGGTATCTAAAATGAGACGCTGAACATTAAAAAGGATATATCTTTCCACTTATCTAAAGGAAATGTAACCACATTCCTACGCTATTACTTAAAGAGTATCGAGGTTATCAGAGCTACATACATAAAAATATAGAGACCTGATCTTACTAAAGATAATCAAATTTTTGCTCGATTTACATAGTAAATAATCGCCGATTTTCTCTAATCATATTTCACAAAGAGGTATTTATTGAAGGAATAGGGGGAGTGGATCCCTTGTGTCTGAACTCATCCAGAAATATTTTAAATGTAGGGGAGACCGAGGTAAAATGGACCACGGGGTAAAATGGACCATCCCCTATTATTCATTTTATTTATTATTTTTAATGTTTAATACATTGATACATAGATGACAGCACTGCAGTCTTGAAAATGAATGTGTAATTGTGTGTTTAGCTGACAATTGAGCCATTTTATTCTAGAAAGTTGATTTGTGGTAGTCAGAAGTAAATATTTTCATCATAATATATCTTCTTCTCTTCATTTAAGAATTGTGATTTGGAAGATTTAACTTCTCACAATAAAGAGCTAAGATGATGTATTATTATATTTAATGTAGCTAAAACAATTTAATATAAGATTAGTTCTTTTTTTTCTGACACTTTTTGTCAGAATTACACATGGGGTAAAATGGACCACCATAACCTGGGGTAAAATGGACCATGGTCCATTTTCCAGGTTGTGTTTTTTTTTTATTTCTGTAATGCTTTCTAAATTGATTTTATGTGTGATACTTTAAAAAACATGCAGGATTTAAAGTAACAGATATATGGCAATTCAATGAAAATGTCTTTAGGATATCCAATATCTCTCATCATATGTGACTGATCAACCATCACCAGATTTTGAATTAACAAGTACAGCTGATCGTCAACCAAGCACAGGTAATCAGCAACCAAATACATCACAATCAGTACAAAGTGAAAATCATTAGTTAAAAACAATACCACCTTTTGAATTACGCCCCTTGGCAAAAGCTAGCATGAGCAAGACAACAAAGAAACGAAAGAAGGGTGCATCATAAATTCTAACTGATACAGCAGTGAAACGATGATTGCAAAAATGTCAAAGAGAAGGAAGAGAAAAAAATTTAAACAGAAAAATGCTGCTTTAGTTAAAGATAGGAAGAATTTAGAAAAAATGTTAGTCTTAACTAAGCAGTAAAATGATAAAACTGTGAATTTTAAAGCAAATAAAGAAAGTTTATGTGGATCAGAAAGTTCTAGTGATTCGGAAAGTATGTCTGTTTATAGTGATACACAACACAGTGATAAAGAAAGCAATTCACAGCATGATGCTAATTCTGATAATGAATTAAAAGTTGGCAAGTATGTTTTGGTTAAATTTTTGACAAAAAAGAAAGTGGTTCATTTGGTTGGTTTAATAACAGAAAAAAAATAATGAAGATTACGCTCTTGTGAAATTTATAAGGCAAAAACCTAATCAAAATGTGTTCATTTTCCCTGACAATGTTGATGAATCGCTCGGAAATGTTCAAGATATTATGATGAGTCTCCCAGATCCTACTGCTTCTCAAGAAAATAGCAGACTTTCAGTAACACACAAATCTTTTGGTGTATCATTCATTAACTTCAATATTCGCTAATATTATGTTTTATGTGTACAGATTGAAGCTATAGAAAATAAATATAATACATTTTATGTTTTGTACTATTAAATAATGTACTACATTTAAGTTATCTGTAGAAATTTTTTGCGGTCCATTTTACCCCGTGCCATGGATCATTTTACCCCAGGGTTGGGGTAAAATGGTCCACTTTGTCACTTGCTATTAAAAAAATTATAATAAAAAAAGTAATTATAATAATTGGTTTTAACTGAGTGTAATATAAAACCTAATATATATGCAATGTGCATATATATTTTCAGATTCAAAAAATCATTACTTTGAGAGCAAATACTCAAAATTCACAAAAGCGGACCATTTTACTCCGGTTTCCCCTATACATAACAAGATTTTTTATAAATCTGTTAAAATTTGTGCACTTTACTAGTTTTTACTGCAAGTGTTAAAGATTGTTTTCAACCACGAAAAGAACAAAAACGTTTCTGGTCACAATAATATGATAGATTTAGCAATACTTTTGGTGCATGTAGACAGGGTCTGATTTATGGCGGAGCATTCTGGGCACTGGCCCGGGGCCACCACTCTAGGAGGGCCCCAAATTTTAAAAAATACACATTAATTTTTTGGTACATCTCAGAATTTGCTTATGCCGGAAAACATGAATTTTCTATTGTTAATGACAAACTGGAGTGTGTATGTTGTTGGTGGGCTTCAAAAGTCAGTAAATTAAATTTATTCCATAATTTTAAGCCAAAAGTAAGCTTTTATTTACTTAATACTTTGAAGTAATGTTAACATTTTAAATGAGTATATCATTCAAACGATTGAAATACCAACTCTATCAGTGACACCGATTTACAAATACATCTCTTCTGAGAGGGAAAAAATCTTAACTACTTTTTCCCTCTTGAAGTGGTTAACAAATCAGGGAAAATATATTTATCCAAAAGCATCTGATATCAATTTTTAAAATTAGTACTTTAAGAATAAATGTATTTAATTTTTGGAATCTTGTAAACCAAAATCTCACATGATAGTTTATTTAAGATAGTAATTTTTATTAATTTAAACCAGTACTTTTTCCTTTAAAAAATGTTACAGGTACTCTGAGTTTGACTCAAGAATATCACAGTTTTATCGTTAAAGTCAGATACTGTACTTAGATTGCACAGACATCTGTAATATGTTTGAAGTTAGTTTAGTGGAATTCTAAATTTAAAAAAAAAATATTTCATTTCATTAGATACACAAAATGTTTAGGTTATGTATACCTGTCAGGAGTATTTAAACTGATATAGCAGCTTATAAAATAAAATCACTCTCGAGTTCGAGAAAGGTAAGATGTATGGGGTCCCCCTAAGGTTAAAGTATAAATTGGGCCCCGCATGTAGAAATGGCTATAAATGCATATGAAGATTTGACCAAGCTGGCTTTAAAAGGTAAAAGAATTAATTGACTGCTATAAAACAGTGATTTATAAATTACTGATTATATCATTCACTTTTCTAATTTTGTTGTCATACATGGTATATAATTTTGTAAAAGAAAAATAAAATGATGAGTCACAGTTCCGTTCTTAATATTTTATTTCTATTTTCCTAATATGTTCCAATATTAGGCAAGCAAATTTTAATCTGATTAAAACTTGATACGCAAATTAAAAAACATTGTGGTTGCAAATCTGTTTTTCAAAATACAATGATATTACGTTCAGCGTTGCTAACCCGTTTTATGACCCGTCTTAGACCTTATGCAAAACTGTAAGTATGCATAATTCTGTATGTATAAGACTTATGTAGGTATGTACATTGTATGTCTGTATGTAATGAAATTTTTTGAGAGAGTATTGTACTTTGGGACAAGGCCGTAGCAGTCTTTTGTGAATTATACTTGAGTAAGACTACAGGTTTTCTTATATGTATGTATAACCTTAGTGAGTAACATAACATAATGTAGTTTTAAAATAACAAAATGATCAAAAATGATAAAACGATCAAATTTAAAGAGTAGAATAAGTAACGAAGCAGCTGCACAGAGAATTTAAAAGTAAAATTAACATTAAAAACCGTTTTTACATTTATTATTTTAACCATCTAAGTGGTTCGCACGTACAATTCCGCCAAACCGATGATGACTTCAAAAAGGACAATTTTCGACCTCCAAAAACGCTCCGAAAATGGATGTAATGTACAATTTTTGCCAGTGCTTTCCCCCATGGATATTTGAGGTAGGAAGGTCAGGTCGATTGTTTAGAAACTGCACCCCTCTTTCACTGACATTTCTTGAGGGATGCACCCCTACCCCCTGAGGCACAAAGACGCTGATAGCCTTTCATGGCTTTGTAAATCTCTATTTCGAAGTATTTCATTTGCTGTAACAGATGCATCTCTAATTGCACCACCTAAATATCTTGGATGACTTTCGTAATAAACATAACTAAGTCTCTCAAAGAATATTTTTATTTGTACTTTTAGAATCCATTATTTCTTATGGGATAATATTCCAGACTTGACGAGCTTTATGTGTATTAAAAATTAACAATCTATAATATCTATTTATATATCTATATATAACCGGAAGTAAAGGGACGATAACGAGGGTGGGTTTCCCGTATTCCATTCTAGTCTACAAAGGGTGAAGGAAAAAATCATAGAACGCGTTGGCCACTGACATATTAAACCTTTAGCGTATTTTTTGGAGGATTATCGTATTAATTGGACCGGAGAACGTGATAAAAATAAAATGTAAAAGACTTAACTTAACTCGACTGGTAAAAGACTTAACTTGAAAAAAACCTTGATAAATTATGCAAACGATTTTTGTGTTCCCATCAAAATTTATGCACTGTCTAACGAAATTGGACCGGAGAACGTGATAAAAATAAAATGTAAAAGACTTAACTTAACTCGACTGGTAAAAGACTTAACTTGAAAAAAACCTTGATAAATTATGCAAACGATTTTTGTGTTCCCATCAAAATTTATGCGTGTTATTTAAAAAATGGTAAAAAAGAAAGAAATAAAAATAGTTAAGTAATTCATCAAGTAAATCTTGTTAAAAATCCTTAAAACTCGTCCTAACTTAAAGCATATTTTAAAAACTATAATTAACTATATTAATATATTAAATTATTTTAATTATTTCAATACGTAATTACAAAGAAAATATATCAAATTGTGCAAAAATAGAATCACAAAACCCAATTTAGAATAAAAGAAGGGTCTGTCTCCACACACTCTTGACTTCCGAACAATTAGGTATAAAACCTCTCCAGGGTTTACATGAATTATCATGCAAAACTCAATCAGGATCAGTCCAGCCATTTTGTAAAGCATTGCGATCATACTCACAGATACATACATACAAATTATTATATACAGATTTGATTAAAAAATGTCAAAAGATTCACTCTTAAAATCTCAAATTAAACAGAAAACCCTTAGTGTACGATTTTTACTGCAACTGACTGTAAAACATCGACTGATCAATCATTAAATGTAAACTGATGACGGGACCATCAGAAATATGATGCTGATAAATACCGTTCTACATAAATTTACTCTTTGATAAGCACACAAAATTTATGTATTGGATATACACATATGAAAAATAATTACCTTGTTTATATCGGGTAGTGGGAGAAATTCTAAAAATCCCGCTCGTGAAAAGCAGTAACAAAATAACCATTTTTTAACTACTTCACGAGATGGTGCAAAGCTCAGGGACGTCTATCAGTCGAAAAATCGCCTCGGAGCAGTAGCTATCATTTCGTCTGTTTAGATGAAGAAATGATTAGCGAAAAACCAGAACTATCTAAAGCGAAAAATTCAGTGCTTTCTGGAATAACTTATCAATTCTTAAAACATGCAAACTCCGCGTCTTATTGCAGTCGTAAATATTTTCAAGCAAGATTGGTAAATAAGAAGGCTTTTGATGCAAGAGTATATCCTTCTCGCTCACTTACAGGAAAATTTAAAATAATAATAATCTTGTGAATTTCTACACTTAAAATAGTATAGCGGGTTGACCGATATTTGTTAACATTAGCGGATACATCCCCTATATAATAATAGCCTAAGTTGTCTGTCCACAAATTTATGAAGCGGTTGTACCTGGAATGGATACAGGCATCCATATTGGATTTTTTATGAGTTAGGGTTAGCAAAATTCAAAGCAAGTTCGAAATCCACCCCATCCCCCCTTTTCGAGCGTTTAACGCTATTATTTCAAGTCTTATTCTATACTAAATTCATTCTTGATATGAATTTAGTATAGAATAAGAGGGAGCAGCGAGGGCGGAGCTTAATATTTAAACTGGACTGTGTTTAGTCGACGCTCATATACTCTAATTAGTTCCTTCACCATGTGTAGGCCTAGCACGTTCGGTAGAGAGTCTGACCATTTCATCATTGTACTGCTCAGGTTGACGGTTATGTCCCCGACACAGCCAAACATCTCTAAATGTCTAATTAATTTAATATTTTCTGCTTTTTCTTTTAAATTCTTATTCCTAAATTTGTTTTATTATTTTTAAAATAAATGTTTACTATTTTTTCAACTTTTTATGATTTAAACTTTCTTCTTGTAATGTAATAATAGCCTAAGTTATTTGCCTGTCTGTCCTCGAATTTATGAAGCGGTTGGACCTGGTATGGATATAGCATCCATACTGGATTTTTGATAAAGTTAGGGTTAGCAAAATTCAAAGCGAGTAAATTTTATCTTTTCCTAAACTATAAATCCGATTCTAAAATAAATTAGTATGAATAAGCGTCGTATCACAGCGAAAAATACTGTCATATTTAAAACGTTCGAAATCCACCTCGTTCCCCTTTTCGAGCGTTTAATACCATTATATCAAGCCCTATTTTAGGAGCAGGCGATTAAATTTATCAATGTATCATCATTCCTTTAACTATCTCATTTAATCATTTCTTATTTTAAATTATTTAAATATCATCTGAATTATTTTCATCGGTTTTATCCTTAAACTTAGATATTACCTAAATAATTTTCTTTTATATTTGGCTTAAATAATAGATTAGGTACATATGTGATAGTTTTAATCTATTATTTTTGTAGAAAGATAATTCTCAGCCAAAAAACAAGCCATTTTTTATCTGCCTCATAGGGTACCTTTACAATTCTGGAAAATTAAAAATTTTACTAATCCCGTCATATGACGGGCTATATGCTAGTTTTCTAGATTAACATAACAATATCTCTCCTGTCAAAACATCACGTGCAAGACTGACCCGTGGACTACGTGAAAGTGAAACACGTAGTACCAATCTAAAATAATAATACGAGGGTCACTCTGAAATTTCTGAGATACAACTAAGTTTTTAAAGCTATACGTACAAAATTTTAGGTGTGTTCGAAGTAGTCTCCTCCAGCATCAATGCACTTTTATAGACGAATTTTCCACAGATTAAATGCCTCAAGCCATTCATTTCTTGGAATAGATGAAAAAATACATTTATATCCACATCAATCTCTTCTTCTGAATGGAAATGAAGTCCACGTAACTTCTTTTTTTAGATTAAAGAATAACCAATAGTCACACGTAGCTAGATCAGGTGAATACGGCGGATGTTCTATCACTTTCATTTGTTTTTGTTTAAGAAACTCAACTGTTAATCCGGCTGTATGTGAAGATGCATTGTCATGGTGAAGCATTAGTCCCCTAATATTCACTTCTTGTAGAATTTGTGGAAGACATTTAGTGGTATACCAGTTTGCTGTTACTGTCTTCTGTCCTTCCAACTTGATGGCTTTGAAAAATCCCGTACTTCTTAAGAAAACGGCATACATCACTTTTTTCAGTTCGCTTTCTCTTTTCACCATTATCGGCGTGGGGTCATCTTCAAAGACCCATACTTTGCTTTCTTGACGTGTTGGAACGTCAAAACACGGTTTGTGCGTTTCACCACCCGTTACAATTTTAGAAATGATGCGGTGGCCACTATCATTTAGCAATTTAAGAGTTTCTTTACTGATTTTGACACGCTCCCCTTTTTGGTGCTCAGTTAGATTATGGGGAACCCAACGGCAAACTACTTTTTTCATATGTAATTCTTCATTAATAATTTTGTGTACGGCTGCGGATCCAATGTTAAGTTCCTTCTGTATAATTTGATAGGTACAGCGATTATCATCCATTAACATATTTCGTATGGCAGACACATTATCCAGGATTACTGCAGACGGTGGCCTTCCTGTGTGTTCTTCATCCTGAAGAAAATTACGATCTCTGCTAAATTCTTTAACCATTTGAATACAGTAGCACGGGCTGGAGATTCATCATCAAATGCCAATTGCAACCGTTGAAAGCATTCTTCTTTATTTAATCGTGCTTAAAAATCGTAGAAAATCATAGCGCGAAAATGTTATGGCGTCAACTCCACTCTATCTTCTGTTTAAAATTTATTCTATGCTAAACAAGTTGAAGTAAGTCAGTAAAAAATCTTCTGCTGTGTTAAAATACTTTTATTTGTATTTTAAAATTAAACCGTTATTTTTATTTTGTAAATTCTCGTCTTCGCGTATCTCAAAAATTTCAAAATTTCAGAGTAACCCAGGTAAATAAATATATATATATATAATAAATTATCTTTTAACTTTTGTGAGAAAAATATTTGTGTAATAATCTATTTCATAAGATATAAACATAAATTAGACAAAGATATAAAGAAATATTTAAAGAAAAATATTTTTAAATAATATTTAATTTTTAATTCATGATACCTAAATTCAAGTAAATTGCTTGAAGATCACGACCATTTTTCAAGTTGTATAATTTCAAACTTTTGATGAATGATAACTAAATAATTTATGGCGACGTTGGTATTTGATTTGATTGTTTTTTACTTAATTGTTGTAATTACTGTTATTATTTTTTTTTGTAATTCAAGGTTAATTAAAACGGTATAGAGAGACAGCAACTTACTTATTCGACGATATTTTTTAGATTGTTTGAAGTTTATAATTTCGAGTCTTGCTGTTAAAATGGTACCTGTAGTGATGCAAAACTGGTTTTAAACATTATCTCTCGGTCTCAGAAACATTTCAGTATTATTCATAAAAACATCATTCATATAGCTGCCAAACAACTATTATCCTAAGAATTTACTTAGATATTTTGGCTGTAGAATTCTTTTCTTGCTTTAAAGATACATTTAAGGGTGAATGATTGAATGCTTTTTTGCAAAGATGTGCCACAAAACTAGAACAACTGACCAATACTTTGTAAATGCAACTGTCAAAATTTTACGCGATACCGTATAAAATAGGCATCTTACCGTCATCTCCGATCACATAACTTCTTGCCCAGTTATTTGAGTCAGTTTATTTTATTACCAGATCTCTCGTTGATTTTATCACCTTTTTGCCAATTAAAGGCTCAGTATTATATCAGAAATAAGATTATAGCAACATTTAACAATTAGAAGAAGTATAGGAATACAACTACTTACAATTGGAAAGGCATGGGGAAAGACTCGTATGTTTACAACTTTTTCTCCATTGGAGCTGTCCGTTGTGGTTACAGTAAGTTGCAGTTTCCTGACAGGACTGTAAAAATATAATAACTGAACAAGACATGAGTTCTAGGCTGCTACTCTACGGCGATCATCTACACCACTAGATTATCTAATGATGTCACTAGAAGTGTATTTCGGCACGTTTACCTCGTACAATAATTTATTAAAACTAAACGATGGTAGCGTAAGTTTGCAATTTTTCCCCACTTAATATGTGTTTCAAGCACTCGACTAAATTTTCGTGCCCCAAGTGCCTGTGTGATAATCAGACCCTGGATATTAGGCTGGTCGTCTACGAATGAGAGGTCAGAAACGGGCATATAATAAAAAGAAAGAATTCCATAATTTCAACCACATGCACACTGACAAGCATATATGAGTAACTGTTATGTAAAAACACCTGCTTCGATTTTTACCTTTTTTTTGTGATCCCTGTAATACTAGACTCAAGTCTCGAGTTGGTTTTACATGGCCCCTGGATTTTTCGGCGGCCGAAAACGGACACCCCGATGGAGGGCTGGCAAGGTTCAACAGGAGGGGGGCGATGGATGCCACCCCCGCGCCCGCCAGCTGCAGAAAATGACATTTTTTCCCGTGGAGGCGAAAACTTGACCGATGGGGGGGATTCCCCCCGGCCCTCACGAAAAGGAGTGAAAAGGTTGCCCGGTCGGAGCGACGGGGAACGGACATTATTCTTCGGAAAGAAGTTGAGACCGAGAGAGGTGTTTGTCCGCTCGGCACAGTTTATTTTTTGTCCTCGGTCTTATTTGAGCCCTGTTCGAGTATGAACGGAAGTGTATTTATGTTTTATTTTTAAATCTTCTTAATAATAAATGGTTAATCAAGAGTTTTGTAGCTGCTGTGATTAATTGTCGGCCACATAGGCTTTAAACGAACCCAAGATACCTGCCCCAGTAAAAATAGGCGGGCAGGTATAGAACGAGGCGTGCGGACTTAAGAAAGTGCAGCCGGGGACGCGCGAGGCGTCTAACAATCCCGTGAATAAGTTACGAGAGCGACTAATGACGAAGCTTTAAAGAATTCATTAATAACACGCAATTGTCTGTTAAATTTCCTAAATTGTCTCAGTTCAGAAATTGACAACTACGTCATTTAATTCAAAATATTTTCTTTATTATTCAAAAATATACGGATATACATTCAATAAAATTCGTTTAAAAAAGTACTTCAAGATATTACTGAGATGACACAGGAAGAATTTGCGCATGGGCGAGATATCACGCTGCGAACGATATAGGATTCTTTTCCATGGTGTCGAATCTGGAATGCGAGAAGACGACATCTTGGCACATGATATCAGGAACTGCATGATGAGAGGTCAACGACACGATGGCTGCACGCTGACCGGCATGTACACAAATGTCAGGATGGAGTCCTTTTAACATGCCCGTGATCATAGCGGCTGCAAAACTGAATCAAGAAACAGATGCTCATTAAAATGATAGAAATGAAAATTTAAAAACAAGAATTAAAATTAATAGGATTTACATTTAGAAAACTCATTAAATTAAACTTTCCTTCCTCTCTATTTACCACAAATCAATTCTAATCTTGTTAAATTCGCTTACAACTCTAGTTTGAAATGTTTAGAGGATAGAGGCTTTGATACTCCAGTCGTAGCCTCTATCCTTTAAACATTTAAATAATGACAGCGGTAGAATGAAAATTAAGTACAAATGTGAGTATAAACGTGAGTCTTAGCCCATACTGGTATTTTGGTAGGTAACATTTGGTAGATTTTTGTTTGTTTAAGGGCTGGTCTCACAAAAGTCGTTTAACGACTAACCGCGATTAATCTCTGTTTAAAAGGAAAATTGCGACCCACCATTGGTTGGCGCTATGGTTTAATCGCGGTTAGCCATTAACACTTTGACTGCCATGGCTATCATATGTGATATCCAGTGATATTTCCGTTGAGACACTGGCTATCCGATATGATAGCCATGGTGTTTTAACACTTCAGACCATGGCTATCAAAGATGTTATCAGTTACATGAAAATCGTATTGGAGTTTGATTGTTGGGCTCCCTACGATGTGTTAGGTATACGTGGTTTGCGCAGATTGGTATATGTGACGATTTTATGAGCTAAGTTTTATGAAAAATTAAATATTTGGAATATGCAACAAAAATGGGAATATATATAAATAGAGAGAGTTTGTTTTAAAATATTGTTTGTTTTGAAATATTGTTTTATATGTAGTTTTATGTTGAAAAAATACAAATTACACACAAAAAGTTTGGTCCCGTTGTGAACATTTGCAATTTTGGCTTGGCAGTCAAAGTGTTTAACGACTTTGGTGTCACCTTCGCTAAAAGCAACACAGTTAACTACGAGGCGCATCCAGAAAGTAAATTTCCCGAAGTTTTCCCCTTTAAAGAAAACGTAATTAGCTGTGTCAATTGCGCGTGCGTAACAGATCTATGACGTATTAATCATATGCCAGCTGGACAAGTCCCTATTCGTGCAAGTAGCGGAGTAGCTGAGGTCCGAAATGGAAACTCTATTTCCTTCTCCCGCCGCCTGCAAGGTTCGGTCGGTGATCTTGAATGCACAAAGCATTGCGCCAATTTATATTCATCGTCAGCTCTGTCAGGTCTATGAGCTGAAACTGACACCCGAACACAAAATTCAACGCTTAGGAGCAGCACTGACATTTCTACTACGGTATCACGACGACAGAGACGAGTTCCTCGACAGGATCGTTACGGGAAATGCGCCTTGGATTTCTCCCTTTACCCCGGAAACCAAGCAGCAGTCAATCCATAGGCATCATATTGGATCTTCGGTCAGGACCAAATTGAAACAGACGCTGCCGGTATGTAAAGGGATGTACGCGGTGTTCTGGGACAGGAAGGCTGGTTCCATTCACAGGCGGCAGAGTTCTACGACAGAGGTATACAAAAGTTGATCCCACAATACGACAAGTGTCTCAATTCTGGTGGTGGCTATGTTGAAAAATAGCTGAAACATTGCTGTACTTGTTGACAATAAATATGTCCGTGAAAGTATGAGTACTTTTTTTCTTTTAAATAGGGAAAATTACTTTCTGGATGAGTCTCGTATTAATCACTGGAATGCTCATAAGATTGATAACTGATGTTTCTAAGGCGTTAGTGATGCATACCGAAAAATACCATTCTATTTAAATCACTGTTGAACAGGAAGATTTTTAATTTGCTTTAGTATCCTTTTTCCACCCGCTAACTTTCAAGTGAAGGTACATTTGGATTCATAGTTTGAATCTGTACGCATTCGGAAATTACAGGAAGAGGGTTTTATAGTGTTTGACAAGCGCAATCGTGGAACACTAACCACAACCTCATCTCACACCCCCTCCCTCTACTCACTACAACATGTCCTAGAGGGTGCTGGTTCGGAACAGTTCGAATCCCACTGTGGCATGGATGTTCGTAGCCGTTCGGAATCGGCTTTAAGCAGTAGGTCCCGGTCTCATTAGCCCTCGTGTTGCAAAAAGTAGACCGTTGTGCCCCAAACCAAACCAAACCAAAACCCTCCACTCACTACAACATGTCCTAGTGCGTTACCAACAGTTACACGAGAACATGAGACAGGCTTCTGAGGCCCGGTGCAATTTTTCTCAGCCAAATATCAACAAAATCGTGTTTGGTGATAAACAGAAAATTTATTTTACCAAAATTATTTATTAAAAGTTTAAAATATCTTTTGGATTATTTAAATTATTAATTTTTAAAAGTATTTTAAATTGTAGATCTTTCTTTATTAGCTTTTCAAAACACAAACATAAGGCACATACAAGTTAAAAACTTAAGTAACACCTTTATATTTCACCTTTATAATTAATCATTTTAATCAAATAACGATGTATTTTTGACAACATCTCTACTCCGATCCCAAACACTAAATAAAAATGCAAAAGTGTATGCGCATGTCCTGGGTCTATGGAGCCCGACTAAATTAAAAGTAACTCTTTCCGAGAAAAATATTCAGGAAGAATTGCGAAAATGTCTGTTATTGGGGTCTAGATGACCTATCAGACAGCTACTGAGAATCTGGGAAGTTTATTTGTATTGGGTGATTTTGTGTGAAATGATCTTATAACGCTCTAGTCTCAGAGGCCCGGCGTGCGTCCTCGCGGGTTAAGATCGTTTCGGAACAATTTTCCATGCTAACTGTGAGATTTGAATTTAGAAGCTCGTACCGCCAACGTCACAACTAACGCTAAAACGCTAGCATCTTCTTGTTGAAAGTGGTTACTCTCGTTACTTCTACAAGATAACTTTTACTTAGGCCCTTACTCTGGAAGTTGCGGTTCGGTTCGAACGTTCGTTGTGACGTCAATTTGACGTCAGATTGCAGACATTTTGCGAGTAAATGATAAAGCTGATGTCAAAATGACGTTACAACGAACGTTCGAACCGAACCGCAACTTCCAGAGTAAGCTCCAATTTATTTTAAAGCAAAGAAAGGTAAGTAATGCGTACGACTTATTTAAACAAAATAATTTATTGAACGTAAGTTATTTTTAATTTTTAACAGTTGATTAGGAAATGTCTCACAGACGTATAGATAGAGTCCTAAAATTAAGTAACCACGATCCAATGAAACTTTGTTATAAACTGAATTGAAGTGTTTCTTAGGATTTAATGACATATACAAAATATAGAGCTTGATGTGCAAACATGAATTTGCAAAATTTTCTAAAATTATATTATCGTTTCGATTATATGTATTGTTCCGACGAAACTGCTTGAACTCTTCCATCCTCACTTGTGACGAAACACTGTATAGCACTTAGCTAACTGTCCAACGCTCATGCGCTTGCTACTGTATATTTTTTTTTCCTCCTCCTAAAGCGCGCTATAGCGCACTGGATATAAATCCACACTATGGTAGCAAGTCACCAGTTAGCTTTGGCTTATCGTGGCCGATGGCGGCAGACGATAAAATAGCCTTAGATGGCTTAGGCGTTTTTCTGATCAAAGGCAGCTAGTTCGCAACTTAAGTGCGCAGTAGACCCTTGGACGAATCAATGCGTTCAGCTCATTCAGTGGATGTGGATTGATAAACCATCGTTCGATCACCATCAGGAAGTGGTGAACATTCATAGTGTGGAGGCTACATTAGAGAGATAAGAGTTTGATTCCATCGATAGCTGAGCGTAAATTTAACTTACTTTTCTTTATAAATTTTTCTTAACTTTTCTCGTTGCTATGTATATTTTTTTTCATATTATAGCGCACTTTAAACAAGATAAGATGACATCGATAACTGACGCATAAATTTAACTTACCATAAATTTTTCAACTCGTTGTAGAGGGATTTGATAAGAACATAGAACCACAACAGATTTAACATTTATTATAGATATTTAGATTTGGATGAATGCCGCATTAACATGTATAAAAAAATTAAGCACTCTTATTTAATGGACGACTCTCTTAATAAATTCTGTCTATTCATTTGCAAATTAACCTGTCAAACAAAGTGAATGAAGACAAACTATTACAAGAAATAGCTCGTAAAATATTCAACTTATAGTGGCACGTCAACGTAAATAAGGCACATATACTAAAATTATTCAAACTATTTGTGTATTGCTTAAGTTAGCTTTGCATTTAATGTTATATTCAGGAGTAAATATTTTACATTCTGAGCCCTTGTAACTCATGTGACAAAAGCGATCTCATAACCGAAAGGTTGTGAGATTGAGCTCAAGCCGGCCAAAGATCCGACGTGTTCATTAATAGGGGCTGGGGCACGTAAAATAGGTTTGCACGTAAAATAGGCGATGTTCTCCACGAGCTCAAATGATACCTCTGGAGGTGGCAGGCAAAACCTGGGGTTCTTTTGCTTCTAAATTACGATGACCCCATTACTCACGTCCTTAAGAATACGAAAAATCCTTAAGCACGCGAGAAAGCAAAATTTGATAGGCAATACACCCTACATCCCCACTTACATTATAAAATATTCTACCTGTTAAGGTAGTTGGCTCCCCGTCCTCATATTGAGTCTCAATCTTCATATTAACCTAAGGGCAAATTGATTCTGAGTCTAGGCAATTTGCCTTTCTTAAAACAAGTTTAACTGCGGAATATTCTCCAAAGTTTCCTCCTGTAGAAAAGCAGATCGTTGCGCCCCATGCCAAGGTAATCCATGACTGTTTTATAAAATGTATGTTGTTAAAACGTCATTGTTTGTGTTCCTTGAAGACTATATCAAAAATTTTCACAATTTGAAATTAAATATACTTTTATAGTCTTTTTAAAAATTTAGTCAATTCCTTGGAAAATTTAACAGTGAATAATAAGATGCACTTAGCTCAAAATTCGCGACTTTCGGCAGTTTCAAAAGATTTCTCGATGATATCACGTTTTCAAAAAGAAAATCCGACATACGAAAAATAATTTTCTTAGTGCATCCCTAAATGACGTATCCTCGCGTATTACTCAGATTCGGTTTATTCGAACGATCTCCAAAAGAGACCGAAGAAGAGTCATTCCAGAAATTGCACACATGGCTTCTCATGTTGTTTGTGTAAACAGACTCATGAAAACTTTCTCGGTCTGTTAAGAGTTGTTTTAACTGGGAACTGCCGGCTAGTTCACGCATCGCTGCGCTGACAGGAGACAGGAAAGGAACTGCTTTATAATTCATTTTGTTAATGAGTAATCAGTTTTATATACACAATGGAGGAGCAGTCACATCAGCACTGCCTGATTACTCATAGCATTGACGAATTTCATTCTCAAAAGGCTGGTTACACACTGCGAATATTTCCGAGCTGAAAATGTACCGCCACCGCCATTCTAATAGCTGTCCATTGAAATAAAATAGAACTTACACATTAGACGGGAAAAAAATGATAGGTTAATTTGTGGTCGACAGTAGCTCTGCAGCCGTCTGGTGCCACTGGAGCTCAGCAGAAATTTATCCGTCGTCTCGAACTAGAGGTCTATGCGACCCAGCGAAAGTTTGCACACACAGCGGTTTTTTCTGCATTTGCATTTGACTTTCATTGTGAATAGGAATAGTTCCGTGGACACGAGCGTTATTAATAATGAAATCCTGATTTCATTAATACAAGAGAGACCTGTTTTATGGGATTAAACTCTGGAAATTTTTAAGGACAAAAGCGCTACTCGTAATAAGCTTGGCATAAAGTTTGTCTTAAATTTCGAAGCGATTTCGATCAATTGGAAAAAAAAGAGAAATGAATTTGGTAACCATATTTTCTCACGTACCTATACACCCAGTGGCAGACTACTTTTTAACAGTCTGCAACGGAAGTTGGGTCTCATAAAAATAGTCTGCAGAATGTGCTCGACTATAAAAATTTTCGTATTTCTGCTTATTAATTAAATATACGGCTTTTCATAACTGTTTCTTATAGAATTAAGGAATGTAAATGTTTTTAGAATTTAAACATAAACGGTATAAATACGAATTGTAAATTTTTATCGAAAGAAAAATCGATATGAATAAATTTCGATTAGATGAATATTTGACATATCAATATTCTTCTCACACTCGCAGCCAAAATGCCGCAATTTTGACGCCCCGGACAAATGTAGGGCTGTTCGCCGCTATAGAGCGGGTCCTGCTCTGTAGCAGCAAAGTTTTTGACTGCGTAAGCCTACGGCGACGGAAATTTTCCCGCCCTGTGAGTAAACGTTGATTTTGTTAAATAACGGTAAATTCTCCGCTCGGTAAAAAATCCGCTGTATGTGCATCAACCAGCCTAACAGGGAGGTTTGGTTTGGTTTGGAGTGCTACGGTCTACGTTTTTGCACACGAGGGCTAATGAGACCGGGACCTACAGCTTAAAGCCGATTCCGAACGGTTACGAACATCCATGCCAAAGTGGGATTCGAACCCACGAACTCCGGTACCGAAGGCCAGCACTCTAACCAATCGGCCATCGTTCGGCAGCTTAACATGGAGGATCTGCTACAAAAGTTCTTTATGGGATGTAGATACCAGTGGTGGTTAGCATATGAACGTGGGTTAGTATGTGATCCTCAAACGCTTTTAAAGGAGCCATGTGTTGATTTTTATGTAATTAATTATTTTTATGTCATAAAATGTAGAACAGGCAATAAAATAAAGTATAAAACTGTCACAAAATAAACCTCAGTGCAGTGACGCACCTGGATATGGTGGTGTTACATACTGCAGTAATTCATAGTATCACAGTATCAATATAATTTTTTTATATCAATTATATTACTTACCAGTCTCCTGCACCTGAAACGCTGACGATATTTTCTGATACAGGTGCGGGATAGTGAATTGCTCGTACTTTCCCCTGAAAGATAACACATGCACAATATATATATATATATATATATATATATATATATATATATATATATATATATATATATATACCCACACACGTATATATTATGTATATATATATATGTGTGTGTGTATATATGTCATATATCAAAATTATTTCACTTTAATATCTCTTTGAGTTACAATATCATTACATACACATTAATATTTTAATTTAAACATATACACGATTATATTATTAAATCCGAGAAATATCCTACACAATTTAGTAAGTTTCCATGGTCATTCCGTTTTTCAAAAAAATTTTTTTTTTTTTTTTTTTTTTTTTTTTTTGAAATAAGAAGTATTTCATCCACTTTCCTGTATCTTCCGATATTATGTAAATTTATCATACATGAGGAGATTTCTTCCATGATTCAAATCAATAAACATAACATTTGCCATCTTTCATATGTAGACGTGGAAACTTTGGCCCAGCTCAGTGAAGTGAATTTACTCCGGGCGAGCTAAGTTTTCCTTTTAAACTTTGGCAACAAAACTTCTAGACAGTGGAAAGCAGATATAGGCGAAGTACGATGTAGACGGCACCTGAGATTTCCTTTTGTTGATGATTTTTATGAGATACTAGCACGTGTGCTCGTGCTTCGCTATGGTGAACTTAATACATTACTTTTAACAAAGTTGTTTTTTTTTTTGTGCATATTTTCTCTAAATTCGTCACAGAGCAGTTCGAGTCATTGGCATATTTATATATTTCTATAAATTTAAAATTAGCTCTTATATAAAAATGCTATAATATGCGTCACATAGAAATGAAAGTGAATCCCTTTATATCTCAATTTCGAGGTCAAATCCAATGGATACTACGCAGACGATGATTAAATAATATAAAATAAGAAATGAATAAATCAGATATTTAAAGGAATGACGTCATAATGATTAAAAAAAATATCGTGTTCACCCATTTATTGTGTGCAAATTGAAAATTTTAATCTCCTGATTTTAACCGAGGAAAACTGCGCTTAAAACAATTGCATGGGATGACGTCACATTGCTAGAAATATTGCTTCTTTCACTTAGATATGATGCGATAAAATAAAAAATTAATCGTTTGCGTTTAACAGGGGAAAATAATGCTTGGAATAATGACATGAAACGCTCGAAAAAGGGGGAAGGAATGGATTTCGAACGTTAAGAATTTACAAAAACCTTTCTAAGGATATACCTAATAATTTCCCAAATTTTCACGGCGATTGGATGCATGGTTTTTGAGTCTATCGAGTACAAACAGACAGACAGACACAGATTCATTTATATATATATAGATTAAGCCAGGCAGACTTTGATATTTAACTTACATATATATTTCAATTAAATGTTTGTATTTGCGAAACCGTGTGTTTAATTGTGTATTCAAGCAATCCAGGATCCATATATATTTATTTTTAGAAGATTAGTTAACTCGTTAAAGTGTTAGGGGAACATTTTTTAGTTTTTTTCCCCCTACTGTAATCTCCGGCTAATACTGCATTGGAAGACCATTTTTATACAAGTGTTTCTGAGTATGCAAAAAAAGGGTGAAAGAGGTTTTTTAATTTTAGATATACATAAAATTTAAATGAAAATAAAAAATTAATGCGAAATTCCCAATCAACAACAAAACATAAAAAATAAGAAGAAAGAAACTTTGTGAGGTGTTAATTCTAGAATACAAATTTTTGCTTTTGAAAATAAGTCATATTACCAAGTTTGGCTTAATTTGGCTGACAGGGAAAGGATCATTCTCGGACAGTTTAGTGATGACTAGAATTCCATGGGATGCCAAAGTAACGACTAAAGTATGGAATGTATCGGTGAGCATGGGTAATCCAAGTTGGAGGCTTTCTTCGATCTTTCGCTCCAAACAATCGTCTGAAATAAACAATGGGAAAACACTAAATTTTTATAAAAAAAAGGACAAATTTCACATCAATTCTTAAAAATAAATAAATGAAGTAATTTAAACATGTAATATTTTATTGAATTTGTTCCGACCGTTCGTTGGTGTAATGCCCTCTGCCGGCAAAAAGAAAAGGTAGATAGAGTAACTGTTCGATGTGTAGTCGAACAAGTGGAGTTATGTATTTTAGTTATGTGAAAAGGAAATAAATAGTGAAATTCATTAAAGTGAACTTTCGTGTGAATGTGCAGTGTTTGTGACCAGAATTAATTATTTATCGTATTTTACAGACTCAAATTTAGTATAGTATACAGTCCAACTCGTTTGTTATAAGCCCTGATTTAACGAAGCCCCGAGTTTAACGGGGAAATCTTTTAATTTGAGGCCCCTCTCCACTATGGTCCACTGCAAGCCATTACCACCGTCTGGAGGGGATATGGCTTATCGTGTTCAACGATGGCAGACGATAAAATGACCTTGGCAGAGGATGGCTTCGGAAGCGATTTTCTCCATATATCATGTACCCTCCACACTATGGCCAATTATTCACCACTTCCTGATGGTGACCTTGAGCGATGGTCATCCACACGCTGGGCCACTAAATGAACCCAGCGAGTGGATTTGTCCATACTGTCTACTGTGCACTTTAGTTGCGCATCTGACTGCCTTTGATCTTTGGAGAAAAACGCCTCTGAAGCCATCGTCCGCCAAGGCTATTTTATCGTCTGCTACCATCGACCACGATAAGCCATACCCCCTCCAGACGGTGGTAATGGCATGCAGTGGACCATAGTGTGGAGGGTCCTTCAGAGGCAGCCAGATGCGCAACTAAAGTACGCTGTAGACCCTATGGGCGAATTCATATACTCGGTTCATTTCGTGGCCCTGCGTGTGGAGGCAACTTGGAAACCATCGTCCAAGGCTACATCAAATTAAGATACAGTGTAAAAGTTTTGCACGCTTTTGCTAGTTTTAAATAATGTATATTAAGTCCGTTTAGTTAAAATGCCTACGAGTAACAACGAAAAGAATCTTGAAATTTCAAATATTGCTTTGAAATGAATAAAAACGAAAAAAATCTTACTTTCTACTGGAGGTAAGGATTTATTGAATACAGCATTGTGCATTACTCTTAGTTCGTTGAGATTTGGAGAGGCATATGCTACAGCCGACCTCCAGGCTGTGGACTGGAAAGCTTTGGCGGCGATGCTGATATCGGTCGGCTCGAACCACACTGAAATATAAAAGTAGGATTAATAAAAACAATTATAGTTTATAAGCTTCTTCTTGAACTGCGTCACATGTCATTCTTTTAGTATACTGGACCTGCACGGTTAGCGTCACATGTCATCTTCTTCAGCAGCACTACAGCCCACTGGAGGCCAAGGCTTTCTCTGTCAGCTTTCTCCATTCAGCACGATTTGACGCGATGGTTCTCCATCTATTAATGCCCAGTACTCTCAAATCGCTCTCAACACAATCCATCCACCTTATTGGTGGTCTTCCTCGTTTGCGTTTACCCTCAAACTTTGAAAACGTCAATTTTTTAACAGGCTTTTTGTCCTCTTTTCGAAAAACGTGTCCCAGCCATCTGATTCTGTAGGACTTTATGACTCTTAAGATGTTAGGTTGTCTAAATTTTATGTAAATTTTATGATTGTATAAACTTCTCCAGACGTTGTTTTCTTTCACCGCTCCAAAAATGCATCTTAAAACTTTTCTTTCAAAAATTAGGAGCCTGTTCTCTTCAGTTTTGTTCATCGCCCATGTCTCGCAGCCATATAGAATTATTGGCCTAATTAATGTCTTATATAAGTTTATTATAAGCTTATATA